>ML661340.1:6728636-6742640 GCA_007570785.1 Antilocapra americana | reverse complement strand
GACAGCGGTGATGATGATGGAGGTGGAAGTGATGGTGGAGGTGGGGACAGTGGTGATGGTGGCGGTAGAGGTGGTGATGGTGGTAGCATTGAAAGTAACAAAGTAGAAAGGAGCTGAAAAAGACAGAAAGTTGGCCTAAAATTCAAGCTGAGTTTATACTGTCTGAAGTGGCAGTGAGCTCTCTCTCTCTGGTGTTCCGGTATTCTCTACAGAAGGTTAATATACTTTCACCCGGCAGGCTCCGACTCTGAAATCAGAGGCAGATGAGCAGTAGTGAACAGGACCAAGTCCATTAGAGTGGACTTGGTCCTGCTCTAATCCTCGCTCTTAACAACTAAAAGGAGAGGAGAGCAGCAGTCATTAGCTGAGGAGTATGTTTGAGAGGAGATGCCCAGCTTAACAAGGATAAAACTAGAACAGAGTTTCCAAACACATTAATGCAGGAGGGCTTTCTTGAGCTCCAACATGTGCTGGGCTGAGCCTCATGGATAATACAGATGACTTCCGACACTCTGACACTGCCCTCAAGAAGCTGGTGGGTTAATGTCCATCACAGAAGAGGATATCAAATGTCTGCTATGCCACAAAAATTGAAAATCCTGTTGTTATCAGCACTGGCGCGGGGGAAGAATGACTGATAATGTTTCATGATGAAGATGGTACCCACAAAGTGAGGGGTAGGGCGAATGAGGAAGCCTGGTATAGCTGAGAGGGAGAAGTCAATAGAACCTTGCAGAACTTTATGATTTTTAAAAATGCACTTAAAATTAGAAATTTATAGTATATAAATTTTGTCATGAAAATTAATTAAACTCAGAGGAATCATGACATTTAATCATTTCAACCTGGAAAAGAATATAATAATTTTTTATCAAGTTAGTGTACAAGGAAGACAAATATATCATGAATCCTCGCTTTAAATTTAGCTGTTCGAAAGACATGTCTTAAAAACAAAAAGACCTATGTTTTAGTGTTCTTTTTCAGACTACATAAGAACTATACTTCACAGCTCGAATGTTCTTACTTAAAATTATCCCATAGAGATAACTCATACATTTTACAATTTTATATTAATTATGGAGTTGGTTGATATGTTAAGTAATAAGCAGTTTTTCATATCTTGATTAATTATCTCCATTTCAGATGGCTATAATTTCCTCAATAGAAACATTTCAAGATAAATCACATGGACATTCATTCTAAAGATAAATGTGGAGCACTCTGCTCTATTTTCTGAAACAAGGCTACAATTTAAATTATAGGCTATGCCTTTAAATACATATATTTACAGACACGTAACACTGATACTCTATAATACCTACAATTCTTACATGAAGAGATGTTCTGTTATAGGAGATGTGGTTATATCAAATCATATTCTGACCTTCACTCCTAAAACTTAATAAGTTTGAGGTCTGAAAGCATTTCATCTTATTTACACCCTCCAATTAGAGCTGTAAATATTCTGAGAATAGATAAGCCTGGCTGATATCTAATTTTATATATACATGTGATTGGCTTGGAGAAAGCATGTATTGGAATTCTAAATTGATTTTATTTAAATAAGAAGGAACTTTTGGTTTGGGATATATGATGTTAGCTTTTCAATGGTCTCTTCTCATCCCGACATGAGGATAATCACAATGACACACTTTTTTACCTGCTGGGTATACTGGAATAAGGACTCTGCTTTTTGACAGGGAAATAAGTTACAACCCTGACCTCTATGGGAAGGAAGGCTGAACCTAGAGCACTCATTCTGTAACTAGCAAAGAAAGTAGGATAATGTGGGCTTAAATTGTAAGATACTTATTTGGAAGGTAGTGTGTGTTAGTCCCTCAGTCATGTCTGACTCTTTGCGACCCCATGGACTATAGCCCACCAGACTCCTCTGTCCATGGGGATTGCTCAGGCAAGAATACTGGAGTGAGCTGCCATTCCTTTCTCCAGGGGATCTCCTCGTCCCAGGAATTGAACCTCGGTCTCCTGTATTGCTGCCAGATTCTTCACTGTCTGAGCCATCAGAGAAGCTGAAGTCTAGGTTAATATTTAAAGCATTAAAAGCAAAAAAGATAATAAGATAATTGCGGCTGGTTGAGAGTGCACTTTAAAAATTTTAGACACTGAATCATAGAAATGATGCTCATATTTATAGAATCTCTGCCTCATGGTGCCTGCAGAGCTGTGGGCTCATCTACTGAGGTCCCTGACCCAAGCCAGATACACCCATCGCTTCTCCATCTCTGCCCAAGAGCTCAGCTGGACAAGACTTTCTGCTGCTCCATAGCAAACACGGAAAGGCAAGCTGATTCCTGGAGAACCAAACTTAAATATGCACACTTGTTATGGTGGAAGCTGGCCGCTGCCGTAAAGGATTCACGTGTGGCTGGGATGCTGGCGAGAATCTTAGCTGATGCTCTCATTTACTGCTGAGTTCAGGCAAGAGTGGGCACTCCTGGCAGCTTGGAGACGTGGGGCTGGCAGAATCTGCGAGAATACAGGCCCAGGAGGTTCTGGGGGAAAACTCAAGCTCTGTGCACCATGGGGACGTGGGTGTCTCTGAGGAGGTCAATCAGGCTAGGCTGCAACTGACAGGTGGGGTAGGAAAGCCCCCAAGAAGAGAGTGACTTGAGTGGGAACCAGCCACCAGGTAACACGAGCAGGAGGCAGTGATGGGGAGCAGGGACTCAGTGACCTGCTTTGCTTAGATCTGTCCCCAGCCCAGTAATTGGTTAGCCATGGAGATAAAGATGGGAAAAGCTATTTTTGTAATGCCTGGCGCATATGAAACTCTACTGGGGAATTTCAGGACATACTCAAATGCAAAGGGGAGAAGGTCATTCCTCCTCTCTGGGTCACATACCACCGCTCAGCGACCGCCTCCTGGGGGCTCAGGAGAGACGCCTCTGGGGTACTTCTTCTATGGAGCAGCAGGTAAGACCATGCCAACCAGCAGAGCAGGGTGCTCTGTGCCCAGGGAAGCTGTGCTGATCAGCAGGGTGGGGGCGGTGCGGGAGAATTGCAAAGCTCTGTTGGAAAATTATAAGGTCCCTACTAAGTCCAGTGTACAAAACAGCTACACCAAGGAAGCTGGGGACAGCTGTCCTTCTAAGGCAGAACTGCACCTGGCAGAGCAAGGGCTGTGCAAGGGACATAATGTGTGATAAATCTGAGGTTCCTCACATGTGTGCATCAGCGTATGCGTGCATGCTCTGTGTGTGTGCATGCCGGCACATGTGCACACCTGCATGGGTGTGTGCATGCCTACGCTTGCATGTATACCAGTGTCCTAAATTTTGAAGAGGGGTGAGTGGAGACAGATGGCATCTTCCATAGTTATGCCTTGACATCAGCCTCTCTGTTTTCCCATCCCATGTCTGGGTAACTTGACTCTTTCACAGCCCCCAGAGCTCTCACAACTTCCTGCAGGTGATTCCCTAAATTCCCTGCCTTCAGCTCTTACACCTAGTGGTCTCTTCTAAGGATTTAACCAACAGTGATTGTATCAAACAGATACAGCCAAAAAAAAACCACAACTGGGGACAGTCAGAAGGAAGACACAATGCCAAAGTGGCTGTGGGCTAGAGCCCTTGCAAATTTTGTACGTCAGACTTTCTGTGGCCTAATGATTTTTAAAAAGTAATTTGCATAGGTAGAACTGTTTCCATAGCAACTCAGATAGTGGTACGTTACATCTCAGCCCTAATGGCAGCTTTAGCAAAGCTACCTAGAGATGGCGAGGGGACTCCCTGGGGTAAAAAGACTTTTAATGAGATCCTGATGTTTGGAGGCTCATTGGCAAACTGCAGTGACGTAGCCCTTCCTTTTCAGTGACTGCGTGGCTTAATCAGACTTAGTGCTTGCTTTGGGGAAAGTTCCATCCTGGAGTCACATGGTCCTTTCTTTCTTTTCAATCCCATTTTCATTGGGTTCAAGTTATTAATATAAATACCTAGTTGTGTTCAATGTGAAGTTTACACATGATGATAACAATTCACATCTGTGTTTACACACTCCAATAACTAAGTTAATAGCAGGGGCACTTTTGCAGAAAATTATTAAATTGATAAACTGCTTGAAAATCCTAAATGATCCATGTTCATCTCATAACCATAGCTGTGTGTTAAATACAAACTTCTACTTCCTGTTAATGTAACAAAGCTTTGGGAAGTCTCCTGAAAAGGGCATGGGATATAAAGCAAATTAACCCCATCCTGCCTATAAATATTCCTCCTGAAGGATACACATGGTGGGGTGTGTGTGTGAATGATTACATGTATCAGAAAATGCCCCCAGAGTCAAAGCAAAGGCTGAGCATCTGGGAAAGGCAGCCTGGAGCTGAGGTTCCATTGCCAAAGAAAAATAAATGTAGTTGGTTTTCTTCCTCTCTCTCTTCTCTAACCTCTTCTCCTCCACTGCCCTGAGCCTGGTTGGAACCAATATGAAATTAAACATCTGCTCCATCCAGACTATAAAGTCACTTAAAAAAAAAAGAAACAAAATAAAACCCACCATGGTTAATGGCCAAGATTCTCTTTTTAGCAATAAAAAATGTTTTCTGACTACTTTGGAATTTGTATTTTCCAGCCTTTGATCCCAAGCATATTACTACCTCTCACTAACTCAAGAGGAAAAAGATTGCTGAATGAAGAATAGAAGATGGGGAATAATGTCATTTAGTCTAAAAACATATCTCAATCTAAAATGTGAGGAATGGAAGTAGCTGTTTTACAACTGTTCCTTTGAATTTTAAATTTTGATTTTGTTTTCTAAGTTGCTTCTGTTTTGTCTGACTCTTTGCGACCTATGGACTGTAGCCCACCAGGCTCCTCTATCCACAGAATGTTCCAGGCAAGAATACTGGAGTGGGTTGCCATGCCCTCCTCCAGGGGATCTTTGTGACCCAAGGATTGAACTCAAGTATCTTACATCTCCTGCTTTGGCAGACAGGTTCTTTACCACTAGTGCCACTTGGGAAGCCCTAAAATATGGTTCTAACTGTTAAATATGTCTGGGGATCATATTAGAGGACCTGCTTGTGTTTGCTTTTAATGAGTAACTGGGAGGATAAACTTCAAAACTATATTTGTGACCCAAGCAGGTACGCCACTTGAAGATGGAAATCAGTTTATGAATTAAAATCCATTTTCTTGAACAAAAGAAATCCAACATGTGTGAAAGCCAAGCAGAATGTAGGGCAAGTGGCTCTTTCGGCTAATGTGTACCATTATTTTAAGTGCTCAACGTGTTTGTTACAGGACTGCCCAGGGTGAAGTACTGAATACTTTTATGATCAAGTTTTTATGGTTTAAAAATTACTTGAAAAAACTGCCAAACTTTATAGTTGGACAACTGCCATCTGCACGGTAAATGAGTTCCTAATCACTGTTTGTTTGTGAACTAATGGTGTGTGCACACTTTCTCACTGATGAGAACAATGCTGGCCCTGGGGGGACCTCTAGCAATATTTGGGTGAAGGACATAAAGTTACGGAGGGGAGAGCCCCATGGTTTTTGGCAACAGGGTCCAGTTCCATGAAAGGCAAATTTTTTCACAGACTGGGGGTGAGGGAGATGGTTTCCCAATGATTCTCATAAGGCGCGCCCAACCAAGATCCCTCACATGTGCAGTCCACAGTAGGGTTTGCAATCCTGTGAAAGTCTTATACCGCTGCTGATCTGGTAGGAGGCGGAGCTTAGGCGGTAGTACAAGTGATGGGGAGCGGCTGTAAATACAGATGAAGCCTTATTAACTCTTACTCACCCACCGCTCACCTCCTGCTGTACAGCCCATCTCCTAACAGGGAGCTGGGGACCCCTGCCATAGAGAATTATAAGGCACGATCCAATGATGCCTTCCCCCTGAAAGGTGCTTGGCTTCTCGAAGGGTAAGAGATTAAAAGGCAAACATGGATGGAGAGAAAAGATCACAGCTCTTTAAAGTAAGTGGCCTTAGGCCTTGATGCCAGGAGGGTGGCATCAGCAAATACAGAAGGGACCATTTGTGGGGACATGTGTGCAGGAGTGTGCCTGCTCTCCACGCATACATACAAATGACATACTCAGTTCATTCTGATTGGAGAAGAGGTGATTCTAGGTGCATGTATGGGGGCTTATTCCCATTACCTTTTTGATTCATGTTTAAATCTCCTGCTCCCATTATCTGAAAGCCAAACTCATGGCCATCTCTGCAACCTAATGCTGTCAGCCCCCTTTATCTGAGGGGGATGAGTTGCAAGATTTCCAGTGATGAGAGACAGAAGAAGCTGGGGGAGGAGTAAGATGAGATCATCTGACTCCCCACAAAAACAGTAAAAATTCATCAGAATTTGGAACAGTTTCTACAGAACAACTTTTAAAGGTCAGCAGAAGACCCCAAACCTCCAAAAAGGCAAGCCAATCTCCTTAGAACAAGGTAGGACCAAAGATAAAGACATAAAAAGATTCTCACTGGATGCCTGAAACCAGATAGCAGCAAATCCTGTATATATAGTATTCATATCTTCTTTCTATACATATGTCTTAGCATTAGTCTCTCAGTTGTGTCCAACTCTTTGTGATCCTGAAGACTGTAGCCCGCCAGGTTCCTCTGTCCATGGGATTTTCCAGGCAAGATTACTAGAGTGGGTTGCCATTTTCTTACTGCAGATGAGACAATTAATGGGCGGGACATGCTGGACAAAGGAGTGATTCATTTCTAGGTGTGAAGATTTCATCACACTACCTACCCAGAATGGCACACAATTAAAACTCATCAGTTGCTTATTTCTGGAATTCTTAAATATTTTGAGACCATTGTTGACTGCAGGTAACCAACACTTCAGAAGGGAAAACTTCAGATGACAGAGGACTACTGTTCAAACACCACTTTCCTCAATAAGTCTTCTCTCAGTTGAGAATTCTCTCTGCTCCTCTAAGCTCTTCTGGCCCTTTCTCAGTGCTTACTTTGTACCCATGTCTCCTCTCTCAAGACTTGATTGACAGCTCCCTGGGGACAGAGCTCATATCTACATCATCTTTACATTTTACATCATCCACTCAGTCTTGCATGTAGTGTTGCTCAGAAGTACACTGGAGAATACAAGAAAGAAGGAAGATGGACGTGAAGACCAGCTGCTCAGGACTATTTCTTTATTTTCCTGGCATCACAGGTCTCCATGATACCGGTCCCTGTGCTAAGAAATCATTTTGGAGATTCTTCTGAGCATTCCCATGGGAAGGCACCTCACTGAGGGCATCCAGCTGCCATGATGGCAAACAGACTCTCACGATGGGCAGGCCACATGAAGAGTGAGTCCCTACATGAAGACAATTTGGCATGTGCAAACCCAGACCGAAACTTCTCTCCTCCAGCCTGAGTTTCAGCCCCTAAGGGACAACCAGCAGAGAAGTTTGTTTTTGAACATTTCACGGAGAATAACAATTAAAAACATCTGCTGGAAAGGAAACCAGGTGTTGGGCTGAGGAGGCAGATATTCCTTCATTCTCTCCTCTCCTCCAGGATCCGGTGGGGATTTCTATGTTGTGTTCACTAACATTAGCTAATTTTTGTGATAACTGTAGAGCAAATAGAGCAAACTCTCAAATATAATTAGGGAAAAGTGCTTCTAATTAACTTGTAACTCGTGGGTTGCAAAGTAGAGTCACAAATCAGTTATGCATTGTCAGACCTAACAAGTAAAACACACTGTACCTTTCCATCCGGGCAAATAAACAAAGCAAGATAAAACGCCCCTGGTAAATGCTTTCCTTTGAACCTTTGCAACATGCTGGCGTGCTCTGGAACTTCACTGCAGGTAAGCTGAGGTATATTTCATGTCACCAGCAACCCGTGATCATGGTGATGACAAATGAAGACGACCTCAGACAGTCTGGGAACAACAGCCTGCACGCTACCTCGGCAGCATGGGAAAAGGGATACACTCATGCAGTTGGCTCAGATGGGCAGACAGAGGTCCTGAGCAAAGCCCAAGAGGTTTTTCGGGGAAGTAGAGAGTGATGATGGTGGAAAAGCCCCTTCCAGCTCAAAGTACCAGCAACACCAGTTGCTGACCGTGTGCTCTATGCTAGGGAACTGTTATAGGCAGTGTCTGCTACATTTGTTAGAAGTCACCCCACTGCTTCTCTGTTACAAGGGCAACCACATAAGAATAAGGGGTAACCTCAAATTACTTTTAGTTCGTAAAAAATAGTAGAGGAGATACACATTTTCATAACTTAGTTGCTACTAGCAACAAATTACTTTGGCATCTCTCAAAAATGTCCATGTCGCCCACAGGGGGTTAACTGCTGGCCTGGAGAAAAGAGAAAGTGTGGTTCCTGAAACAGCCATCCATGATCATGAGAACTGCTGCCAGAGCTTATTAAAAATGAGTCCCAGGCTATGATCATAGAGATCTGGGGCCTGGAAATCTGTACTGATTGCAGGGGGCTGGGGAGTAGGAAGTCATGGTATAAGGCAGACAGGCTGTGGGGACAGAAGAGGGATGCCAGAAGGGACACTGACACTTTAAATCCGGGCTCAGGGGACCACTAGGCGTGTTCAGGACACCCAGCATGACGACTAGTAGCGGTGGGTGCTCAGGAATGTCTGTTCATCCCTTCTGGGGACACAAGAATGCAGAGAATGCCTCAATTCTCAGGTCAGGCACACTGGGGAGCAGTAAAAATGTAAAACACAGGAAACATTGTGACATGACAGCTTTTGATATATCCACTGGTATGCTACTCTATGGAACGTGTAACAAAGAAAGGTTGTAAGACTGATATCAGTCAACAAATCTTATCTTACCATAACATAAGGTAGTATAAACTCTTTTAAAGACCCTATATATCAAAATGTCTGGCTCACTGGAACATAGCTGTCACCATCTTGTTCATTAACCTAAGAGAGAGACACCCTAAAGAAGACTGTCCATGTCTCCCAAGGAGGCTGGGTTTCTGAAGACTATGGACCAGAGCCGTGTCATCACCCACAACTTCCAGACTTCATTTATAGGAGAGAGAAAGAAACTTCCATCTTAGTGAATACACCTTTGTGGGGGGCTTTTCATTTCTTTAAGCTGAGTTGCATTCCAAGTAATGAATTCCCATCACGTTCTAATCTCCGGAGCCACCTTCACTTTTCATCACAGAATCTGTCATTTCCTGAAATTATAGGTTCATTGTCTGTCTTGTCCACCACCTCACAAACTCTCTGGGAGCAGGTCTCTGAGTTTCCAGCACGAAACATTCCACAACAGTTCTGTTGACAATGTTGAAATTACACTTAAGAGACTTGATAGTTCACTTCTTTACTTCGAGATCAACTGAAATCCAAGATCTCTCTCAACTGTGCCCTTTCTTTCTCTTGTCTCCATCTGGCTCCCTGGAACATGGGTGCCACCATCTTGGCCATTGTGAATAGTGCCATATCCTGAGGATGGTCTCTGGCAAGAAGGTTCCTGGGTATTTACCCTAGAATCTCAAGCAACTGAACCTCACTGCATTTGCTTAATGAGTGAATGGATGAATTAGACCCAGAACCTACAGAGCTGATTCAGTCTCTAGGACTAAGAGTGGGGGAGGGCAGGAAGGTAAGTTTCCTAATTTGATTAGACTTGGCCTGGTTGTAAACGAAATGTGTAGCCAAGGAGGGGCAGAAGAGGTGCCAGGCTATCTTTGTGGGTGTCCACTGGCCCTCTCTCTCCCCTACTTCCTATCCAGGTTTTCTTCCTTGTCTTTACCTGGCCACCTAGGTCAACTTTAGCCCCAGCAACAGACATAGAGGCAGAGCCTTCTTCAGATTTCTTCACCAGCTCCCTTGGGGTGTCAGGTCTCCTCTTAGTAATAAATCCCTTTTCCCACGTCATTCATTCCTCTCCCTCTTCTCTGGTCAACCCCAGCTGACACACCCAGTGGAGACATCAAAATGTTGGCAAGATGGCAGCGATGTTTACGATTTCACCTTCACAAGGAAGAGACAGTATGTATGAATGCATGATACCCTAATTAACCTGTTGCTGGGAACTGTTTCTTGTGACTCAATGTGAACTCTGGAAGCCAGGGACTGCCAGACTTGGTCGCATCTGACTCACTAACTCCAAGGAGACCTTCATTACTCATCTCTTCTCTGATGCTGTGGTTAGCAGGATGATGGTCCTTAAAAATAGCCACATCCTAATTCTCAGAACCTGTGAATATGGTACCTTACATGGCAAAAGGGACTTGGAGGCTGTGATTCATTTAAGGATCTTGAGGACAGTCTCCGGGATTATCAAGGTGGGCTCAGTCTAATCACGCAGGTCTTTTAGAGGACCATTCCTGGCAGCGGTCATGAACAATGTGACGATGGAAAACTCATCAGAGACACCATGTCTCCAGCATTTAAGACAGTGGAAGTGGGTCACCCTCAAGGATATGGACAGCCACTAGAAGCTGGAAAAGGCAAACTCTGTCCCCCTTAAAATCTTTAGGAAGGAACACAGCCCTGTGGACGCCTTCATTTTAGCCATGTAAAAGCCCAGTGAGACTTGTGTTGGGCTTCTTACCTCCAGAACTAGAGAAAAATACATTTTCATTAAGTGGCTAAATTTGTGGAAATGTGTTGGAGCAGCAACAGGTAATCAATATGAACTTCACCAAGCAGTCTACCATGGTCTTGGTATCCTGGTCCTTGGTACATACCTGTGTCTGGGATAGGTATGCTCTCATGGGCTTAGGGTAGCTTTGTCTCTAAAGGTGATGGGTACACGCTAGGGTTCTGATCCCTAAACAGGAAGGTGAATGTGAGCTGACGCTAAAATAACACATCTCCTGAGGCCCTGAAAGTATGTCACCAGTTCCAGTGTGAGGCAGCCCCTGCTGCTGTGGAAACCAAACCCCAGAGAACTCTTCTGGCACGGCTGCAAATTATTTAAAAGGAAGGAAAAATCCAACTAGTCTGACTCAGAATAAAAAAGTTGGGGAGGACGGTTTTTACACTTTAGTTAACTAAAGAATTGTGGACTTTGAACTTTAACACACAATGGCAAGAGAGATCGATTTTTAGACTTTAATTCCTCTGAACTTTAATGTCTCTGGAATTCAACATGAAAGTGGACTTAAACTTTGATTTTTAATTTCTCCTTGGGAATTTGGTATTTGGTGGGGATTATATTAAAATTCAAAGCATCTCTACATTGCTGGCATTTCATTCCTGGAATGCCCCTGTATTTTTATCTTTCAGGTGTTGTTTAATATTACTGCAAAATCTCAGATGTGCTATGTTGGATAACATGGCTGGACATTATTTGGGATAAGAAATAAATCTGGGATTTGATTTTCAGTCGTGAGAAGACAGTGACCCTGGGTTTGATTTAAATAACATTCTGACCCATTTCAGTACCTCTTAGTGTAATTTATAAAATGCCCACCAGGAGTCCCAGGTGATCCCCCCAAAAACCCCATGAAGATGGAGGAAAGGCTATCTTGACAAAATGTTTGAATCCTGCTTTAAGGGCGTCCCTGGTGGCTCAGATGGTAAAAAAAAAATCTGCTTGCAATGCAGGAGACAGGATTCAATACCTCGATTGGGAAGATTCCCCTGGAGAAGGGAATGGAAACTCACTCCAGTATTCTTTCTTACCTGGAAAATTCCATGGACACAGGAGGCTGGCAGGGTATAGTCCAAGGGGTTGCAAAGAGTCAGACATGACTAAATGACTAACACTTTCACTTTCCTGCTTTGGAGAGATGAGCCATGTCTCCCACTGATCATACAAATAAAATAAGGGAAAAACAATAAGCTGGAGGATGTTAGTGGGGAAAAATGCTTCTCCTCTGTTCCAGTATCTCCTTCCATAGAGGGTGCTTACCCTCCAGAGTTGGTTAACATTACACCCCAGAAATCTTTTGAAATAGTTAAGTTCATTGGCTAGCAGACACAGAGTAATTAATGTTGCCAACTTGGCTTCTATAGGCAGTAGAGATAATATTTAGTACTATTTATGCTATGCCTACTAAACTGTTCAAAACTCATGCAGGAAAGATGTTATTTATTAGGAACATAAAGAAACAAAGAGGAGAATGGAAGGAGTCAATCAGCAGATGAGATATTTAATCTCATTTCTTTGAGCTACAGAATAGATGGAACTGAGTGGGCTAATGACTCTGATGAGAAAGCCAGCACCTGGACACAGAAGCCCAGGACCTGGACACAGAAGACCCCATCCTGAGGACCCAGTGAGGTGGCCGACTGCCCTTGCAGAATTTGAGACCCCACCCTCCAGGCAGAAGAGCAAACAAGACAAACAAACAACTCGAGAAGAATATTCTCCAAAGAGATTAACTGCACTGGGGGAGAAATAAAAAGCCAAGGTGGATAGCTGACCCTCAGAGAAAACACTCCCCTTATCAAGATACTTGAGGATCCAACATATGACAACTCAACTTCTACCTGCTCACCTGAAGTCAAGCACACAGCTCACAAACTTCCCCAATGTGCTCAGAGTTGAGACAAACTACACCTTCCTTCTTTTTTTTTTTATTATTGTTTTTGCCATACATTGTCATGATATCACCATGGGTTTACATATGCTTCCCCTCCGGGTCCCCCCTCCCTCCTCCCTCCCCCCCGGGAAATCTCGCTGCACCAGTCCCGAGCATCAATCCTGGGCTGGCGATTGATTAGACACATGACAATTAACATGCTTCAATGCCCTTCTCCCATATCATCCCACCCTTACCCTCATCCACAAAGTCCACAAGTCTATTCTATACATCTGCGTTCCTTTTGTTGTCTCCCATGTTGGGTTCTCATTACTGTCTTTCTAAATTCCATATATATGTGTTAATATACTGTATTGTTGTTTTTGCTTCTGGCTTACTTCACTCTGGATAATGGGCTCCAGTTTCGTCCATCTGAGTAGAATTGCTTCAAATGAATTTTTTTTAATGCTGAGTAATATTCCATTGTGTATATATACCACAGCTTTCTTATCCATTCGTCAGTTGATGGGCATCTAGGTTGCTTCCATGTCCTGGCTATTGTAAACAATGCAGCGATGAACATTGGGGTGCACGTGGCTCTTTCAATTCTGGTTTCCTCGGTGTATATGCCCAGCAGTGGGATTGCCGGGTCATATGGCAGGTCTATTTGCAGCTTTTTAAGGAACCTCCACACTGTTTTCCATAGTGGCTGTACTAGTTTGCATTCCCACCAACAGTGTAAGAGGGTTCCCTTTTCTCCACATCCTCTCCAGCATTTATTGCTTGTAGACTTTTGGATGGCAGCCATTCTGACTGGTGTAAAGTGGTACCTCATTGTGGTTTTGATTTGCATTTCTCTGATAATGAGTGATGTTGAACATCTTTTCATGTGTTTGTTAGCCATTTTTATATCTTCTTTGGAGAAATGTCTGTTAAGTTCTTTGGCCCACTTTTTAATTGGGTTGTTTATTTTTCTAGAATGGAGCTGCAGGAGTTGTTTGTATATTTTTGAGATTAATTGTTTGTCTGTTGCTTCATTGGCTATTATTTTCTCCCATTCTGAAGGCTGTCTTTTCACCTTGCTTATAGTTTCCTTTGTTGTGCAAAAGCTTTTAATTTTAATTAGGTCCCATTTGTTTATTCGTGCTTTTATTTCCAGTATTCTGGGAGGTGGGTCATGGAGTATCCCGCTTTGGATTATAGCAGAGAGTGTTTTGCCTATGTTATCCTCTAGGAGTTTTATAGTTTCTGGTCTTATGCTTAGATCTTTAATCCATTTTGAGTTTATCTTTGTGTATGGTGTTAGAAAGTGATCTAGTTTCATTCTTTTACAAGTGGCTGTCCAGTTTTCCCAGCACCACTTGTTAAAGAGGTTGTCTTTTCTCCATTGTATATTCTTGCCTCCTTTGTCAAAGATAAGGTGTCCATAGATGCGTGGATTTATCTCTGGGCTTTCTATTCTGTTCCATTGATCTATGTTTCTGTCTTTGTGCCAGTACCATACTGTCTTAATGACTGTGGATTTGTAGTATAGCCTAAAGTCAGGTAGGTTGATTCC
>ML661340.1:6702698-6728626 GCA_007570785.1 Antilocapra americana | reverse complement strand
CCTTGCATCCCTGGGATAAAGCCTACTTGATCATGATGTATGATCTTTTTGATGTGTTGTTAATTCTATTTGCTAGAATTTTGTTGAGGATTTTTGCATCTAAGTTCATCAGTGATATTGGCCTGTAGTTTTCTTTTTTTGTGGCATCTTTGCCGGGTTTTGGAATTAGGGTGATGGAGGCCTCATAGAATGAGTTTGGAAGTTTACCTTTGTCTGCAATTTTCTGGAAGAGTTTGAGTAGAATAGGTGTTAGCTCTTCTCTAAATTTTTGGTAGAATTCAGCTGTGAAGCCATCTGGTCCTGGGCTTTTGTTTTTTGGAAGATTTCTGATTACGGTTTCAATTTCCGTGCTTGTGATGGGTCTATTAATATTATCTATCTCTTCCTGGTTTAGTCTTGGAAAGTTGTACTTTTCTAGGAATTTGTCCATTTCATCCAAATTGTCCAGTTTATTTGCATATAGTTGCTGATAATAGTCTCTTATGATCCTTTGTATTTCTGTGTTTTCTGTTGTGATCTCTCCATTTTCATTTCTAATTCTGTTGATTTGGTTCTTCTCCCTTTGTTTCTTGATGAGTCTGGCTAACGGTTTGTCAATTTTATTTATCTTCTCAAAGAACCAGCTTTTGGCTTGGTTGATTTTTGCTATGGTCACTTTTGATTCCTTTGCATTTATTTCTGCCCTGATCTTTAAGATTTCTTTCCTTCTACTAGACCTGGGCTTCTGCATCTCTTCCCTTTCTAGTTGCTTTAGGTGTATAGTAAGGTCATTTATTTGATTTTTCTCTTGTTTCCTGAGGTGAGCTTGTATTGCTCTGAACTTTCCCCTTAGCATTGCTTTCACAGTGTCCCATAGGTTTTGAGCTGTTGTGTTTTCATTTTCATTCGTTTCCATGCATAACTGAATTTCATTTTTAATTTCTTCTGCGATTTGTTGGTTATTCAGCAGTGTGTTGTTGAGCCTCCATATGTTGGAAGTTTTGAGAGGTTTTCTCATGTAGTTGATATCTAATCTTACTGCATTGTGGTCAGAAAAGATGCTTGGGATGATTTCAATATTTTTGAATTTATCAAGGTTCGATTTATGGCCCAGGATGTGATCTATCCTGGAGAAGGTCTCGTGTGCACTTGAGAAAAAGGTGAAATTCCTTGTTTTGGGGTGGAATGACCTATAGATATCAATTAGGTCTAGTTGGTCTATTGTTTCATTTAAAGTTTGAATTTCCTTGTTACTTTTCTGTCTAGTTGATCTATCCATTGGTGTGAGTGGTGTATTAAAGTCTCCCACTATTATTGTGTTGTTGTTGATTTCCCCTTTCATACTTGTTAGCATTTGCCTTACATATTGTGGAGCTCCTATGTTAGGTGCATAAATATTTATAATTGTTATTTCTTCTTCTTCGATTGATCCTTTGATCATTATGTAATGTCCATCTTTATCTCTTTTCACTGCCTTTATTTTAAAGTCTACTTTATCAGATATGAGTATTGCCACTCCTGCTTTCTTTTGGTCTTTATTTGCATGGAATATCTTTTTCCAGCCTTTAACTTTCAGTCTATATGTGTCCCTAGGTTTGAGGTGGGTCTCTTGTAGACAACATATATAGGGGTCTTGTTTCTGTATCCAATCGGCCAATCTTTGTCTTTTGGTTGGGGCATTCAGCCCGTTTACATTTAAGGTAATTATTGATAAGTATGATCCCGCTGCCATTTATTTTATTGTTTTGGGTTCCAGATTATCTATCCCATCGGTGTTTCCTATCTAGGAAAGATCCTTTAGCATTCGTTGGAGGGCTGGTTTGGTGTTGCTGAATTCTCTCAGTTTCTGCTTGTCTGAGAAAATTTTGAATTCTCCTTCAAATTTGAATGAGATCCTTGCTGGGTAGAGTAGTCGGGGTTGTAGATTGTTTTCTTCCATGACTTTAAGTATGTTTTGCCATTCCCTTCTGGCCTGAAGCGTTTCTGTTGAGAGATCAGCTGTTATCCTTATGGGATTCCCCTTGTGAGTTATCTTTTGCTTCTCCCTTGCTGCTTTTAATATTTGGTCTTTGTATTTGATATTTGCCAATGTGATTAATATGTGTCTTGGGGTGTCCCGCTTGGGGTTCATTCTATTTGGGATTCTCTGTGTTTCTTGGACCTGAGTGGCTATTTGCTTCCCCAATTTAGGGAAGTTTTCTACAATTATCTCTTCAAGAATTTTCTGATGGTCTTTCTTTTTGTCTTCTTCTTCTGGGACTCCTATGATTCGAATATTGGTGCGTTTAATATTGTCCCAGAGGTCTCTAAGGTTGTCTTCATTTCTTTTAATTCTTTTTTCATTTTTCCTTTCTGTTTCATACTCCTTCCTTCTTAAAAATAAGCAGAGAGCTGAGAGTTGGTGAGTAGCAGTGAAAGGTGCTCAGTGTATCCGACTCTTTGCAACCCCCTGGACTATACTGTCCCTGGTATTCTCCAGGCCAAGAACACTGGAGTGGGTAGCCTTTTCCTTCTTCAGAGGATCTTCCCAACCCAGGGGTTAACCATACACTTAAAGTCTGAAAAATCAATGAGGAAGGCTCCCATACAAACAGACAGAAGAAAACATGACACCACAGCAAAGTGAGATGACTCACGGTAAAGAGAAAACAAACCTTAGTTCTAAATAATATCCTTAGAGAAATTCATTAATAGATTACATTTATAAAACAAGGGCAGAGGTTATAAAAAAACAGACAAAAGAGTTCATAGAACTACAGTACTACTACCACTGATATCTCCTTAGATCCCTGCAAGAAAAAGACAAATATAAAAACCTCATAGATAGGCTGAAGGAAATGGTGGATGTTGGAGAAATCGCTCAGCATACTTGGTACAAAGGGCTGCATACTATTTAAGAGGGAGGAAAAATCCAATTAGTCTGACTCACAATAATTCCAGAAAGAGAAGAAAAAAAATGAATGAACTTTTCGAAAAATAACAAGACAATTTTCTGGCACTGAAGGTCATCGCTCTTTAAACTGGAAGTGTCCAATACCAAAGAATGTTTTCAAAGGGGCAACGTCTAGATATATCATCACAGACTTTTAAACAATCAAGGATAGAATTAAATTACAGAAAATATTCTTGAGGAAAAAATTTTTCTATTTGTCCATATCTAGTCACTATGAACAAAGCTATTGGAGGTGATGGAATTCCTGTGGAGCTATTTCAAATCCTAAAAGATGATGCTGTGAAAGAGCTGCATTCAATAGGCCAGCAAATTTGGAAAACTCAGCAGTGGCCACAGGACTGGAAAAGGTCAGTTTTCATTCCAATACCTACGAAAGGCAATGCCAAAGAATGCTCAAGCTACCATACAATTGCACTCATCTCACACGATAGTAAAGTAATGCTCAAAATTCTCCAAGCCAGGCTTCAGCAATACATGAACCGTGAACTTCCAGATGTTCAAGCTGGTTTTAGAAAAGGCAGAGGAACCAGAGATCAAATTGCCAACATCTGCTGGATCACTGAAAAAGCAATAGAGTTCCAAAAGAACATCTATTTCTGCTTTATTGACTATGCCAAAGCCGTTGACTGTGTGGATCACAATAAACTGTGGAAAATTCTGAAGGAGATGGGAATACCAGACCACCTGACCTGTCTCTTGAGAATTCTGTGTGCAGGTCAGGAAGCAACAGTTAGAACTAGATATGGAAAAACAGACTGGTTCCAAATAGGAAAAGAAGTACGTCAAGGCTGTATATTGTCACCCTGCTTATTTAACTTATACGCAGAGAAGAACTAAAGAGCCTCTTGATGAAAGTGAAAGAGGAGAGTGAAAAGTTGGCTTAAAGCTCCACATTCAGAAAACTAAGATCATGGCATGTGGTCCCATCACTTCATGGGAAATAGATGGGGAAACAGTGGAAACAGTGGCTGACTTTATTTTTCTTGGCTCCAAAATAACTGAGGATGGTGAGGGCAGCCATGAAATTAAAATACGCTTACTCCTTGGAAGGAAAGTTATGATCAAACTAGACAGTATATTAAAAAGCAGACATTACTTTGCCAACAAAGGTCCATCTAGTCAAGGTGATGTTTTTTCCAGTAGTCATGTATGAATGTGAGAGTTGGACTATAAAGAAATCTGAGCACCGAAGAATTGATGCTTTTGAACTGTGGTGTTGGAGAAGACTCTTGAGAATCCCTTGGACTACAAGGAGATCCAACCAGTCTATCCTAAAGGAGATTAGTCCTGTGTGTTCATTAGAAGGGTTGATGTTGAAGCTGAAACTCCAATACTTTGTCTACCTGATGCGGAGAGCTGACTCATTTGAAAAGACATTGATGCTGAGAAAGACTGAGGGCAAGAGGAGAAGGGGACGACAGAGGATGAGATGGTTGAATGGCATCCCCAACACAATGGCCATGGGTTTGGGTGGACTCTGGGAGTGGGTTGTGGACAGGGAGGCCTGGCTTGCTGTGATTTATGGGGTCACAAAGAGTCGGACATGACTGAGCAATTGAACTGATCTGAGCTGAGTAAATATAAATCGTGTATGAGGATTTAGTACTGACATTTTTATAATTTCATCTCCTGAGCACAACTTGCGCTTGTACGCTCGTTCATGTCTGACTCTTTGCAACCCCCTGGACTGTAGCCCACCATAGAATTCTCCAGCCAAGAATATGGGAGTCAATTGCCATTTCCTCCTCCATGGGATCTTTCTGATCCAGGGATCGAACCTATATCTCCCTTGTGTCCTGAATTGCAGGCAGATCCTTTCCTACTGAGTCACTGGGGAAGCTCTTTATGGAACTTAAAAGACAGTGAACCAATAAAGAGGAGGTTATAGGATCTAGTGAATAGCACTTTCAATCCAAGACAGCTATGCAGCAGATCTAGAGAGCAATTATCCAAATCTGCCCAAAAGACAAAAGATTCTGATAAGGAGATCCTTGGAAAACCAAGGAATTAATAATTACTCAAATCATGGACAAAGTTTAGTTGGTGGGTATTGGCACTGATGGAGGACTCATCCACATATGATAATAGAAATGTACTTCATTGACAAGGATCATCACTTTGAACCCAAGAGGAAAGAAATGTGATTGCAGGTACCACACTGGTTGCTCACAGCAAAGGCTGATATCTGGCTTTCAAGTTTTTGAACCAAGCTATAGAAAACTTTGGAAAACTGGCTACGTTTATGGAATAGAGAGCAACTATATCCAATCTTGGCAATAAAGTCAAGTATGGGCTTCCCAGGTGGTACTAATAGTAAAGAACCCTCTTGCCACTGCAGGAGACATAAGAGACAGGGGTTTGATCCCTGGGCTAGAATGATTCCCTGGAGAAGGAAATGGCAACCCACTCCAGTATTCTTGCTGAAGAATCCAATGGACAGAAGAGCCTGGTGGGCTACAGTCCACAGGGTCACAGTCACACGGGACTGAAGTGACTTAGGACAGAAGGGAAGGATGATGACAAAGGCTGTGAAAGAGAAGCGTGAAGACAAAGGAATACTAATAGACTCATCTCACAAACTGAGTGATAAGATATCCTGTCTATGTTAGACTGGGAGAAACAGAGGTTGGATTTTGAAGTTACAGAGTGAATCTGGAGAGGAACCAAGGATAATGATGCCATCATGTTAGAAAGATGGCAAAGAAGTGGTGGATGGTGATAATGCAAAAAGTCTTCTTCTATCATGATGAAAAAGTGAAAGTGAAGTGAAGTCACTCAGTCATGTCTGACTCTTTGCAACCCCATGGCCTATAGCCTACCAGGCTCCTCCACCCGTGGGATTTTCCAGGCAAGAAAACTGGAGTGGTTTACTAATTCTTTCTCCAGGAGATCTTCCCAACCCAGAGATTGAACCTGGGTCTCCCTCATTGTAGGCGGGTAGAAAGTCAGTATAAAAAGCCTATGATAATTTGTTTAGACTGAGGTAAGCATATTATCTAAAGACATGGGATAACCACAAGAAAGCTAAAAAACAACACGAAAGGAAGCAAAAATTAAGGCTGAATGCCTCTGAGGGAACTAGGAGAAAGACAGATGAGGTTGAGGACTGTTGCTTTCATTATAAGCATTTTTATATTATTTTATTTTTTGACCATATCTATTACTTCAATTTAAAAATTAAAATACAATGCATTTACTCAATTACCCTTGCCACATCCAATTCTTTACAAGCAATTGTTTTAAGAAGATGTCCTGGGATTTCCCTGGTGGTCCAGTGGCTAAGACTCTGTGCCTCCAATGCAGGGGGCCTGGGTTTGATCTCTGGTCAGAGAACTACATCCTGCATGCCAGAACTACGTGTTTTCATGCTGCAACTAAAGATTCCCTACGCAGCAACAAAGATGGAAGCTCCTGTGTGCTGAAACTAAGAGTCAGCACAGCCAAGTAAATAAATAAATTTTTTTTATATAAAGAAGATACATTAAGAAATCAGGGCAATATAGAGTCTTATTTATTTAAAACACAGCAATACGTTTAAGTAAGTCTACACGGTCCTACATTTATTTGCACGGCTTTATCTACCTGACCCACAAGTATCTGCTCATATTTGCAAACAGATAAGAACAGCCTTGAGGTGGGTCTGCATTCATTTCCTGGGGCTGCTATCACAAAGTACCATTGATTGAATGGTTTAAATAACAGAAACTTATTGACTAATGATCTCAAAGGCTAGAAGTCCAAGATCAAGGTGTCAGCAGTGTTGGTTCCTTTTGAGGCTGTGAGGGAGAATCTGGTTCATGCCTATCTCCTGGAGGTTTGCTGGCCATCTTTGGTGTTCCTTGGCTCAAAGAAGTATCAACCCAGTCTCAGCCTTCATCTTCACAAAGCATTCTCCCTGTGTGTGTCTATGTCCAAATTTCCTTTCTTCATATCAGCTGTATCAGATTAGGGGACCATCTTTCTTTAGCATCCTAACATAACTAACTACATCTGAGTCACAATTTGAGTGTCTATGGGTTAGGACTTCAACGTATAAATTTTGAGGGCATATAACTCAACTTTGGAGCCCTTTGGAGACTGACCTAATTGAATCAACTGACCTAATGCTAGTAAGTAAATAGTTAAACTGAAGCCTGTCACCTTAATTAAAAGGAAAGACTACTTGGGTTACATGAAGCATAAAATGAAAAAATACACTCTGCTCTTGGAGAAGTAGAACTCTTAAGGACACTTGCTTTCATCTGAAGTAAAACTTATTTATTTTTATGGTTTAATAAAGACTGCTTTATTATGATTTGTAAAGCATTTTGAAATCTTTAGTTGGGCCTTTCAAAATTTAGGTTGATTATTTCCATCTTTAGAGAGAGAAAAATTGTATTAGCCAAGCCCAAAGGACATGCAGCACTTCTAATAAAGTTTATTTGCTTTGGAACATTTCAAGTAATGTCTAGCATATAACAGCTTCAACTGGCTTTAAATAAAATTCTGATCATCATCTCATAGTAATTATTGCACAGGAAGAAAATTATTTATTGCAAGGTCTAACAGGCAGTGGCAAAATATACTCTGCTGTGAAGAGATACTGTAGTAGAGAAACAGGCAGCTGTTTTTTTTTTTCATGCAAATATCTCAATTTTTAACATTTTATTATTGTTCAAACAGTTTGCCAAGGAATACTCAGTAAATAATTTAAAGCTCTGCAAGATCATTTTCTTCCTTTTATCTTTCATTGTTTATAATTTGGTGCTTTCCGTCCTTCTGTATATTGACCCTAAGTCTGGTTTACAAACATGTTTTATTTATTTATTTATTTTTTAACCACTAAAATTGTCCCTTTGAATATTTGTTTACGAAACATCTTAGTTTGTAAATATCTGGAGAGGAATTCAAAGCATATGTCACCCTTGCTTCCCTTTTTTTTCAATACACATCTGTTTTCACCAACTCACTAACAGGCAGGAAGGAAAATTTGACAGAAAAAACTCTGTATACTAGAGGGGCCTGGAATGTCCTTGCTTCTTGCTGAACAATTAGGTAGGCTGAAGGATTACGAAGGAAGTAGAGGGCACAGCTATTACATTTGAATCAGTTTTTTTTTTTTTTTTTGATTCATGCATGAGTGTCTAGGGGGTTCCCAGGTGACTCGGTGGTAAAGAATCTGCCAGCTAATGCAGGAGGTGTAAGAGACATGGGTTCTTGGGGCAGGAAGATCTCCTGAAGGAGGAAATGGGAATCCACTCCAGTATTCTTGCCTAAAAATTTCATGGACTGAGGAGCCTGGAGGGCTACAGACCAGCTGGGGTCACAAAGAGTTGGACAGAACTGAGGACACACACACACACACAGACACACAGACACACAGACACACACACACACACACAAGTATCTAACCTCCTTACAAAAAGGTTTTGTGACAATGGAAGTGAAATGATCCTTTTTACTTATTACTCTCTACTCCACTCTTCAAGCCATCATCTCTTTTTCTGCTTATCTAGTTAAGTTTCTAAAACATCAACACATTTGCCAGGGTCATCTCTTTTAAAGCTCAGCAGCCAGCGATGCCAGAGTGTGACAACTGACAACAGGGCCCCCAACCATCCCAGAGGGCATGAACAGAAGCTGTGCCTGGTGGGTCAGCTGACTGCCAGGCCTGTGTATGCAGATATCCAAGGCTTAGCACACACCCAACACCCAAGAAATCCAAATACATTTGAGAAATGAGTGACTAGGCGGTGAGTGAAGGGCTTGGACTCACCCAGAAAAGCTTACTGGAGTAAAAAGCTCATCAAACTTGGGCAGAGACCAACACTGAACAGGACCCTGTAGGGCTTTGGGGCACAGATGTCTTTCTGTGTCTCCCGTTTCTTGTTTTAGGGAACAGACTCCAGCCTCCATGACTTTCCTGAGTCTGGAAGGGCAGATTCAAACAACTGCTAATCAGGGAAGGGAGGAGATGCAGAGATAAGGGAGGGGAAACCAAGAAAGGACAGTGCAGCCTTGGGCAGGGTCCTCCTTCTGCCTCTGAGCTCTTCAGAGAACTAGTCAGTCAGTTCAGTTGCTCAGTGGCGTCCAACTCTTGGAGACCCCATGGACTGCAGCATGCCAGGCCTCTCTGTCCATCACCAACTCCCAGAATTTACTCAAACTCATGTCCATTGAGCTGGTGATGCCATTCAACCATCTCATCCTCTGTTGTCCCCTTCTCCTCCTGCCTTCAATCTTTCTCAGCATCAGGGTCTTCTCAAATGAGTCAGATCTTTGCATCAGGTGGCCAAAGTATTAGAGCTTCAGCTTCAGCATCAGTCCTTCCAATGAGCACCCAGGACTGATCTCCTTTAGGATGGACTGGTTGGATCTCCTTGCAGTCCAAGGGGCTCTCAAGCATCTTCTCCAACACCACAGTTCAAAAGTATCAATTCTTCACCATTCAGTTTTCTTTATACTCCAACTCTCACATCGATACATGACTACTGGAAAAAACATAGTCTTGCCTAGATGGACTTTTGTTGTTAAAGTAATGCCTCTGCTTTTTAATATGCTGTCTAGGTTGGTCATAACTTTCCTTCCAAGGAGTAAGTGTCTTTTAATTTCACGGCTGCACTCACCATGTGCAGTGATTTGGGAGCCCCCCAAAATAAAGTCTGTCACTGTTTCCCCATCTATTTGCCATGAAGAACTAAAACTCCAATAAATGGGAGATGCTAGCATTCTTTATTCCAGAGAAGACCACCTGAAGCCAGTTAAAGGAATCAGAGAAGCTCATCAAAACAATACCTGTTTCTAAAGAAGTGCACACACCCAAATCTTAACAGCAACTTTGCCTTGAATCTATGCTATAAAACTCATGGAATCCTCCCAGGTTAGGACACAGAGTTTTTGAGGGTATGAGCCCTCTTTGTCCCCCTTTGCCTGGCAAACCTATAATGCTATTATTTCCATCTCACCCAAAACTCTGTGTTTGATATTCTATTCAACAACAAGTGCACAGAGGCCGGGTCCAGACTCTCAGAAGGCAATAAATATAACACATAAGAGAAATGGAGGGCTGGGTGACCCTGAAGTTAAATTGGGTTGTCGTTGTTCAGTCACTAAGTCATCTCCGACTCTTTGCAACCCCGTGGCCTGCAGCACACCAGGCTTCCCTGTCCTTCAGCATCTCCTGGGGTTTGCTCAGTTGTGTGTCTATAGAGTCAGTGATGCTATCTAACCATGTCATCCTCTGTCACTCCCTTCTCTTGCCCTCAATCTTTCCCAGCATTAGTTTCTTTCCAATGAGTCAGCTTTCTGCATTAGGCCTACTAAAATCCTGGATTTGAATAGCTCTGCAGGAGCCAACAGAACCCTAGCTTTCACAGCTGACTTTGGCAGTTGACCATGGCTAGTGCTGAAGATGGGCACAAGTTTCTAAGCCTCTTGGAGCTGAATTCAATTTTCTTACTTGACTTTTGCTTCAGGCAGTGGAGTTAGCTTTGGCCTGATCTGCATCTGGATGCTCTGTCTAAACAGAGCTCAAGGAGTCTTGAAGGCTTCCAGGCGCCCTCAGGTGTCAGCCAGTGTGGACATTTAGAAGGCTTTGTTACTACAGACTGGGTACAGCGGCAATTCCTTCCATGTAGGATGCTCTCCTAGATGTTTTTCTCAAATGGTAACTTGGCCAAGTGCTTCTTATTTTTCAGTAATATCCACCATAGCAATTCCAGAAACTGGGAGCTTCAGCAAGTCTAAATATTTTGACAGCATATTTTTCTTTGAAAAAGGTGAAACTCAAACCTGAAGTTCAGCCAGGGACAATAAGGCCCTGCCTCTGGAAGGACGTGTGTGCATGCTAAGTCACTTGAGTTGTGTCTGACTCTGTATGATCCCATGGACTGTATGTAGCCTGGGAGGCTCCTCTGTCCATGGGATTCTCCAGACAAGAATACTGGAGTGGGTTGCCTTCCCTTCTTCAAGGGATCTTCCTGATGCAGGGATTGAACACGCGTCTCTTATGTCTCCTGCACTGGCAGGTGGATTCTTTACCACTAGTGCCACCTGGAAAGCTCCCCTCTGGGGAGAGAGAGAACATCTGTTTTAGAAGCAACCACTGTCACCCTGAATCCATTTGGCTCTGACGCTTGGACAGTGTCATGGCAGAAGACAGCATTCCTTCGAGGAGCCAGTCTGAGCCACCAGCTCATGCTGCTGAAGAAACAGTGGGTTATGACATGACAATGGCTGCAAACTTCTGTTCCACCCAAAATGGGCAGAAGAAAGCATCTGGGGACTTCCCTGGTGGTCCAGTGGCTAAGACTCTGAGCTCCCAATGCAGGGGAGCCAGGTGTGATCCCTGGTCAGGGAACTAGACCCCACATGCCCCAACTAAGACCCAACACAGCCAAATAAATAAATAAAAATAAATATTTTTTTAAAAAAAAAGAAGAAGAAAGCATCTGTTCTCTCTGTGTCACACGTGCACCATCTTTCTTAAAGCCAAAGCTTCACCAGGAGCAGAAACATGCTGACACTGTGAAGGATTTTTCTGCCTTGATGTTTTCAAACAGGGCTCACACAGAAATTCTGGATGTCGCTCAGGGGCACACAATGGGTGGCATCCAGCATCTTTAGAAGCAGTGCTGAAGACTCGGGAGGAGCCAGCTGTCACATCCTGCATGGTGGCTTCAAGCGTCCCAAGGAGCACAGGGCATGCTGTGGTGGACGGTCTAGTGGGACCGCACACAGCTGCATCTCCTTTCTGATCGAAGCCATCCATCACTTCACCCTTCTCCATGGAGCTGAGTTTCTTTGGCAATGAGCTAAGCCACCACAGAGAGTGCTTCTAGATAAGGGATTTGTGTTGGAGAAAATTCAAATTTTAGTAAAATACAATTCTTTTCAAATCAGGAACTGAAAGCGCAGGTACACAGGAGGGTGTTCCTTTGGTTGTGTTGGCCTCATACATCTATTGGGCTTCCCAGATGGTGCTAGTGGTAAAGAACCTGCCTGCCAGTCCAGGAGATGTAAGAGACGAAGGTTCGATCCTTGGGTCAGGAAGATCCCCTGGAGGAGGGCGTGGCAACCCACTCCAGTATTCTTGTCTGGAGAATCCCATGGACAGAGGAGCCTGGTGGGCTACAGTCCTTAGGGTCGCAAAGAGTCAGACACGACTGAAGCAACTTAGCAGCATCATATATCCACTAGCTTGGTCTTAAGGCACAGAGGCATTCACATTGAGTTCTTCCTCTTACAGGCATTTCCAGTTGAAACACAGTTCATGACAATAAGGGCAGGTGGGACTTGGGTGGTCCAGGGGTTAAGACTCTGCCCTCTCAATGCAGGGATGCAAGCTCAATCTGCAGTCAGGAACTAGATCCCACACGCTACAACTAGAGACCCACACCACAGCACAGACCTGACACAGCCAAAGAAATAAATATTTTTTTAAAAAAAGGAAACAAAGACAAGTGTTAACAACTATAATGGCAGGTTGTATTTTCAGTTTTTAACTCACCCCAAACTATCTTACATATCATAATATGTGGAACAGGAGTTGGTCCTTCCCCGACCATGTCACCCCATGCTAGTCCAGTATGAAAGATTACTATCATAAACAACCCTTCACAACATTTTTTCCCCCCACAAAGACAATCTTCCACTTAGAGAAAGAAAAAACAAAAGAAAAGGAAAAGAAAAAACAGAAGGAAAAAATATGAGACTCTATTTCTAATTTAGCCAAGAACATAAAGGAGATGTGCCCATGATCTTAAAGGATGTTAAATTAAAGAAAATATGCTGAAGCTGGGAGTCTTGACCCAAGAATGAACAAATATTTATGACTCCAGCTTCGGTCCTGTATTTTCTTAAATGAACAAGTACACCTATGCTTATCAGCATAGCTTCAGGGCAATTTTAAAGTCAAGACAGAAGGTCAGTGGACTCATGAGTACTTAAAAGATCCTTTTCTGAGAATCAGTCTTGCGATCCACTTGACAAACACTTGCTTGAAGGAGTAAAACCGTGTGCATAACCTGTGCAACAGGAGTTGGTCCTTCCCCAGCCATGTCAGCCATGTCATGTTAGTTCAGTGTGAAGCATACCATCATAACATGACAACCGTCCACAACACGTTTTTTCCCCAACAAAGACAATCTTCCACTTAGAGAAAGAAGAAAACAAAAGGGAAGGAGATGAAATATGAACCAAAAATGAAATATCCCAAAGAACAGCAACAGCAATATATATACTGCATACATAACATATATACATTATATACCAGGTTGGGCAAAAAGTTTGTTCAAGTTTTTCTGTAACATCTTACCGAATATACATAAAACTCAATCTATAAAAACCTGGAGGAACTTTTTGGCCAACCCAATCTAATAAGAAGCATGATTTGCAATTCCATACTGAGGTCACCAATATCCTTAGCCCCCTCAACAAGTAAAACTTCATGTTTAAAAAGTGAGAGGCAAGAGCAAACGACCAGTGTTTCCTATGTCCATACGCATTCCATGAAGGTATGTGTTAAAGGCTTTACATAATCTCCTGAATTAATCCCATGGCTCTATACGGTATTATACTTATCAGAATTATGTTCATTTCTTGAAACTAAAAAGTCCTATGCTCATGGATGAGGCTTTCTCTCATGATCACCTTAGAAAGAAAACTGCTTAACCTGTAATATTATGTAAATCAGGGACTTTTACTAAGCATCAATATTTTATTCAAGAAATTAACTGTTAAGGACAATAAGCTCTCTGCTGCTAAGCACAGTATTATATACCTTATTACCAATAACTCAGTGCCTTTGCCTTTCACCACTTATGATTAATGTCACTCTAATGATGACTCGGGTATTTTAAGATGTCAATACTTAACCAGGTGACAAAGACTGAAAGGCAGTCAAAGACTCTTAGGAGGGTCATGTTTATTGGATGCTAACTGTTTAACATGGCACATCTACCAGCATGACATCTGATACCCTTTACTTAAGTCTGTCATTTGCAAACATGCAAATATTTATTCCCAGGATGGCTGGTATGGACAGCCAGGAACATGACACTTGGTTACCACATTGCTACCATGCAGGATGATGGGGAATTCATTGTACACATCAGCCATGCTGTTACTAGGAATTCTGACCTGTGACCAGCTCTCGGATCTCCAAGTCGGTGGTCTTGCGGAGCAGCCTCACCAGGGCTGGGATCCCGCCGCAGTTCTTCAGGGCTATTTTGTTGTCATCATTGGCCTTCCCGTACACCAAGTTTCTCAAGGCGCCACAGGCACTACGGTGGACTTCAGTCATCCGATGGTCCAGCAAGTCCACCAGGAGCTGGATGCCCCCTTGTCTCCTTATCTGGAGAAGTGAAGGAGAGAGGAAGGTTTTACTACTTAAACCCCAATGGGTTTTTCATATGAGGTCATTGCTACAATTCACGGCACTGAATGGAAGGCCTTTTGCAAAGGGAAAAGAAAACACATTCTTCTTCTTTTTAGATTCTATTGCTTTTACTTATTTTCATATCCTCCTGATAGAAATTCAAATGCATTTCCTTTCAAGTTGTACAATTTTGAAAAGATGATTTAAACCTCTTAATGGGTGTTCTCTCTATAAAAATATGAAACAGACAGAGGGGCAAAAGGATCTCACTCCTAAGACTTAACGAAATGTAACCACTGTCTTAAAGGGCTGCAGGGTTGATGTACACGGTGTGAGTTATGCGGAATAGGGAGATGCTCCCAACCTTTCCAAGGAACCAGAAGCCAAATGAGAAAGCAGAAGTCATACAACAAGGCTGTTCATCTGAGAAGACCTGGAAAATAAGAACGTCACTCACAAGGCCACTTGGTCTACACACTAGGACCAAAGTGTGTTCTGCTAAACTTGGGCATTTGACTAATAACAAAAAATAACATTTAATCTGGGTGGTTTTCTAATCAAAGAAAATGTTGTTTTAATGAGTAAATGAAGGAAAAACTCTGCAATATGTTTCTGGATGGGTCTTCTCCTGGCTGCACGTGGGGGTTTTAGTTTCCTGACCAGCTAGCAAACTCATGCCCCTGCAGTGGAAGCATGGAGTCTTAGCTGCTGGACCACCAGGGAAGTCCTCCTACTTAGATTTCTGATTATAAAAAAACTCATTTATCCAACAGATGAGCAGGGACACAGGGCTAGATCCCTGGACTCGATCAAAGCTTCTCAAATGCCATGCTGTCTACAAGGCTACTCCAACCACACTATTTAAAATTTCCATCTGAACCACACCACCTCCCTAACCTAGAAGGCTTAATCTATTACAGAATCTTTCATAGTCCTGCTGGGCCCTAACCTCTTTATTACGTTTCTTGTGATTGCCTGCCTTCTGCTAGAAGGTACATTCTTGGAAGGCAAGTCTCTTTGCTTTGTTCATTGATAGATCCCCATTCCTAGACCAAGTGCAATGCCAGGCACATAATAGAAGCTTGATAAGTATCTAAATAAATGGTGGGGGAGCAGGTATTACTTGTTACAGCAGTATTTCTCTGTCAGGTTAGTTGATATCAGCTTTTAAAGAGGGAGTAATATTCTTCCTTGAAGGAAAAAAAAAAAAAAAAACACTTGTAAACATCTCAGAATGTCTCCAAGGGGCCAATGCATCTTTTGAAACCAGTTTACAAAAAATGAAGGCATGCATCTCACACACAAGGTGGACCATCTCATGATTCAGAATATGCCTGGAGGAGTTATTTTCATCCACCAGCTAAACGAAAACAGAGAAAGTGGAAATCCTCCCAGAATCCATGGACTCGAAGCTCCTAATTTAGAAAACATGAGTATGGGGTTGTACTACCAGTGAGATAAGGACTAAGGTCAGAGGAGATGACTGCCCCTCCACCCTGCCCCCGCACCCCACCCCAACTCTGCTGCAGAGAGGCCAGAGTTGTAGAGACGGGTACTTCTGTCCCCGAGGTGCCCTACAGTCTGTGGCAGTACCAGCGTGGGGAGAAGTGGCTAAAAGGGCCACTAGGCCAATCACAAGAAACTAAGGAAGGCTCAGAAAACAACTTTTCCCACCTTGCAGTGTTACCCTGGTCCTGCTTGGCTTTGCATTCATCTGATAAATATTGATAGATTTCAAGAGAGATGAAATCACTATATACATATGTCCCATACATACATCTGAGCTTTAAAACACCCATTTATTCACATTTGTATGAAAAGGTTAAACTATGAATGTCATTTTATTGATACGTGTGTTTTGAATGTGTGTACTTTACAAATTATCTAGGTTTAACTATTTTAATAATGATGAAGCTACTATAAAAGAGGTAATAGAGCCATTCATCTGGTTCCTTGATTGCTTATATATAAAGTAGACAGTAGAGTAAACCTATCTCTCTCTCTACCTTCGCTAGTCTGTATATTATAGTTAATATTCCTTATTTCCCATTCATATAACTTCATGAATTAAGCTATTAAAATATTACTCTAAAGATTTAAAAGGGAAAATGAATTCAAAGTGAAGGCAGTATCAATTCTTAATGGTTTCATGAGACAATGATGTTTTCAGTGTGACCCTAATTAATGCCATACATCCAAATGTATAATGAAATTTTCAATTCTATTTTAATCTATTTAGAGCAACACAAATAAGATGATAAACGTTTTGATTTGCTCTTATTTTGAGGGTCACTGGATCATCAACACTGAAGAAATAAAACTTTTTTCGGGGTTGAATATTATCTGATAAGAGAGAACCCTACTTCAGTTCTCTGAAGCCCTTCATCATCACACAGAATTCCTCACAAGTCAAATCTTAAAGGGAATCCAGGTCTAATAGTATTGAAACAAAGTCAACAAAATACTACATGATATTATATCCAGTATGCATAAGACATAAGAATATCAAATCCACTAGAAGGACGCCAGTCATATGGTAGCGAGCCAATAAATATTTATCAGATGAATGAAAGAATGCTACAGTGCTTGTAATACATTGGTTTCCTTCTCTCTTTTTTCAAAAAAATATTTTTAGAAAGATGGTATATTTCTAGAGCACTTTTATGTTCACAACAAAATCCGGCAGAAAGAACAGGGGCTTTCCATATACCACTGTCCTTATATAGGCACAGCCTCGTCCATTACCACCATCCCCCCAAAAGCCGTACATCTGTTACAACCCATGAACCTACACTGACGCACCATTATCACCCTAAGGACACAGTTTACATGAGGGTTCAATCTTGAGTGTTGTATAGGTCTTGACAAATGTATAGCAACACGTGTCTACCATTAAACTATCACACAGCATAATTTCACTGCCCTAAAAGTCCTCTTTGCTCTGCCTGCTCATCCCTCCCCCCATCACCCCGCCACCCTAACCCTTGGAGAAATTGCTGATCTTTTTATGGTGTCCATGGTTTTGCCTTTTCCAGAATGTCACAGAGTTGGGATCATCCAGTAAGTAGCCTTTTTTCAGACTGGCTTCTTTCACCCAGTTCACACATTTAAGATTCTCCATGTCTTTTCGTAGCTTGACAGCTCATTTCTTTTCAGTAATGAATAGTATTTCACCATCTAGATGTAGCGTATTGATCCATTCACCTACTAAAAGACACGTTGGTTGCTTTTGAGTTTTGGCAATTAGGAAGAAAGTTGCTGTAAAAGCTGCTATCTGTGTGTGAATTTCTGCGTGGACATAAATTTTCAACTTCTTTGGGTAAATACCAAGGAGAGCTGTTGCTGGGTTGTACAGTGAGAAGATGTGTAGTTTTGTAAGAAACCATCAAATTGTCTTCCAAAGTGTCTGCATCGTTCTGCACTTGAATGAGCGTCTCTGTCGCTCCACCCACTCACGGTCACCAGGGCCTGTCAGTGTTCTGCATTTTGGCCCTTCTGTTCATACTGGACTGGGCATGTGTGTTTAGTGGCTCAGCTGCATCCTGACTCTTTGCAACCCATGGACTGTAGCCCGCCAGGCTCCTCTCTCCAAGGGATTCTCCAGGCAAAAATACTAGAGTGGGTTGCCATGCCCTCCTCCAGGGGATCTTCCTGACCCAGGGATCCAACCCACATCCCCTGTGCCTCTCCTGCATTGGGCAAGCAGGTTTTTTACTGCTGAGCCACTGAGGAAGCCCCTAAGAGACTGCAGTTGTAACTTAATGCTGTGTTTCTTTCTCTTTTCATTCTGTATGATTCCAATTTATTTACATTAATACAAATCATTGAAACAAAAAACTATCAATGATGCAATACATATAGGGCAACAATAGCTTGAACTGGACTTGGACTGAACAAATCTCACATCTCCCACTTTCCTGAACTTGACAGGGAATGACTAGGAAGTGCTTTTCATATACACCCTAATTAGACAGTCTTAAATTTGTTTCATTAAACAATTCTTTGATACACAGTCCACTTTAGTTCCTATGTCAATTGATCACATTTATTTTCTGCTTAGCTGTGAACTTCAGGAATCAAGATGGAGAGAGGGGTGTATTAGAAGTAAGGAAGATGGAAGCTGATGAACCCTATACACAGAGGAAATAAAAATGAATCAACCAATCAAATGAAGCAAAACTATACCCTGCTGCCTGTCATTTTAGGTTGTTTACGAAGAGAACTTTCTTAAGCCTAATGTAGATAGTCTCTTGGGAATGAAAACTGGGATGCATGAGCAAAGAATCAGTGAAGTTCACTCAGTTTGAACCAGGGAAGAATGAAAAGAGCTTCTACACTTTTACCATACAACCCACTGCTTAGACAGCTTTTGAACTTAAACTCTGGGACTACGTTTATCCAAACATCATCCAGGAGTAGGATGTGGTTTTCTTCCTTGCCCTTCCATGACAAGGCAGAATATATACAATTTAATACGGGCACAGGTATTGCCTTTTAATTCAGGAAACGAATGGCTGGGCAATTAAATTAAATACAAGGAAAATGCAAGTAACACAACATCACTCATTGCAAGAAAAATGAGGCTTCATCATTTAATGCGTCTAGTACTTAGAGTATTATCTGTATTTATTGAGAGTAAACTGTATTTACCAAATGAATTAGCTATTATCATTAACTGGTATCATCATCAATGAATAATTTAGAACACATCAAAGTAAAGGAGTGGTTGTACGTTCATGACAGGGTTCATAAAACTTTAATGATGATGATGATGATGTATAGGGGGTTGAAAAGCTAGCAGGGGACAGAATTCCTCATGGGAGGTACCTGTCTTCATGGAAAACAAAGACTTTTAAACGTTGCTTTCTGCATTACTTCCCCCTGTATAACAGGCTCTAGGTTCATCCACCTCACTAGAACTGAATGAACCTAGAGCCTGTTATACAGAGTGATCTGATTCAGAAGAAAAAAAAAGTATCATATTTGTTTTATATATATATATTTCATATATATATATTTGTTCCATATATATATTGCATATATATGGAATATAGAAAAAATGGCACAATTTGCAGGGCAAGAAAAGAGGCACAGACAAAGGGAACAGCCTTCTGGACACAGTGGGGGAAGGAGAGGGTGGGGCGAATTGAGAGCATGGAATTGACATATACATGTTAACCACGTGTAAACGAGACAGCTACTGGGAATTTGCTGTATGATGCAAGGAGCTCAGCCTGGTGCTTGGTGACAGCCTAGGGGTTGGGATGGGGGGGTTCCAGAGGGAGGGGCCATGTGTATACCTGTCCACTGCAAATGGGCACTTGCCAAGTGCACTGCCAGCGACCGAACAACAGTGACAAGGGCATTCGTCACCTGCTCTGTGCAGACTGACCCGAAGCCTGCGCTGCTGCAGCTGCCGACCTTCAACCCCCCGGGGGCCTTCAGGGTGGAGTGAGGCCCCCTGTGCTCCAGGGAATCTGATGGGGCCGGTCTTTAGACAGTTGGGATCCTGATTCCAGGATCCCAATCTGTGCTTCTCTTCACATCTAGAAAAGCACTAAATCCCTTCATGGTGACATCAGCTCCTCATGACTAGCAGAAAACCTTTTGTAAAGTAAGCACGTGATTGCACGGAACTTCCCCTTCACCAAATCACCAAAATATCTAAGGTCACTTATTTATTGACCTTCCCCCACTTCCTCTCTGGCGCTCGCTCTCTCTCTGAGAGCTACCGGAAGTGCTGTCTCCCGGGCTGCAGTCCTCATTTTGCCCCAAATTAAACTTCTTCGCAACTCTCAAGTTGGGAATCTTTGTTAGTCGACATACCTATGGCTGATTCATGTGGATGTATGCCAGAAACCAACATAACAGGGTAGAGCGATTAATCCTCCAATTAAACATAAATAAATTTAAAAAGAAAAAATTGCTTTGAGGATTCCAAGACTCTGAGAGCATGGGCTCTAAGTGTTCATGGCAACAAAAGAAATTGCTCACCTATTCTGCATTCAAAAGGGAGAGGAATGTGGAGCTAGAATTAAAAGAGGCTGGAGTAGCCTTTTGCTAACCTATTAGTTGGTGAGATTAGGACTTCAAACAGGTCAGGCCTGGTGTTCATTTCTCTGCCTATCTGGGATCTAGTCCATTGGAAGCAAAATGGATGTATCTTTGGGCTTCTGTGTGCATGCTAAGTCACTTCGGTTGCGTCCGACTCTTTGTGACCCCAGGGACAGTGGTCTGCCAGGCTCTTCGGTCCGCGGGGTGGGTTGCCATGCCCTCCTCCAGGGGATCTTCCTGACCCAGGGATGGAACCCAAGTCTGATATCTCCTATACTAGCTATTAGTGCCACTTGGGCTTCTGGTTTAGTGCTAAGAGAAACTAAGCTGGATCTGAGATGCAAAGTAAATTTAAACATTAGTCTGCAGGACAACCAACACAGTAATTGCTCTGGCTCTCAACATTTATGATCAAGTCATAATGTCTGAGAACGGGTTTATAGAAAGCCGACTAAAAACAAGTCCTGTGGACTTAGTGATTTTGGTAAAATTCCGATTAACTATTATTTTCAATGGTGTTGGTTAGAAAAAAAATTAATAGATAGCTGTTTTATATTCCTTATGAACGTAGAAAAATTAACTTTCTCTGCTTAAAAAGCTACTGGAAGATACAAAGTTTGCAGATCTGAAACCAGAGGCTCAACCAGATGTAATTGAACCTAACCACCAACTTGAATGCAGAAATTACAAGGTTGTTAGTTAGTAAAACATCAATACATATTTTACCTCAATGAGCTCCATCTCTAGTCTTTATATTGCAGTCAGTTAAACAAGCAGGGTTTGTGTGTAATTTGAGTTGATGCATGGACATGTACTTGCCTTTGAGCAAAACAGAAACACAATTCTTTAAGACCAATATCTTGCTTAGTCTTATGGTAGAAATTATTTTTGAGAATTTTGAGAGAAAATACATCTCACTCTATAGTTGTAGGAAATGACTTTCTCCATTCAAGAGGTAAACCAAGATGGATTATGTTTCTTTACAAATTATGTTTTAGAAAGAGGGTCTATGTCAGAGTTTGGTGGTGCTGGCTTTGAAACCGGAGCAAGTGGGTTCACACCATTCCTCCTTTTCGTAAAACCTGTGTCCCCAGTGGCAAGTCACTTAGTCTTCAAAACATGAAGAAAATGTGACCCTGTCTCATAGGGTTGTTTTCAGGGTTAAATGAAATCTCAAATATGAACTGCTTAACGATGAGCTCAATAAATATGATCTGCCAAGGAACTGCCCACTGCCCCAACAAGTATCAACTTGTTAAAGGATCTTCTTAACTGACTTATTGCCTGGTCAGTATATGACTTAATAATACACTCATACAAAGGTGGATGAAACTGGAGCCTATTATACAGAGTGAAGTAAGTCTCTCTTTCTTTTGGTGACTTTTTAGAAAGAAAAACACCAATACAGTATATTAATGCATGTATATGGAATTTAGAAAGATGTTAACAATGACCCTATATGTGAGACAGCAAAAGAGACACAGATGTAAAGAACAGACTTCTGGACTCTGCGGGAGAAGGCAAGGGTGGGATGATTTGTGAGAATAGCACTGAAACATGTATATTATCATATGTGAAATAGATCACCAGTCCAGGTTTGATGCTTGAGACAGGGTGCTCAGGGCTTGTGCACTGGGATGACCCTGAGGGATGGGATGGGGAGGAAGGTGGGGGGGGTGTTCAGGATGGGGAACCCATGTACACCCATGGCTGATTCATGTGAATGTATGGCAAAAACCACCACAGTATTGTAAAGTAATTAGCCTCTAAGTAAAATAAATAAATAAAAAATAATACTCTCATATAACATATGATACAATCAGTGAAAGGCATACAATTCAGAGATAAAACTTCATTAGTTTCATTGTGTGTGTAAACAATATTGTCAAATATGTCATTATTCCAATCTAATATACAACTACTAAAATTATGAGGGATCAGTTCAGTTCAGTTGCTCAGTCATGTCCGACTCTTTGTGACCCCATGAACTGCAGCACGCCAGGCTTCCCTGTCCATCACCAACTCTCGGAGCCCACCCAAACTCATGTCCATTGAGTCGGTGATGCCATCCAGCCATCTCATCCTCTGTCTTCCCCTTCTCCTCCTGCCCCGAATCCTTCCCAGCATCAGGGTCTTTTCCAATGAGCCAGCTCTTTGCACAAGGTGGCCAAAGGATTGGAGTTTCAGCTTCAACATCAGACCTTCCAATGAACACACAGGACTGATCTCCTTTAGGATGGACCGGTTGGATCTCCTTGCAGTCCAAGGGACTCTCAAGAGTCTTCTCTAACACCACAGCTCAAAAGTGGTGAATTATACTGGTTATGTGAAAAGTAATATCAAAGTGTGCTGCATCATTATGCATGTGATATTTTGCGAAATATATTTCCAGGGCAAGCACAATGAGTTAATTAACCTATATGTTAAAAAGAATAGCAATTCAATAATTTTTCTTGTTATAGTAACTAATCAGAAAAAAGGGCATTCAAACAATTTTGAGGTGATACCAGTTCTTGGAAAAAGAGATTTCTTTATTTTTTCTGAAACAGAATTATTAGGCAAAAAGAGAGAAGGACTGTGTTTTGGTTTTATTAACAAATTAGCTCTAATAAATATAAGAAATGTGACCAGTGTAAAAGCATATAACCAGAAGGTTCTAGTTTCATGCAGATTTTCCCAGATGCTACTTATGTGCCACAACAAGGAATATGTAGGGGTTTTGGTTTTATCTCTGTGACTAGCACAAAGTTCTTTGGTTTTTGAAACTGATATGGAATGAATAAAGAAGTATACAAATATATTATTACTGTTATTTAATTTCCCTTATTTTTCTAATCCAAAAGACCCCCATATTCCTACTCTTTTGTCACCCTGGACAGATTTCCAAGTCCAGCTCCCACCCCACTGAACTTGACCTAAAGGCCATCTAAGAGAAACCACATGAGCAGATAACAAAATGAACATCTGGAAGGGGAGAATCTGAATTTTTTTTTTTTTTTTTTTTACTTTCTACTAACCCTCAATTTTAAGAGAAGTAGCTGATACTGTACTAGTTACATATTAGTGAAAGGTTCATATCTCTGGTTAAATAACACTATTTCGCATCAAAATCTCTGAAAAGATCTATTTTTAGAGCAGTTTGAATTTTCACATTCTCATCACCATCATGATCCTATCATTTAAATAGATAAAGGCAAGAGGGTAAAGCCCTTTCTTTTGGTTTGAATGTGAATCATTACTATACTCAGCGATATGTTTTACAGGACACTTTAAGAGGAGGAAAAAAAAAAAACACCCGAATCATTGCAAATAAATTACATATACCAGAGTCCTTAGTCCTTACAATTCACCTCTTGTTAACTGCAATCATGAGCAGAGAAGTTTCCTTACTTTCCCCAATAGCAGAGTGAAATAGTCTAAATGGACAAAAAGCTGGCAGCAGCATTCTCTATTGAAAACCTTGCAATCACCAGTGAAGCGGGCAGGAGGTCAAGAGGGGTCTCAGAGCTGTCCATCTGGAGGCTGGGAGCTGATGTCCTCCACAAACACTCCTGGGCACTCAGAATAGCTGCGAGTTTCAACATTATTCTGCAAGAGCACTCAGGAAAGGCCCCCTCTTTGCTTTTTTTTTTAAACAAGCAAGAATTTTAAGTGATTCCACCCATTTCTTTTCTAAAGACATCATTCGGACAGACTCAACTTGTTCCAAATACGCCTAAGGGTTTCCATTACCTGACAAAAGTTCTGAGCTGTCCTTGCAGATACAGGATACAAAATCACGAAGGAGTGACAATTACAAAGAATGCCTCCAATAAAAGTCCCCCTTGTTGTGTTCCAAACTGAACTGAATCCAACATACTGTGAGTGACAGCACTAAATTCAGACACTGTTCAGCATCTCAAAAGAGAATTTTAGATGAATGTACATAAATGTGAAAAACACACACCTGTGTAAAGCAGGTGTATGACAACTAGTTAAAAATTGTCAAAAGATCTCAAAATGTGAATATAGGAAGCCCACAAATATTATGCCCAAAGTTTCCATTGTTGTACAGATTGGACAGTCCCCCTTTGACTAATGGTTATGGGATGCATAGTGTGTTCAGGTGCTGGACTCAGAGGTGTGTCTGCACATATATAATAGTAATACTAATAACAATCCCCCTAATATTTGGGTAAATTTGTACCCCCAAATTTTGGGTACAAGAAGATGTACCACCGTGTAATACACTGATGCTTACTCTTTCCCTACAACTCTGCTGTAGCCCACATATCTTTAGAGGAATCGGACATTAAAGAAACCAGCAAAGAGCTATGGGATCGTGTCAGTAGTGAAACACAGAGGCAGCTTTACCTCAAGTTGGATCAAGGAATTTTCTAGTTACAATCTTGATTCTTAAAGAAGATCTATCACATTGTAGAAACTTGAAGCCCCTCAAAACCCAGGTCTTCCCTAGTGATAAGAACCATCTAGAAGATAGGGAGAGAGAAAGAAGATAGAGCATGCAGGAGGGCACTGTACAGGGTTCATCAGGGTAGCATGACCAGGAAACATCTGAGCAGAGACCAGAAACATGAGGGGGTGATGGCGGATCCCCAAGGAAGGGCTAGGAGACCAGCGTGGCTGGAGTAGAGAGAAGGAGAGATGAGCCTGGGGGGAAAGCTGGGTGGAGTCACTCCAGGGCAGGATCTGGGGGCTTTGGGCTACTAGGGTATTGGATGTACTCTGAAGAAGATGGAAATGTTGCTGGCCTAATGAGCTTATTTAAAGACTGTTACACTGTATAGCTTGCCAGTTTTAAATTTCTTTTTTTTTAAATTTTCTTTACTTTATTGTGTTGGTTTTGCATACAATGACATGAAACCGCCATGGGTTTACATATGCTCCCCCCTCCAGAACCCCCCTCCCTCCTCCCTCCCGATTCCCTCCCCCTGGGTCATCCTGGTGCACCAGCCCCAAGCATCAATCCTGGGCTGGCGATTGATTTCACATAGGATAATTAACATGTTTCAATGCCATTCTCCCATATCATCCCACCCTTGCCCTCTTCCACAGAGTCCACGAGTCTGTTCTATACATCTGCGTTCCTTTTGCTGTCTCACATGCAGGGTTCTCATTACCATCTTTCTAAATTTCCATATATATGCGTTAGTATACTGTATTGTTGTTTTTCCTTCTGGCTTACTTCACTCTGGATAATGGGCTCCAGTTCCGTCCACCTGAGTAGAACTGATTCAAATGAATTTTTTTTAATGCTGAGTAATATTCCATTGTGTATATGTACCACAGCTTTCTTATCCATTTGTCAGTTGATGGGCATCTAGGTTGTTTCCATGTCCTGGCTATTGCAAACAATGCAGCGATGAACATTGGGGTACACGTGGCTCTTTCAATTCTGGTTTCCTCGGTGTATATGCCCAGCAGTGGGATTGCCAGGTCATATGGCAGGTCTATTTGCAGTTTCTTAAGGAACCTCCACACTGTTTTCCATAGTGGCTGTACTAGTTTGCATTCCCACCAACAGTGTAAGAGAGTTCCCTTTTCTCCACATCCTCTCCAGCATTTATTGCTTGTAGACTTTTGGAT
>ML661340.1:6540000-6697698 GCA_007570785.1 Antilocapra americana | reverse complement strand
CTGCACCAGCCACGAGCATCAGTCCTGGGCTGGCGATTGATTAGACATATGAAAATTAACATGCTTCAATGCCCTTCTCCCATATCATCCCACCCTTACCCTCATCCACAAAGTCCACGAGTCTATTCTATACATCTGCGTTCCTTTTGCTGTCTCGTATGTTGGGTTCTCGTTACCGTCTTTCTAAATTCCATATATATGCGTTAATATACTGTATTGTTGTTTTTGCTTCTGGCTTACTTCACTCTGGATAATAGGCTTCAGTTTCTTAATTCTTTAAGAATTTTCAAGTGAATTATGTGTGCTATTGTATACATTTTTTTTCCAGACCAGAAGGAACAAGATGGTTATATACTCTCACAGTTTTTAATGGGTTGGTAGATTTAGAGCACTAATAACAAAGCAGGGACTTAGGGGAGAATTCCGCTTTGCTTTAAGATTTTGTGCACCCAGTCGTCAGAACCCACTCAACCTGATAAACCGTCAAAACCAGCACACCCAGCCCTTCCCCATCCCTCCTCTCCTGGTCCACCTTCCCTTTTCTAGATTCCTCCTTCACTGTCATTCATTGCCCAGTACATTTCATATTCTTACAGGCTGATTTTCTGCCCCACTCCCATCCACAAAGATTTAAGTTGGTGAGAGCAGAGATCGCACCTGATTTGTTCAACAGTGAATCCCCAGGGCTGAGAGAGGTACTTGGCACACAGGTGATCCATATAATTTTGACAGAATGCAGTTTCAGCCACGAACTTTGAAATTTTGAAATAAAGCCCAATTTTCACAGTTCACCCTTCAGGAGAAATATCACGTGCCAAGCAAACTAGTGTTACTTGGGAACAAAGACTTCCAGTGCCCAAGAAGAGATCTTAGTACCTTAGAATATGATCTGACTGTGAATATAATGACATGGTTCCAGCATATGTTATGCACGTTTAAAAAATATTTTTCTTATAATCTTATCTTTTCACTTCACTGAGTGAGAGTACTTTTCCCCACAAGTAAAAGCCAACACTATGAATAAAATGCTTCTGTGCTACATACACCTGTGTCTTATTTATAGGAGCCAATGCTGAATATATTAGCTAATTATAGATACGCAGATTTCTTGTTTTCTTTAATGCAAAAAAATATATGAAAGCATGTACAATAGTGTACTACTCAGGCCCATGATTGAATATCCAATTTCCATTAGAAGAACTTGGGCTAAATGGTAAAGAGACAGATAAAAGTCAGAACAATAAGGAAGATTCTTCATAATTCAGAATCTTCACATTCTGCAGTCACTCTTCAGGGCTAAAGACACTAAAATGGAAAAATCTAAATTGCAAAACAAATTATCATTTATTGATTCATTTATCAGGGTACTTATTGCAGAAAAATTAAATCCAGGGCCTGGAAGACTAGCAAAAATTGGGAAAATGTTAGCTTTGGAAATTCTGAGAGATAATAGGAAAAACTGTGAAATATTTATTAATATAGATATTCATACTTATAGGAGTGGGGATCTGGCAAGTGTGAATGACAAAATTAATAAAATTGTGACTCATGTTAAAATATTTGGAAGGGAACTTTCACAACAAGATCTAGCATGTGCCCAATATATGACTCTTGAAAGTCCCTTGGACTGTAAGATCAAAGTCAATCCTAATCCAGGATTGAAATCAACCCTGAATATTTACTGGAAGGACTGATGCTGAAGCTAAATCACCAATGTTCTGGCCACTTAATGTGAAAAGTTCACTCATTGGAAAAGACCCTGATGCTGGGAAAGATTGAAAACAAAAGCAGAAGAGGGGGGCAGAGGATGAGATGGTTAGATAGCATCACCATCTGAAGGGATATGAATCTGAGCAAATGCCAGGAGATAGCAAAGGACAAGGAAACCTGGTGTGCTATATAGTCCACAGGCTCGCAAAGAGTCAGACACGACTCAGTGACTGAACAACATCATATTAATAATGCACTTGCTTTCAAGGCCTTGTGGCCATCAGGATGAAAGTGATGTGATAAAGCCAACCTAGTCACAGGGAAAAGCCATGTTAGTGGGAATCCAGAATCTCATCTGTAAGTGGAGAGCTCCACAGAGCAGGAGGTGACGAGGCATCCTTCAGTCAGAGGTGTGACTTCCCAGGGTTTCTTTGCTCTGTTATATAGGCAGAATAATGCCACTATCCCACCCCAAAGATGTCCACATTCTAATCCCTGAAGCCTACAAATTGTACACCCCAGGGCAAAGGGGAATGAAGGCTGCAGATGGAATTAAGGCTGCTAATCAGCTGACCTTCAGTTAAGGCTGCTGATCGGCTGACCTTTAAGAATTTAACTGGGTTGTCTGTGTGGGCCCAGTGTTTTCATTAAGTTCTTTTATACAGAGGAAGAGGGATAGAAAAGAGCCAGAATCAGGGAGATGGCACAGTGAGAAAGACTCACAGAGCTACCAGTGTCCTTGAAGATAGAAGTGGCCATAAAGCAAGGAATGTGAGAAGCCTCTAGAATCTGGAGAAGGTGAAAAAAAAGGGGTTCTTCCCTAGAGCCTCCAGAAAGAAATGCATGCCTGGATTTAAGCCCAGGGAGACCAACTTTGGCCTTCTGAACTCTGAAGCTATTAAAGTTATGTTCTAATGCACTAAGTTTTAATGCTAAGAAGTATTTAAGGCACTAAGTTTTAATGCCTGCAATGCAGAAGACCTGGGTTTGATTCCTGGGTCAGGAAGATTCCCTGGAGAAGGGAATGGCAACCCACTCCAGTACTCTTGCCTGGGAAATCCCACGGACAGAGGAGTCTGGTGGGCTATAGTCCATGGGATTGCAAAGAGTCGGACATGACTGAGCAACTGACACAAAGCACTAACTCAGTGGTATTAATACTTTGTTACAGCAGCAATAGGAAGCCTAGACGTAGGTGGACCCAGTCAATCTACTGCCGACGTATTGTCGATCCATCATGTGTTCATGAGCAGCCCTTCAGGCTTCACTGCTTCTATCAGCCCACTTGTGGGTAGCACAGAGCTGCTCTGTCCATCTGTTTCCAATGCCCAAATTACTGTCTGTATAGTGAGGACCCACATACGATCTCTTGACCAACCACCAGGGCTTATTCTTTGGCTGCTGGCTAAGGAGTATCTCAATCAAATTTAAGCCTGGAAGGACCAAGTCAGGCTTGTATCTCTCTGTATAAAGAAGTATCAAGGATAGGGCTTCTTCACTCTCAACCCAATTTCGTGACTCAATGGTTAACCCACTGGCCGCTTTCCACCACTCAGTGTTATATGAACCCCTCTTTAGGTAACTTCAATGAGGAAGGACAGAAAGAGTCTTCCTAATGGGGCAGGTTGCACACCAGATGGTCGACCCCAACTATACGAGTAATGAATGACCCACTAAAAATTCGTATCTTTTCAGATGATCATTCAGAAAAACACAACGTGGCCAACCAGGAAGATGAACTCTGGTGTTTCAGGTTTGTCCTGTTAACATCAAGGTTTTGAGAAACTAGGTTGGAAGGAGGAAGCCTTCCCAAAGTGTTCCTCCTCCATGGCTTTAGTGCTCTTGTCCTCAAGTCCTGTTCCTGCTGGACTTGTTCTGATAAGGAATATCATAGCCTGGGCCCATGATTTCGCTATAGAAGAGGATTAAAAAAGAGATAGAGCAGGGAACCCAGTTCTAAGGAATTCTGTTCTTCTATTGAGTGGACACCTTTGATATAACCAAATTTAGAGGTTCTTGATCAAATCCTTCCACTAGAGAGTGTCTGAAGAGACGCTTTCTTAAGTCAGCATTTTTCCCAAGGTTTACCAGGAATTTCAGGCCTCAGATGTCCCTCAGAGATGAAAGCGACTCTACTAGTGTCCAGTAGCAAGTCACTGACACCCTCTTACAAAGTAAATATCTAAAGGTGGAGTGTGGAAGTCACTGCATTCAAAACCTTGAGGTGGTCCTTCTGATGCCGCTACTGGATTTTGCCATAAGCTTCAGTCTCATTGGGTTTTTATCACTGTTTGTGTAAAGACTAGATTTCAGGCATCTGAGGTTATACTCAATATTCTTATCCACTGAAGACAATAGGGAGATTTTGTTGTTGGGATGATCTTCAAAAGCGACTCCTTCCCCTTCTTTCCTTTTCCTTCTGTCTTAATGGAATATGATAATATCCCCAGATATGAGATATGATTTTTCTCCAGGACCCCAGGAGTTCTACCAAATATTATGTTTCTTATTCATTTCAGGGTGGCCTCAGGGGAATACTTTTCATCTGTTGAAAAATATTCCTGATTCTTCAAATATTCCTTATTGGGTCACTCCTCATAATTCTATAACTTAGAAGCCGGCTTCACTTTGTCATGAGTCACCCTAGTTCCAATTCTGTTGGCCTGCTCTTTTATAGGCCTGATAATCATTACATCATTGAAGTCATATATCAGAGTAACTTTTATCATCAGTAAATGCAAGTCCCTGACAGGAATTTTGGGAACGGGTAAGGGAATTAACATACCCTTGTATGAGAAATGCAACAATAAACTGTATGGTTCTCTTGGGTGAAGGTCAGTTGAGATTGGCTTTTTCTCAGAAATCGAAATTTGGGGGAAAAAAGAACTGCATAGACTGATGGTAGCACTGAAATTCCCTGGTGCCCATTGAATTGCCTTATTAGCCTGAACTATATTGGACAATGTCAAAGCCACAGGGAGAACACTCTATTTAGACTCTTGTAATCTATAAAGCCAATGAAGAAAAGCTACTTTGGTCAAGTACATCCTTTGTATAAAGAGGTATTGGGAGCCAGGGACCAGTTCCTAGCACCTCCTTTGCTAATATCAATACCACCAGCACCTCTCTGGAAAATCTATATTGTTTTAGCTTTGAACATGTTGGACCTTGGTTGGCAAGGGCTTTCACTCAGTTTACACAGTCACAACTGGATTATGCCACCATTTTTAATACCATGTTAAAAATGTGAGTGTGTGTTACGGGTGTATGAACTCACAGCAGTCACACGCCCACTCCCCATGTGTGTCATGGGAGTGTGAACTCACAGCAGTCACACGCCCACTCCCCATGTGTGTCATGGGAGTATGAACTCACAGCAGCCTGCGTATGTGGTATGTCTAGACCACTGGGTATGTACGAAAAGTCATCCTTTGTTTCTGAGCAACTATCTTACCATTTCTATTTCCAAATGATCTTTAATGTTTTTAGTACAATGGCCAGGTAAAACTACACTGATTAAGCACAGATAATATGGTTTCCCAGACTCTTGCCACTCAAACAAGCCACAGCTTGTGGCCTCAGCTGTCTCACTGGAGTGTTCCAAGGGTAACCCAGACCCCTGACTCCCTTGCAGGAATCTGTGACAGCAGCAAGAAAGCCAATATAACCTATAGAACAACTGTTTCTCCATTTCTTTTTTTTTTTAACGACCATTCAAACACCTCTCGAATCTAATCTGTCCTTGGCTGCCCTGCCCCATTTTGTCCAGCCTTTCTGTGGCCTGTGATTCCTCCTCTTCTCACGGCTGTCTGCACCAGCTTAACCACAGAATCTGCTAGCCTCTTTCATGGTAAGTTAATCAAGAGTGCCCTAACTTCCTCTTGGACATCTTCAACTAATTATAAAACTAAGAAGTGTGGATGGAGGTCCTCTCAAAGAGGGCTCCCCACATCACAGTATCACCTGCTGTTTGATCCAAAAAGCTATTTGGTCCCTTTTGATTTGGGGCATGGCCACAGATCCAAGTTGGCATCATCTATCTGTGTCGACTCTCTTCAGGATCAATGACAGAGCTGGAGGTAATCCAGAGAACTTTACCCTTTGGGGTAAGCCTTGTACACCATGTTTTTACCCAGGTCAGAGGGACATAGTCTTGGAGGAGAGATGAAAGCCTTAGGCTGCGTGGCTACCACCTCTGATTAATTCTTATTCTACTTAGAGCCTGGTATCACTAATATCCATTGGAGACTACCAGTCTTTGTTCATTATGTCTCAATATCTCCGGTAATATTTTTTTTTATCCGAATCTTTGCCTATGTTTATGGGAAACATTTCTTAGTTCTTTTGTTCCCATACAGTCCCATAGCCGTGGCCTTTCAGATATGTCTATTAAAGACAGATGGGTCTGAAGGGAGGTGTTACTCCTTGAAGGGGCAAGATCACCCATGACACCTGCCAGACTTGTCCACAATATAGATAGATACGGGCACACCAACTTCTACTTCCATATATTTTTGCATGTCAGATTTTATTATATGTGTCCTTGTTAAATGCCTCCAACATCTCTGCTTGCTTGGTAAGACCCAATGGAAACAACTCTTTCTTTTTGGATTATAATTTGTACACAGTATGATGTTGCAAACTATCCAGAATCAGGGGGACAGTGGGCATATTTCACTGAAATAGTTCCTTTCTTTGATAGATGTCAAGTTGTATGGTTTTAGAATCATCTGGACACCAAGATGGGGTTACAGAATCCTGTGAGGTCTAGGGACCTTAATGGGATATAAGGGTGACACAGAGCTGACCTCCTGGTCCTTACATCTTTTTATTTTCCAACCTCCTAGAATCCTGTTTTTGACCTGTGTCCAAAAAATCCTGTTTTTGACACCTACCCTCCTTCATCTGGTCTATACAATGGAATCTCAAAGATGTTACTGCTTTCCTTTCATCTCTTCCTTTTTTCCTTGAGCCCCTGCCCCAGACAGTATGGTTAGTAGCAAGGGTGGTGTTCACTCCTAAAACCTACAGGGAAGGTACAGGGAATGTGCCCTCTAAAGCAGAGTGCTGGAGATGAGATCCCAGAATTCCTACTGGAGCACTTTTCGCTTTTCCTCATGAATACAAAGAGACAGGATATTATAGAACTGTTCACCCACTGCTGCAGTTTCACCCACTTGCTCTTGTTCAGGGACATTTTGGGTTAATGAGGCTTATCTGAGCTGTCCTGGGAAGATCGGTCTCCTTATACACCAGTTTTCATGGAAAATACATTTCATTGGTAAGATTCTTTCTTGCAAACAATCTTTGAAAATTGAAGACAGCTTGTACAGATCCAAAGGAATGCACAAATTATCCCATACATAAAATCAAACACAAACAAGAAGAGAATTAATGCCCACTTAGGGCTTCCCTTTTTATTCCAGAGCCAAATTAACGAAGAAGGATTGTAAATACAGAAGACCTCTTTGAATTTTGGAGAGTCCCTAACAAAAAAGATTTTTTTTTTCTTTCACTTACATTAAAGGTTTGATTAAAAAGTGCACAGGAGCTACCAAACATGAACCGTCATCATATAATGATCACCCGTAGCTTTCCTTGAAACATTTAAAAACAGTTTTAATAATGAAGTGCACCTAATAGGGAAGCAGTGTGACAAACCTACAGGATCGTTTGGGTATAAAGATACATCTCTTTCGATGAGAACCTGATTCTGAATGACTGAAATGTGAGGTAGAAACCCAGATACACTTAAAATAAGCCAGAGAGGCTTCAGTGATGTCAACCATTTCCAAGATGGCGCACACAAGCACGTGGAGCAGGGTCATTAACGAACACGAAAAGTGTCCTCAGCTTGACATCTTGTGGATTTAGAATGAACTGGAACAACAACCTTGGTGAAGCTGGAAAAGTGACTGAATGTTCAGAAGAGGTGAGAGCAAGATCATTCACTGAGAGTGGATGGATGAAACAGATCACAGAAAGAGAGGCAAGCACAGAGCCGCAATGTCATCATAAAGAGGAATGGTGTGCACAATAGTCTGTGCATGAGCCTACACGATGGAGAGGCTTCAATGCGGTTTCTACTATTGTTGTGACAAAATGGTCTCTCTAGTTCTCTGTGCCAGGAAAATCAGAGACTGCGTGGAAGGGAAAAATCAAAAGGATGGCAAATCAACAATATGCCTCTTCCTTAGTTCAACAACTTAGAGATTTCTCATCCACAACAAGGTCTAATGGTGATGAGTAGGCAGCAGGAAGGAAGGAAAGTGCTACCAGGAGAACAGAGACTGGTTTTTTCTTTTCTTCTGCCTCTCCTAAAGGCTAAAGGCAAAAAATGTGACTTTACTGCTGGCTGAAGAAGCTTAAGTTGGATATACAGTTGGACTGTGGTCCTGAATGAGGGATTCACTCTTCGGCTAGAGGTCTTCTTCTTTTTTAATATTAATTTATTTGGCTGCATTGGGTCTTTGTTGTGGCATGTGGGTTTCTCTCCAGTTGTGGCCCATGGGCGCCAGAGCACGCAGACTCAGTATTTGTGGCACTTGGGTGGTATGTGGGCTAAGTTACCCCTCGGCATGTAGGATCTTAGTTCCCTAACACAGGGATTGAACCTGTGTCACCGCATTGGAAGGGGAATTCTTAACCACTGGACCACCAGGGAAGTCCACTTCTTTTCTAAAGATATGATATAGGAGCTCTCACTTGGAATGTGGCAAGAAAAAAGAGGCTGGTGAAAAATCACTTGGTTAGACTGGGATAATTGTATCTACCTGTGATACAAATGTGAATGGGCTGACATTTAGGTAGGTCATCTATTTCTTCTGTTAATTATAAAAAGAATACAAACTGATTTGTGGTGGGCAGATAAAAAGATAATTCATTAAAATAGAAGGAGAGCATGGTACAAAGATGAAACGAAAATAAACCCAAGTGAATTTTAGCAACCCCAACGGGAAACTTCAAAGATATTAGAAAAATATCTGCTACACCATTGTTCCCAAGTCATGACCCAGCAGACTGCTCTCTGACTCATCACTGTCTCATAAAGAGGACCTTCTGTACTTGATGGTTTTAATCAGGATTGTCACTGCAGACTGGCTCCATTTCAACACAGCTCTGGTCTGATTGCTTAATTTTCATTCACTTTCAGTTATTAAAAGGGTCTCATTACAATTCAGAGAATGATGCTTGACTATTTTACTCCAGTCCTAGTCTCCTGCCCATCATCCAGCACCCCAGCCTCCAGGAGATGGCTGGACCAAGACCTCCAGCCCCTGGTGCTCTTCTCCCCTCCCGCTTCCTCCTGGATCTTTCCCTTGTGCTTCAGGGGGGAGGGAGAAGAGATGTCTCCTTGCACAGAGGCCGCCCGAGACCATCTCTGATGTTGGTCTTCTCTGCCCACGTGGTCCATGACTGTAGAAGAGGTGCTGCCAGGTGGCTGGAGGTCTCTGCCATCCCTAGAGGATGGCCTTGCTCAGGATCTTCTGACCCCATCTTGCCTCACCCTGAGCTTCCAGAGTCCTACAGGGACACACCCACATTCCTGACACCCTTGGGTTCTTCTCCCCTGCTGTGGTCCATCTTCCTTGAAGTGACCTTCAAAGAAGGAAAACAGTCTCTGCCCATTACATCTGACCATACCTCTATGTCGTCTCTCCCTTGTGTTCTGATGACACAAGGCAAGTCACCATCTTGGAAGGTGAGCTGACAGCTAGCCTGGGAAGGACATGCCTGTCTTTCTTGTTGCTGCAGCTATGGGGCTAGTCTTATCTGTATGACCATCCTCTCCCTAACATGACTGTCCTCTCTCCCAGTTCTGTTGTTAGACTCAACAGAAAAGGGCATTGAACCAGAGATGTCTCTACAGCCTCTAGGGAGACTAGTCTTCTGTCAAGAATGGGGCCACCTTTGAACTCAGTTCTGGTAATGACCACCTTACATTGTCACGGGGAGCCATGTCTGCTGCAGCCTCTCTTCAGTGACCCCAGGTCTAGGAGAAGGTCTTTGCTTGGTACATCACACAGAATGGCCACACTGAGAGCTGATCCTAGGGAGGAGAGGCCTTTGCCAGAGGATCCTGAGGTCTCTTTAGCATTTGGAGAAAGTCACTGAGGCCAGGACAAGGCTCTGGAAGGTCAATGAATGTCAGGCTAAGATGAGGAAGGAAAAGAGAAAGAAGAGCTAAAGGGGGCAGGGGCTGGAGATAGCAGGGCAGAGAGGTGCAAAATGTCAGAGAGATATATGTGGTGGGGGGATACTATCACCAAGCCCTCAGCACTCCTGCCAGTGCATCAGTCCCATTTATCTTTAAGTCAAAAAGGCCACCAAATCATCACCATGTACTGGACCCTTTTGTCTCTGCTTCTTTTCCCCAAATTCCCAAAGACCATGATTCTGACTTCCCCTCTGCGGCATGGGAACACAACCGCCAAATTGATATATACCTCAGTGGGACCATACCTGCTCTTGTTAGCTGTAATTCTGTCCCAGCCTGTTAGCAATCTTGCCTACTTATGATCTCCTCCACTGAGAATGACTCATGGCCCTTCCTGCTGGAAGCCCCTGGTCCAATAACTCTCAATTCTGCCTCTTTCATCACCTTTCGTGTGTGAAGGACCAAGGCAACAGAGAAGTAAGAAAAAAAAAAAAAAATCATGGGCCGTTTCCTTGCTTCATTCTGGTTTAGCTTCCAGCTGCGACGCAGCTCAGACCAGATCACTTTTCACATCGCTCCTGCGCTCCTGAAGGTTGCGGCCCCTGAGGACCTTAGCTTCTCCATCTAGCCAACACCTCCCCGAGACCCAGAACCGAACCCCCTTCTCCAATTAGCACTCCCTTTTCTGACAGCAGTGCCAAGTTGTGTGCTTTCTCTTGCTGCCCTGATGGGACTGAAAAATGGAAACAGGTCTATTAGGTATGGTGTGATATGATTTCAAACCCACGTGTTTATGCCTTTAGTCGTTTTAAGGCCAGGAACATTACCTTCTCATCTGTGGATGCTGTTAAGCTCTTAGTGGCATAGCTGCTGAGGGACTCGCCGGGGGCTTATCAGTAAGAACTTGTGGAGAGAATCATGGGGGCATTTAGACTCCGGGTCCGAGAGCTGGTGAGGAACATTCTGTGAGTTTCAGTCTGGACAAACCTGCCCTTGGCTGCTCTAGCTCTCTGAAGGTCTGGAGACACCTGGTCCTGCTGAGGCCAGGTTACTCTGGCCTGGCAGTGGCGTTGACAAGAGTGGCAGCCCCAGGAAGAGAAGGGACTCTGTTACTGCCTCGGCCACGCACTCCTGTACGCAGCAGCCCAGGCCCTGCAGCCATCCCTGGAGTGCTAATCCCCGCCTGCCTGCCCGCCTGCTCAAGTGCCCTCACTCCCTAGCAACTGGCCTTAGCAACAAGGGATTTGGGTTTTGACCTGGCAGCTGGAAGTCAGATCCCATTTGGTGAAACTGGTTCTCTTGAGAAAACAAACTTATATAAAAGGTACACTTCAACTTAATTGAGACTCTTATTTCTGTCAGGTCCCCTTGCCTGGAACAACAGCGTAATTAATCCATCATTTGTTTGCAGGATGTTATTTCTCTATTGGTTCATTAAGAGACATTTTCCTCCTGCTATTAGCTTGTGAAATGATTACAAACCCCACTGTGCACCTGTGTTAAATAAACTACAGGCAAAGACAATTTCAGGCTCTGAGCATAATTTGCTAACCTCCGCACCCCCGCACCATGCCCACCCCAAATAAATGCAGGAGACATGGGTTTGATCCTTGGGTCAGGAAGAGCCCCGGGAGAAGGAAACGGCAACCCATCCTAGTATTCTTGCTTGAAAAATTCCATGGACAGAGGAGTCTGACAGAGCTATGTCCACAGGGTCGCAAAGAACCAGACACGACTTGGCAACTGAGCATGCGTGCCCCAAATAAAACAAGTTCTTAAGAGTTTGGCTTGTTACAGTCACTGCTTTTCTCCGTTTTCTCTAGGCAGACCTCACGGTCACTTGTCACCAGCTCTCTCCAGCTCCTCGGGCTCCCTCACCTGTCTCCCGGCTCCTGGCAGTCTCTCCCCAGCGTTGTCCTGGAGGGGAGTCAGCCAGCTGCCTGCCCGCCCCTCCTGTGGTCCAAGAGCCTCTCATGTCTAAGTCTTCCTCCTTTACACTAGAGTCTTCCAAACACTCCCCTGGCCTCTCAGAACCCACCCACACTTCCCTCAGATCCAACGGCCACATTGCTTTTTTTTTCCCCACTACTTTCTCAATCACTTTGAGATCACCACAAGAGGCTACCTAGAAGATTACCTGCCCCTTTTTGCTGCTTCTTCTCAGAAGGTCACCTTTTGTATGGTTTCTGGGACAATCCCACCCACTTCAATGATCCACTGACCGTCTCTTTATGTGTTTCTCAGTTTTCACCAGCTCCCCACTCCTTTGACCATTTCATAGGTTCCAAATCTCCCTAAGTCTCCTTTCTTGAAAGGTACTACTTACCAAAATACCATGCCAAAAAGCAGGACCCAGACTTCCCTTCTCTGAAAGTAAGGCCTTTGACACACAGCGTCTACATGACCCAACCAGACACTCACCCCATGCTCTCGTCTCCTTCCCTCCTCCCCTCAGTTCCAAGGTTCCAGCCATACTCCTTGTAAGTCAGGGTCATGGGTTGAGTTTTGCCCTCCCAAAGATACACTGGAACCCTAAGCCCAGGTACCTTTGAAAGTGAGCTCATTTTAAAAACAGGGTCTTCACGGATGTAATCAACTTAACATCAAGATGAGATGGTGGGATGGCATCACCAACTCAACGGACAAGAGTTTGAGCAAACTCCTGGAGACAGTGAAGGACAGGAAAGCCTGGCATTCTGCAGTCCACAGGATCACAAAACTCTGGATAAGACTTAGCGACTGAACAACAACAAACAGCTAGGATGTGCCCTAATCCAATATGACTGGTGTCCCTACAAGAGGAGAGGAGACACAGAGACACAGAGAAAGGAAAGGGCCACGTGATGTCAGAGGCATAAATTGCAGTAATACATTGAAACATCAGGATTAAGGGCCACGCCAGAAGCCAGGCAGAGGCAAGCAAGGCATTCATTCCTCCAGAATCTCCGAGGGAGCCTAGCCCTGCTCATACCTTGATCTTGGACTTCTAGCTCCAGAAGTGTAGAGAATCTGTTGTTTTAGGCCCTCCAATGTGCGGTACTTTGTTCCAGAAGCCAACCCTAGGGGACCAACACACTCCTGGGGCACACGTGGTCCAGCCTGCCCAGGCCTGCCTTGTGTACAGGGTATGGTGGGATATTTCTCCTCAGAGACTAACTCTGTGGTTTTCTCTCACTGCTTCCAGGCTCTGCTCAAACACTGCTCCCCAGAGATGACTTTCCTGCCCATCTTACATGAAACAGCAGTTCGTTCCTAGTTTCTTCCCACCCCATCATCCTCTACCCTCATTTCCTGTTGTTTTTTCCATGGCAGCTCCACCATCTGACAAATGCTAGATCTATGCCTTTTTTCCTTGTCACTTCCTTCGTACTCATCTGGATCTAGTCTGCTCACTACTATATCCCCAGGGCTAAGAACAGAGTCTGGAACTTCAGACCTGACCGGTGAATACCTGTTGAATGGACATACTGATGGATCCCACTTTCACATAGTATCAATGCATTCAGCATTTGGACCTGTTTGAGTGTTCTTTAAGCTGGCACATGCAAAGGGTTCTTTGCTTCTAACTCCCCAAAGGCAGTGTTTTTTGGCTTCTACAATGGCTCTGCACAGGGTCTCACACACAACACATGCTTTTGACATGTGCTAGAGCCCGTAACAGGTTTCAGCTTGTGAATCGTGAACACTGCGAGTAAAGCAGATACACACAGACATTATGTCTGTTCCTTAATGCGTGTTTTACATGTATACCAGCAAAAGCCTATAGGTCTCAACCCGCTGACCCTGGCCGGCAGCGTATGCGCACTCTCTCCACAGTGATGCAAATTCACCTGACAGCCTGGGAGACTAGGGCTCAGAGAGGTAAAGGAACTTGCCCCAAATCCCAGAGCTAGAATGCAGGAGAGGAGCCAGGATTTAAAGGCAGGCAGCCTGGCTCCAGGGCCCATGCGGTCAGCTCAATGGGATACTGTCTACTGATACCTAGAAACTAACAGAGGCTCTTTCCCCAAAACTGTGGAGCCATTTATGATGAAGGAAACAGAAGACATGATTCAAAAGGAATCACCTGAAGAGATGGATGGCACCTTCTCTTGAACTCTGTGAGGTGGAAAGAAGCAAGAATAAAATAGAAATTATGAAGCGCTTTAAGTGTAGTAGACAGGAACAAGTCTGGATTTTTTTTTTAACACATGAAATGGTGTCAGTCTGAATAAAATAAAAATTATGGGAGAGGGGGACGGTTGCATATTTTTAAACTCAATTTCTATGTTCTAGAACTCAATTTCGATGTTCCAGTTAATATTACTAAAGAACACAATGATGTTGGGAAAAATAAGTGTAAATGATACAAATATATTGAAGCTATATGGACATGATCACACACACACAAACTCCAAAGGACTAATGTCCTTAAGTCTCACCCCTACTCCATCAAGTCTAAGTTAGTATGACTTATGCTATATTTTCTGGCAACTTCTAATTTAAATTCAGAGTACTCAGCACTGTAGGAAGTAGGAATTTTTCTATGACTCCACAAGGCTGGATTTTAACCATTTTGTAAACACTCTCACAGGCTTTTCCATGGAGCTTATTAGTACATGGTATTATTTTGCCCTGTTTACATGTTGCCCATCCATGTGGATTCATTAGAAGTATGATCTGCGTGCTACTAACATTTGGTTATACTACTAACTCCAAAACAAGCTGTCAATAAACTCTTGTTTCTGTGAGAACTGGAAATTCCATAATATAGTATACTAATGCATATATATGGAATTTAGAAAGATGGTAACGAGAACCCTGCATGCGAGACAGCAAAAGGAACGCAGATGTATAGAACAGACTCGTGGACTCTGTGGAAGAGGGCAAGGGTGGGATGATATGGGAGAATGGCATTGAAACATGTTAATTATCATATGTGAAATCAATTGCCAGCCCAGGGTTGATGCTCGGGGCTGGTGCACCGAGATGTCCTAGGGGGAGGGAATCGGGAGGGAGGAGGGACGGGGGTTCTGGAGGGGGAGCATATGTAAACCCATGGCGGTTTCATGTCATTGTATGGCAAAACCAACACAATAAAAAAACAAAACAAAACAGAAAGTATTTTATTAGAGTGAGGAGGATGGTAACTGGAAAGAGTTTTGCTTGGAGTTAATAAAATATTGAATAAAATCAATGCTAGTTTCTTAGAAAAATTGTTCTCATCTTCAATTTGCATACCTTGATTCTTGAAGATCTTCAGACACCTTGGTTACACATTTGTTGGCTGAAGACCATTTTTCATATACAAAGAGGCCTTTGGGACAAAATCTGAATTAAATCAGTGGTCGTCACCAGCCATTCATTCATTACAGAGACGTGGATATAAGTCCTTCTCACATGGAACATCACATAACAAAGTCTGAGGTTTTAAAAAGGCATACTATTTAAGTGAATTGTCTTATGTTTAAGAAATACATTTTATAATTATTTAAATGTTTAGATTTAATTGTATTAAATTAATTTAAATTTTATTAAATCTTTTATAATGAAACAAAGTATTTTCAGATATTTTAAAATGATCACCTCTTGTCACTTGAAAAATGTGCAAGTACCTTTTTCTCTCTAGATGACAGACTACTTTGAATTCCAGCATGTAGCACCCCCATGGACACACATGCCCCATCTGTGTGCGCCTACCTAGTGTGAACTCCTGCCTACTCTAATTGTGCATGAGAAGAAATGGGGGGACACCCAGGAGGGAGGAACGTAAATAAATCCAAATCATTACAACTTGTGAGAGGCACTGAACATTATCCCTAAATCTGTGGGATATTCTTAATATTCTTAACTGATAAAGGCTCCCAAAAGAATGAAAAAAAGATTTTTGAAAAAATATAAAATAATGATCAGCATTTAGGCACCTCCCAAAAGATGCTTATCATATATACACACATGAGCAGATTCTCACATCTAAATACTACCTGCATTATCTAAATGTCAACTTATTATGACATTCCCAACAATTTAGGAGACAGTGTGGATGGCAGACATAGTTCAAACATAACTGACAACCATCCACACCCATCATTCCTCCTGCCCTTTAAAGCAGAAGAATCTGCCACTCACCATCAGTCACTCACCATCCATGAAAATGAGCTGCCCCAATATGGTATGTTTGCTATAACGCCTGGACCCTCTCCTTCCACTTTCTCTTTCCCCTACCCCATTTTATTCTCTTTAAAAAAATATTTATTTGGCTGCACTGAGTCTCAGTTGTAGCACATGGGATCTAGTTTCCTGACAAGGGATGGAAACTAGGTCCCTGCTCTGGGAGCATGGAGTCTTAGCCACGGGACCACCAGGGAAGGCCTCCCTCTTTCATTTTTTCAACTGCTCTTCTTCTGATCTTTTCTCAGTCCACCTTTGAACTCTTGTTTGCATGATATCCTCCTATTCCATTTTAGGACACTTGCTGGTCTTCAAAGCATGTCCTAACTGAATGTCCTGGCTCAGGTCAGGGCACCCAGTGGACTGCAGACTCTCCCGCAATCACTAGTAGTTCCTGAACTGACCATGCCCATCCTTCTCCCCTCAGTGCTACCTCCTTGCTGTCAAGGAACAAGCCGTTTGCCTTAAACCCAAGTTCACTGGACCAGTAGGAAAAGTTAGGGACAGCGCTTCTGTCTGCTGATTTATGGGACTGAATTCTCAACTTTATACCTATGAGATCTGGCATCATCATGAACAAAGGTGAATTTCTTGGCTTCATTAAATGAAAACTGTACAAAGCACTGTAATAAGGAATGAGAAAGGCATGATTTATGACCCTCCACATACAGGAGATTTAATTTTGCCTTTTGCTCAATGGCCTATCCATTGTGCAGGCAAAGTCAATACCAATAATGAAATGTAGACTGAAGGGCTAAATCAATTCAGTAAAATGCAATAGAAAGACTAGAGGACTGAGTAAATTTGGAAAGGCTGGTGCCTGCAAGATTAGTATTTGGACAACAGGTAATTACAAAAATCAATGCCTGTATACAAAAACATGACAGGCAGCCATTGATCATGAAGGGAGAACCACTACTAATGGTTTAGGCTTGAATTAGGATGAGAGAACAAAATAGATGTGTGCAAAGTTGTGTACACACTGAGATGTGTACACACCTGAGTATGTGCACCTGAGCATGCACTTGTACTCCCTGGGTGACTGAAGGAGAGACAAAGGGAAGCTCCACGTGGCTCGCTCTGCATTTCACTTGGGCCTCCAGCATTTGCCCAGCTCCTCTGGCTCATTTTTACTAACTCTGATCTCATTTTGTCAGGCTGTATGCTACATCACCCTTTCCTTCCTTGTCACCCCAGGTACCCCAGGGACTGTTATCATGAGGTCCTGGCCATGTCTGGAGTCTTTAGGAGGTGGAGCAGAGGAATGGATTCTACATGAACCACAACTCTAAGAACCATCAGGAGAATCTCTGGGCAGCAAGAAGTGATACAGACAATGTCAGGAGCACCTAAAGCAAAATTACAAACTGATCACAGGTACACACAACCTATACATATGTGAGCACGTGTGCCCAGTTGTATCTGGATCCTTGCAACTCTAGGGACTGTAGCCGTCCAGGCTCCTGTGTCCATGGACTCTTCCAGGCAAGAATACTAGAGTGGTTTGCCATGCCCTCCTCCAGGAGTTTTTCCCAACCCAGGGATTAAACTCCCATCTCTTGTGTCTCCTGCGTGGGCAGGCAGATTCGTCACCGCTGCACCATCTGAGACGCTCAGCTATATGTACATATGTAAGACAAAACAGTATCCAAAGTGCCTAACTGTGCTCCTGGCCCAGAAAGTATATGAATGAATGAATACATCACCACTTAGCAGTTTGCATCCATTAAGTCATTTAGTCCCTCTAGGGTTTCTACAGGGGAGGGATCAGCATCTCTGTTTTAAAGATAAGAAAGAAGGCTTGAGTGGACAGTTCTATTCAAGGAGACACAGCTGGTGAGCAGGGATGTGATGTGGGATGATGTATCTTTCTGACAACGGTGGGTGTCACTCCCTTCCTCACACCACCGCTGGTCTCCCACAGAACCCAGGGACACTTCTAATGTGACCACACACAAGTCCATAGGCAGTTGCTGGGCACCAGTGCAATGGAGAAGTGTCAAGGCTGGTCATGGCTCACACAGACTGAGGCAATGACTTTGAACTTGCCCAGGTAATGGCGCCTGCATGGACCACGTGATGGACTTGTTTGATGTTTGGCCTCTGACAGCTCTGTCCCTTCTACTCGAATCTGAGCAAGCTGATGACAAAGCTCTGATGCCTGCTCCCTTGGTACCAGTAGGAAGTTCAAACCGTAGACATCCTGTCCCCAGGTATGAACCCATCCCAGGGCAGGCCATATTCACCGCCTAATCCCCCTGGCCATCCTTTCCTGAGCTCTCCAGCCAAGTTCAGTCCCATGTGGAGCCACTATGCTCAGCTACACACACCTCATTATGTGAGCAACTAACGGAGTGTTACGTACACTCATGGGCTGTGTGCACTCTCCTCAGTCTTGACATCAGGACCAAATTTGGGGACGAGTCCGACCTGCCACTGTGGTTACCACAATATTTGTGAGTCCACTTTACGCCCATCAAGGGATGAAATTCTTTCACGGCCTCTAGAGAAACCCTCAAAGTTATAATCTTTGCAAAATGATGGCATGTGATCCCTCAATCAGAAATCTCTCCTTCATTTTAAATGGTTGTTTTGTTTTCTACTAAAGGAAGAGAATGACTCAGAGAACTGCCACTTGGGACAGGAGCCGCATAATTTAATTTACCCTTAGATCTTGTTAATAGTAGTTTTTGACATTTTAAATCCATCTTGGATGAACAATAATGTCTTTTATCTCAGCTTTGGCATACCGATACTTGGTACTGGATTACTCTTTGTCCAGGCTGCCCTTCCGTTACAGAATGTTTTGCAGCATCCTCTGTAACTGAACAGGACCTTATGGTGCCTGTTGGGGACAGATCCTCCATTTTTCCCCACCTGCTTCTTTGTAGAAAAATTTTAGCCAAAGAATAAATTTAATCAGAGAAGTGAGAAAATGCAGAAAGGAAGACAGTCAAGTGAGACAAAATAATAATAGTTTAGCCATTTAACATAGTCAAGGACCTTTAGTTCCTCCTTAAGAGCTATACATAATATTCTGAGTCATAGTCTCTGAGTTGTTTTGCAGATACTAAAATCCCTGCCAGGAGGAAGGAGTTGATTCCATGATGCCCAGATTGTAGCCAGGACATAAATTGTTCCATCTTACACAATTCCAAGAACTGACCTCAAGGAAACAGGAACAAACCGACCCTGGAACTAAAGATGAACTATATTTAAAATAATCAAGATGATGCTGATCAGATCACTGCATGACCAATTTCACGATGACTGTCAGAGCAGACTGTGCTGTTTCTGCATGCCCTTCCCCAATCTGTCACCCTGGAAATCCCCCTTTAAAGCTCTTGCTTCCTGATCAGCAGTTGGGAGTTGGTTTTTGGACATGAGTCCACCTTCTCCCGGGTTGCCAGTCTCCTGGATAAAGGATAAAGCAACTTTTTCTTTCCCACCAACACTTGTCTCTCGAGTACTGACTTTTCAGAGGTGAGCAGCCCAGCCTGAGCTGGGTAACACCTGGATGCCATCCACTAAATGCTAATGGCACACCACAAATTTTTTCATTTCTGACAACCAAAGATGGCTCCAGATGTTGTGACGTGTCCCTTGGAAGGCAAAATTACACCTGGCTGAGAATCACTGCCTTATATTCATTCCATAAAGAAACAGGACTTTTCTGGTAAGAAAAAGCATGGGTCAAGCCCTTTGTAGTCCCAGGGGAAGAGAGACAGGGGAAAAAAATAAAAGATGAAAAGCTGCTAGTCTATATTCATCCCAATGCAAGCAAGCACAATCTATAATAAATTGCAATTATATCTTCAAGTCTCTGCTTTCCACCCTTAAACTAATTTAGACTCATCTCCCAAATTCCTTACATGTTACGGAGATGACTCTTAACAGTTTATAAAATCTTTTTTAAAAATTCGATTACTCAGCTGCTCATATGCAAATGCTTGTCCCTTGTCTAAAGCAGAGTTGGCTGTGCTGACCACTGTGATTTTCCAGAAATATCACATACCACAATTTGTGCACTTCAAAGTAGTCCAAAAATTTCGAGCATGTTAACAATTATTTACATGATGAACACAGAGAACAGATTCTTTAATGGAACACATATATCTGTGTTATATCCACTGGTACATTTGTAAATGGTTCAGAAAGATTGGTTATAACACAAAGCTGGTTTATTGCCTAAAATTTCCCTCTTATCAATGAGTTTTCCAGGAAGACAGATGATACCATAAACTGACATAGCAATCTTGATGTAATTTGAGGAGACCATGAAGATGCTTTGTATTTTTTTTAAGAGTTTAGGAGCAGAGATGACTCCAGAGATGGGACTGGGAAGAAAAATACAAATTACATCAAAATTATAGCATTTGATACTCTCATCTCTGTCGAAATTACTGTATATCCTTGGTCCTCTATTCCTTCAGTATTCAAATGTTAAAAATGAAGAATGTATTTATAGGCATGCCAAACACTTAGATGAAAAGTGCTATGCTTCAGTCATAAGTGTTGATCTAAGTTTTGATGGCATAACTTGAAGTTTCAAATTTTTTCCCACATCCAACAGTACTCTGAACACCTAAGTGATGATGATGAATCTGACACCAGTCATTCATGATTCCAAGCAGTGCTTACCTCGGCTTTAATTTTGTTGTCTCCAAAACAGAGGTGCTGTAAGTAGGCTGCAGCATTAGACTGGACTGAAGGAAACTGATGTTGCAACATCTGTATCACTTCAGGTAGCTCTGGGTCTCTCCATCCAAATTCTCTGAACAGAAGGAAAGCAGGAGAACATGAGAGAAATCCTGCAACTGGTAGCCTGTGGTCAACTCATTTATGCACTACCTGTGAGAATTTACATGAGAATTTTTCACAACTGATGGTCCTGGTTTTCTAACACATGTTGTTGCCTGGTCGCTAAGTTGTGTCTGACCGTTTGCGATCCCCCTCCCCAGGGACTGTAGCACGCCAGGCTCTTCTGTTCTCCACTATCTCCCAGAGTTTGCTCACATTTGTGTCCACAGAGTCAGTGATACTACCTAACCATCTCATCCTCTTATATTTTTTACACATGCACTAACCTAAAAAAGGATTTGAAAAGATTTCCTTGAGCAAATGGTTTGTAAATATATACATATAAATGTACATACACATCTGGGGCTTCCCAGGTGGTACAACGATAAAGAATCTCCCCATCAATGCAGGAGATGAAAGAGACATAGGTTCGAGCCCTGGGTCAGGAAGATCCCCTGGAGTAGGAAACAGCAAACTACTCATTTTTGCCTGGAAAATTCTATGGACAGAGGAGCCTAGCAGGCTGCAGTTCATGGGGTTGTTAAAGAGTCAGACACAACTAAGCATGCATGTATATATACTTATACACTCCTACATGTATCACTGAAGTTACCATGTTTATGAGGACAAAAAAAAAAAGACCTAAAATGGCACGATCTTATTAATACAGACATTTTTCATTTGGACTTCAATAGATAATTTACAAGATCACATTTATTTTCCAAAATATTGTTTCAACAGTCTTGTGTAGGTATAGCATTTAGTTAAATTATCAGATAAGAGAAAATCTAACTGAATGAGTCCAATCTAAAATGTCATGATACCAGTTATGCCAAATCTGTTATATTTATGGTTAATATTGCTATTATCATAATCTCTTCTTTTAAAAACATACAGATCCCCTAAATAATTTTCTGAGGATAAAAGTATAGTAACAAGAAGCCTTCATAAAAGGAAATTATTTATTTAAAATGTTAGGTTTATTCAAACAAATCTTATGCATGGTACATTCTTTTTCTATATCCTCTTGTTTATATCTGAGCTACTCCAAGAAGCTAGTTGTTTATTTGATTTTAAGAAACATGCTCCAGGATACTTAAATCCATCATAAAACACAAGGGTGATTGTAGCATTATGCATATGAATATTCTTTCATGAAATTCATCAACTTAACCAGTTGGAGCAGCGATCCCTAACCTTTCTGGCACCAGGGATTGGTTTCATGAAAGACAATTTTTCCATGGATCGGGGCGGGGGGTGGATTTGGGATGATTCAAGCACATCACACTTGGTGCGCACTTTATTTGGATTATTGCATCAGTTCCACCTTAGATCCTCAGGCATTAGATCCTGGAGGTTGAGGACCCCTGAGTTAGAACATGACTCTGACACGGTTGGACGTAAGGATTCCATTTCTGAAGAAGTGAATCAATTCGTTAACAGAGAAATAAAAAAGCAACCCGTGAGGCCACAGATGAAAACCTGACCCCTTGACCCATAAAAGGGTACTATTTATCTGAAGGACAGTCTGGAAGAGGTTTGCACAGTGTGGCAGCACCCACTGGACCCCCAGAAAACAACTCAGAAGCATGCACCCTACTGACGCCAGGTTAGTGCTGTCGTCTCAGAAGAGGAGCCGTGGAAAATGGGGCACAAATGGAGCAGACAAAGGTTAAAAGTTTTCTCCTAGATTCTAACCTGTGCTCTTCATCTGTTCTTTATCACGTCTGCTAGAGGTTGTCAAGTAAATCCTGAAGCATATTGGTGCTGCCTTACTGCTATCGAAGACAGTATGGAATGGGATTCCTTTTGAATTGGCTCAGTTCTTAAAGATAAGGCATTCGACTTCATGCGCATTAAGTATCTAAAAACTTACAGAAAATCTTAGGCAGACACACATTTTCAAAAGGGTGTACAGGACAGGCGCACCTTTGCTACAAAACATACTCAAATGGTTGCTGATAATGGACCAACTATTGGATCTTCTTCCGCTAGGTGATCACAGTAAAAAAAAATAATTATGGATGAAAACACAGAAAGCTTGTTTTTCTTTTTAATTGAATTTTCTTTCACTGTATGATTCTAAACCACCTCAATGTGCAACATCCAGATAGCACAGTCTTTTTTCTTATAATAGCAGCCTTTCAAAATTATATCCTTTGTTCAAGTTAAATCGAAATCTACAGAACACCTATAAATTTAAATTAGAAATGTCATGCGAATACACTGGATGACTAATATGAATTCAGGTAAGCCCATGCTATTGGAAAGTGATTAGTCAAGGATTCATTTCAGTCTATTTTACTAGCCAGATGAGAATTGCTCTGTTAGGCTTATATGGCATAGATCAAGAAAGTCTTTGAACAAGAGTACAGGAGGCACAGTCTTAGTGCACTTGGCTTGCTTGTGTCAATGCTTACACACACAGATGCATACCAGAGACTACAGACACACACACAGAGTCCAGAATCAACAGAAGAAGGAAAACTTCAAGGGTCATCCAAGCCTCTTTTCCTGGAATGGTTTCGTTTCACTTAAAAGAGATTCTGCTCAGATTTTGTGTTTCCCATGGAGATGGACTCTAGAGAAGAGCTGGACAAAATAAAATGTCCATCTTATTTGGGCCAGAATTCAGTACAAGGCATGGATTCTTTATACAAGGTCTTTTTTTTTTTTTCAACTGAAGTATAGTTTATTTACAGTGTTTTGCTATTTTCAGGTGCACAGCCAAGTGATTGATATATATATTCTTTTTCAGATTTTTTTCACTTATAGGTTATTACAAAATACTGAATATAGCTCCCTGTGCTCTACTTGCTCCTTGCTGTTTGTCCCTCACATGAGGTCTTAATCCTTAAGGAGAAATAATGATCGTAAGACAAGAAGAGTTCTGGTAAAAATAAAATTAGCAAAAGAACAGCACAAGGAGAGACACTGGGTCATAGAAGGCTGACAGATTCAGGGACGGTGTGCTTTCAGCCAGGATGGCTGTGAGACAGGAGGCCGCAGGAAGGGGGTTACCTAGGAAGCAGGCAGTGGAAATGAAGCTGGAAAGCAAGGTTGGTGTGAGATGGCGAAGAGCTTTGTACTTCAATACGAAACATCTGGGCCTGGTCTGTGGTCAGTATTACGACAAAGAAACCTAAGGAAATTTAGATATGTTCAGGCTTATAGAACAGACATCTTAAGTAATACTGCGAGTGTGGACTAAAAGTCAGTGCAAAGGTTCCCTGTTCATGTGGTGTCATGCTTTAATCCTTAACTAGCCTTATATAGTTTCCTTTCATTTCATGGAGGAGGAAGTTAACAGACTTAGAGATGTTCATAAACTTAAGGAGTGGAGAGGAAATAAAACTCTGGCCATCTGCTTTCAAATAGATATATTTAATCATGCCTACTGTAATTGCTATCTTGAAATAAAGTCTAAAACAGTGATTTTCTTTAAGATGATGTCTAAAATATAAATACACTTAAAACTGTGTCCCCAGGGGACATCTGACAAGGTCAGAAGACAGTTTTAGTTGTCACAACTGGAAGACGCTATTGACATCCAGGGAGCAGACCCCAGGAATCCTGCTCAACATCTTATATTACAGAGACAATTCCCTACAACAAGGAATTATCTGCCCCAAAATATCACTAGAGCCAAGACTGAGATATCCTGGTCTAAACATGTTCTGTTATTTGATCATTTGTTTTAACTGTATTGTAGTATAGCTGCTTTATGTTATGTTAGTATCTGCTAAACAGCAAAGCGAACCAGCCATATGTACACACATTATCTCCTCTTTTCTGGATTCCCTTCCCAGTTAGGTCACCACAGAGCACTGAACAGAGTTCCCTGGGCTATACAGTAGGTTGTCATTAGTTATCTCTTCAGTTATAAAAAGGAGTGAAATTGTGCCATTTGCAGAGACATGGATGGGCCTTGCAGACTGTCACATAAAATGAAGTAAGTCAGAAAGAGAAAAAGGAATATCATATATTAACACATATATTTGAATTCTAGAAAAAATGATACAGATGAACCCATTTGAAAAGTAGAAATATTTGATCATTTTTGTTGAGCATGTTATAAATCTCTTATTTCTTTTTTTTAAAATTTATTTATTTTAATTTTCTTTACATTATCATGTTGGGTTTGCCATAAATCTCTTATTTCTTGATTACTGCAGTAGAAGAGGCACAGGATTTGGCATCCAAAAAATTAGGAAAGAGTTCAGATCTTGAATGTCTGGCTTACTCCCTTCCAGATTACAAATATATATAGGAGAGGCCCTCAGTGCTTGCTGGTATTGGTTTCCATGGATCAAATGTAGAGAATAATGTCATCTATTTCATAGAACTTCTTTTTAAAAGACAGCATAAAATATGAAAGTTCTGGGCAAACTATTAAAAGCTAGATGGGTGCGTGCATGCTAAGTCGCTTCAGTCATGTTTGACTCTGTGTGACCCTATGGATTGTAGCCCACCAGGCTCCTCTGTCTATGGGATTCTCCAGGCAAGAATACTGGGGTGGGTTGCTATGCCCTCCTCCAGGGGATCTTCCTGACCCAGGGTTGGAACCCACATCTCTTAAGTCTTCTGCGTTGGAGGAGGGTTCTTTTACCACTAGTGCCACCTGGGAAACCCCCAAAGCTAGGTATATACTAATCGTTATTCTAAGACTTATAAGGGACACACACATATTTAAAATTCATGTACTACCACTTACTTTTTTTAAAAAATAAACTTTTACTGTTGTACATTGTACTTACTGGAAGGAATCTAAAGTGTAAGAAGAGACATTGCTTTAGCCTGCAGTAAAAATCTGTACATTAAAATGGGCCATTTTGAAAAAATTTTTCCACCTAACCCCTTCAGAGGCAGAGTCTTAGCTCAAGAAAAGTTCTTTGTATGCAGAATTGGTTCAAATCCTGCTCCACTGTGAATTCTCTTCTCCTCTGTGTCTTGCTTGTTGCTGATTCACCACTGGCTGGCATAAATATCCATGGAGTTCATCTGTTCAGTGAGATAATAATTCCTACCTTAGAGTATTGTGGGGTGATTAGAATTAATATATATGAACCCCTTAGAGCAGTGTCTGGCACAGTGTGAGCCCTCCAGAAATGTCAGGTATTACAAATAACTAGACGAAGAAAAGAGGAATAGGAAATAAGAACCATCTACAATTTTCTACAGAAGCCCAGCTCATATCTCTCATTCATTACTGGGCTTTATTTTAGAAATGTTTATGGAACTGGAGAACATGTAAATGTAACCTTTTCTCCATTAAAACTTGTCACACAGACCAACAATATTGTGACTCAGTCCTCACTCTTACAAGGACCCTCTGAGTTGTTAAAATTACAAGGCACTTAGCACACAGCTAAACAGCAAACAGTCTGAAATTTGTTACCATGTTACGCTGGCACCAAACCCAAAGAGTTGATATTTTGCCACAACATTTTTATCAAGTTTACTTCCATGTTGAAAAGAGCCCCAGGACAATCAAGAGTCTTCCGGAATTCATACTGAGATTTTCAGCAAAGCTTTTTTTTGTTTGTTTGTTTAATTACATTTTTTTTAAATTTTCTTTACTTTATTGTGTTGGTTTTGCCATACATTGACATGAAACCGCCATGGGTATACATATGCTCCCCCTTATGTCAGAGGGAAAGTGTTCACTTTGATTGCAAGGTCAATGAACTCCATGGGAAGCCAGGCTATGGATGTTATTTAAATCTATGAAAATCTCAATAATTTATAATCATCTGAACTCTAACTAAAAATTTTAAAGACCATATTGGCTTTCCTTTACCATCCAGAGCCCACAAGCTGAACCATTTTGTTTTTTGACTTTGTCTTGTTGACAAGATAGAGTGAAGAGGCTGCAGGGCGAGTGGTCACAAGAATGTTAGATGGAAAGACTTCTTTGTTTTGTTTTACAAAATGGAGGTATCTTTATGCTTGTTGATCGATAAGAACTTATCCAATGATAAACACACAGAAGCATGAATATTTTAATTTTCATCCCTGAAGACTGTGTCACCAAACCAAAAGCTGCTCTATAGTTAATCACTACAAAGCAGAGACATCACTTTGTCAACAAAGGTCCTTCTAGTCAAGACTAAGGTTTTTCCAGTAGTCATGTATGGATGTGAGAGTTGGACAGTGAAAAAGGCTGAGCATCGAAGAACTGATGCTTTCGAAATGTGGTGCTGGAGAAGACTCTTGAGAGTCCCTTGGACTGCAAGGAGATCAGATCAGTCCATCCTAAAGGAAATCAACACTGAATATTCATTGGAATGACTGATGCTGAAGCTGATGCTCTAATACTTTTGCTACCTGATGCAAAGAGCTGACTCACTGGAAAAGACACTGATGCTGGGAAAGACTAAAGGCAAAAGGAGAAAGGGTCAGCAAAAGATGAGATAGATAGTATTACAGACTCAATGGACATGAATTTGAGCAAACTCGGGGAGACAGCAGAGGACAGAAAAGTCTGGCATGCTGCAGTCCATGGGGTCAGCTTATTTCAGTAAGGCCAGTAGCCATCACCTCCCACCATATTCCTGCAAGCTGCCTGGCTGCCTGCCTGACATTGGAATTCACTCTTCCAGCCAACTGGAGAGGCCATGGGGGATGCACAGTGGACATGGCAAAACTTCCTGTCCTCAGAGAACCTTTTAATGGTAGCTGGGAATTAATTATCAAAAGCAAAAATAAATTATTTGGCAGACAGTGACAAGTGTGCACTGGGTTGATCAATATTCCTCCAAAATTTATGTCCACTTGGAACCTCAGAACGTAACCTTATTTGAAATGGGGTCTTTGCAGATGTAATAAAGGGTCAAGATGAGATCTCACTGGATTAGGATGGGCCCTAAATCCAATGACAGTGTCCTTACAAGAGACAGAAAAGGACATGCAGAGACAGAGAGAGAAAGGTGATGTGAAGATGGAGACAGGGACTGTAGGGATGTGGCTACAAGTGAAGGAACGACAAGGATGGCCAGAAGGAGAAGGGAGGCCAGGCTTGGTTTCTCCTTCAGAACCTCTAGAAGGAACCAATCCTGACAACACCTTGATTTCAGACTTCTGATCTCCAGAATTCTAAAAGCATAACTTCTGCTGTTTTAAGCCACCAAATCTGTGGTACTTTGTTACATCAGCCACAGGAAACTAACATAAGTGTGATGGGAAAGATGAAGCTGAGCAGACATAGGCAAAACGTGTGTGTGTGTGTGTGTGTGTGTGTGCTTGTGTGTTTGTGTGTGCGTGGAAGGGGTTGTTACTGCCAGAACCATGGCTGTGGAAGACCTCCCTGAGAAGGGATCTGGCGCAGGGGCCTACACGTGGTGCTAGGTTGAAGGAATGTTCCAGAAAGGGAGAACAGTGACAAGGCCCTGAGTCAGGTGCTCGCTTGGCATGTCAGAGATGAGAAGGCCAGCGTGTGAACTGGAGTGTGTCCGAGAGACCGTGAAGGGACGGGCAGTGGGGCCCAGATCATCAGGCTGCTGGCCTTTGCTCCAACTGATTTGGGAGCCAACCCAAAGTCATGATCTGGTTCATATGTTTAGAGGATCACTTTGTCAGTGCTTGCATGAACGTATACATCTGTCAAAACGCATAAACAGCAGGTCTGATCTTATACTGGGTTGGGCAAACAATTCCTTTGGGTTTTTCCATAAGATGGTATGAAAAATCCGACCAAACCTTTTGACCAATCCAATATCTTGCTAAAGCTAGGCTTACAAAGGGGACCCATCTGCCTGTGGTGTTGAGAACAGATTCGAGGCGGGCAGGGTGGAGGCAGGGGCTTCTGCAGTGACCCTGGCGGGGGTGATGGCGGCTCAGCAGAGGGTGCTGAGAAGTGGAGGGAGTCTGAATGCATCCTGAAGGCAGAGCCTGCAGTGTTCGCTGGTGGGCTGAGAGTGACATGTGACAGAAAGAGACACCCAGTGGATCCCTCCTGTGAACCCTGCCGCCCCCACCCACTGGCCCACATGAACAGGCGGCCCTGCTGCCCTGCGTCTCAGGCCCAGTCTGGAGACAACATGGGGGACTGGAGCTTATTACCTCAGAATGAGACATTTCAACTGCCAAACTTTCCACTATGCTGAAGTGGAGAGAAACAAACAGTAGAATAATGAGGAAATTAGATATTCCTGAACTATTATGGGTACTAGCCGCTTTGAGATGCCAGAGACGCTCAGAGGGCTCAAACAAAACCTTGTGCACTTCAGGACCCAGAGACCCCACAGAGGCTGTGCCAGGCCTGACTCTGAGTGCTTGGGTGTCTCCTGTGGAGGCACAGGGCAGCAGTGGCCTTCCTCAGGGGCAGGGGCTCTGGGTGCAGCAGGCCTGGGTCACACAGCCTGTGGCAGAAGCCCTCTTGGAGGAGGGCGCCATTAACCCCACCACAGAGCCACCAAGCAGACGACCCACAAACTGCAGAGCAATTATACCAAAGAAATTCTCACCCTGTTAAGAAAGTTCTAGAACCCACAACAGATTTCCCAACCTGGGGCTCTGGCAAAGGGACTGAGAAACCCCGGGAAATTTGACTTTGGTGGCCACAAACAGAACCTTGTGCGCACAAGGACCCAGGAGATAGGAGCAGTGACCCCACAAGAGACTGACCCAGACTCACCTGTGAGTGTCCAGGACTCTCTAGTGGAGGCGTGGGTCAACAGTGGCCTGCTACAGGGTCAGGGTCACTGAATTCAACAGGGCGTGCCTAAGCCCTTTCCAAGGAGGTCACCATTATCCACCACAGTTTGGTCTCAGGTCAAACAACAGGGAGAGAAGGCAGCCCACACATCAACAGGAAATTGGATTAAAGATTTACTGAGCATGGCCCCGGCCATCAGAACAACACCCAGTTTCCCCCTCACGTCTCTCCCATCAGGAAGCTTCCGTAAGCCTCTTAACAGAGGGCTGACAGAATGAAAATCACAATCACAGAAAACTAACCAAATTGATCACATGGATCACAGCCTTGTCTAACTCAATGAAACCGTGAAACATGCCGTGTAGGGCCACCCAAGACAGACGGGTCATGGTGGAGAGTTCTGACAAAATGTGGGCCACTGGAGAAGGCAACGGCAAACCACTTCAGTATTCTTGCCTTGAGAACCCCATGAACAGTATGAAAAGGAAAAAAGATAGGACACCGAAAGATGAACTCCCCAGGTTGTTAGGTGTCCATTACACTATTGGAGAAGAGTGGAGAAAAAAGAACAGAAAGAATGGAGATGGAGCCAAAGTGAAAACAATGCCCAGTTGTGGATGTGACTGGTGATGGAAGTAAAACCTGATGCTGTAAAGAACAATATTGCATAGGAAGCTGGAATGTTAGGTCCATGAATCAAGGCAAATTGGAAGTGGGCAAACAGGAGATGGTGAGAGTGAACACTGACATTTTATGAATCAGTGAACTAAAATGGACTGGAATGGGTGAATTTAATTCAGATGATTGTATCTACTACAATGGGCAAGAATCCTTTAAAAAAAAATGGAGTAGTCCTCATAGTCATTGTGCAGTACTTGGGTGCAATCTCAAAAATGACAGAATGATCTCTGTTCGTTTTCAAGGCAAACCACTCAATATCACAGTGATCCAAGTCTATGCCCCAACCACTAATGCTAAAGAGGCTGAAGCTGAATGGTTCTATGTAGACCTACAAGATCTTCTAGAACTAACAATCAAAAAAGATGTCCTTTTCCTCATAGGGGATTGGAATGCCAAAGTAGGAAGTCAAGAGATATCTGGAGTAACAGGCAAGTTTGGACTTGGCGTACAAAATGAAACAGGGCAAAGGCTAACAGACTTTTGCCAAGAGAACCCACTGGTCATAGCAAACACCCTCTTCCAACAAGAGACGACTCTACACATAGACATCACCAGATGGTCAATAGCGATATCAGATTGATTGTATTCTTTGCAACCACAGATGGAGAAGCTCTCTACAGTCAGTAAAAACAAGACTGGGAGCTGACTGTGGCTCAGATCATGAACTCATTGCAAAATTCAGGCTCAAGTTGAAGAAAGTAGGGAAAACCACTAGAACATTCAGGTATGACCTAAACCAAATCTCTTATGATTATACAGTGAAAGTGACAAATAGATTTAAGCAATTAGATCTGATAGACAGAGTGCCTGAAGAATTATGGACAGAGGTTCGTGACATTGTGTAGGAGGCAGGAATCAAGACCATCCTCAAGAAAAAGAAATGCAAAAAGGCAAAATGGCTGTCTCAGGCCTTACAAATAGCTGTGAAAAGAAGAGAACTGAAAAGCAAAGGAGAAAAGGAAAGATATATCCATCTGAATGAAGAGTTCCAAAGAATAGCAAGGAAAGATAAGAAAGCCTTCTGCAGTGATCAGTGCAAAGAAATAGAGTAAAACAACAGAATGGGGAAGACCAGAGATCTCTGCAAGAAAATCAGAGATACCAAGGCAACATTTAATGCAAAGATAAAGGGCACAATAAAGGACACAAATGGTATGGACCTAACAGAAGCAGAAAATATTAAGAAGAGTTGGCAAGAACACACAGAAGAATTATACAAAAAAGATCTTCATGACCTGGATAAACACGATGATGTGATCACTCATCTAGGCCAGACATCCTGGAATACGAAGTCAAGTGGTACTTAGGAAGCATCACTATGAACAAAGCTAGTGGAGGTCATGGAATTCCAGCTGAGCTGTGTCAAATCCTAAAAGATGATGCTGTAAAAGTGCTGCATTCAATATGCCAGCAAATTTGGAAAACTCAGCAGTGGCCACAGGACTGGAAAAGGTCAGTTTTCATTCCAGTCCTAAAGAAAGGCAATACCAAAGAATGCTCAAACTACCACACGATTGCACTCGTCTCACATGCTAGTGAAGTAATACTCAAAATTCTCCAAGCCAGGCTTCAGCAGTATGTGAACCGTGAACTTCCAGATGATCAAGCTGGATTTAGAAAAGGCAGAGGAACCAGAGATCAAATCGCCAACATCTGTTGGATCATCGAAAAAGCAAGAGAGTTACCGAAAAACCTCTATTTATGCTTTATTGACAACACCAAAGCCTTTGACTGTGTGGATCATGACAAACTGTGGAAAATTCTTAAAGAGATGGGAATACCAGACCACCTGACCTGCCTCTTGAGAAATCCGTAAGCAGGTCAAGAAGCAATAGCTAGAACCAGACATGGAACAAAAGATTCATTCCAAATCAGAAAAGGAGTACATCAAGGCTGTATATTGTCACCCTGCTTATTTAACTTATATGCAGAGTACATCATGAGAAATGCTGGGCTGGATGAAGCATAAGCTGGAACCAAGATTTCCAGGAGAAACACCAATAACCTCAGATATGCAGATGACACCACCCTTATGGCAGAAAGCGAAGAACTAAAGAGCCTCTTGATTTAAATGAAAGAGGAGAGTGAAAAAGTTGGCTTAAAGCTCAACATTCAGAAAACTAAGATCATGGCATCTAGTCCCATCATTTCATGGCAAATAGACGGGGAAACAGTGGAAACAGCAAGAGACTTTATTTTCTTGGGCTCCAAAGTCACTTCAGATGGTGACTGCAGCCAGGACGTTAAAAGACACTTGTGCCTTGGAAGAAAAGCTATGGCCAACCTAGACAGCGTATTAAAAAGCAGAGACATTACTTTGCCAATAGAGGTCTGTCTAGTCAAAGCTGTGGTCTTTCCAGTAGTCATGTACGGATGTGAGAGTTGGACCATGAAGAAAGCTGAGCGCCAAAGAGTTGGTGGTTTTGAACTGTGGTGTTGGAGAAGACTCTGGACAGTCCTTTGGACTGCTAGGAAATCCAATCAGTCCATCCTAAAGGAAATCAGTTCTGAATATTCATTGGAAGGACTGATGCCAATGCTTAAACTCCAATACTTTGGCCACTTGATGCGAAGACCTTACTCATTTGAAGAAACCCTGATGCTAGGAAAGATTGAAGGTGGGAGAAGAAGGGGTCGACAGAGGATCAGATGGTTGGATGGCATGTTCGACTCAATGGACATGAGTTTGAGTAAACCCCGGGAGTTGGTGATGGACAGGAAGGCCTGGAGTGCTGTGGTCCATGGGGTTGCAAATTTTGGGCATGAATGAACTGAACTGAACTGAACTTAGGTACCTTGAATAAATTTTAGTCCAGCAATGGGCTTCTAGGAGTTGAGAGGTGAAAATAATGTAAAATGATCAGGGAAAATGTATGCCAATATTTACCATTTTTAATCACGTGTTTTAACTAACAGTGAATTTCTGCTTCTACTGAAGACTGCTAAAAGCCCGTTAGATTAGAAAGAATATTATCACTATTATGGTAATACCTATGCAATAATAATTCAGTTTTAAATAGTACTTATGTATTCATTAATACAAACACACTTTTTCAATAAAAATATGCCCCACAAAGAAAAATTAACTTCATACATATCAGCATTTAGTTGCCCTGGAAATTCTAACAGGGTGTGCTTACTGATGATAGCTCAAGGGAAAAAATAACAAATTAGTACCCATAAACTCTTTGCAAGCCATAATGAGTTTATGGAAAATGTGTATATTCTGTATATTTAAAATGGATCCATTTTAAAATTAATAGTCCATGATGCTTAGAAAAATCATCTCTGAACCTTCAGTGTCAACAAAAGGGATGGCATTTGATGCCCAAGATCTGGGTTAGGACTACATGATTCAAATAGTTTTAAGCAAGTATTTTTCTTGTCAATAGCAGGAGAAGATCAGGATTTTGCCTCAGGATTAGACCAAGAAGCTGAGAAAAAGCCACAAAGGTATTGATCATCCTCAAAAGATTTTATGTACTATATGTGTGTGTGTATTAAATGGAACTTAATATTAAATAATGAACTAGAAATATATTGTGTAGAAATCATAGAATGTAGCACACTTATAAATTAGGTAGTCTGACAATTCTCTGAGAGACAATTGAAAGCGTTTTAATGATTCTTTTTATGAAAACTTCTGAACTGCTGACAGAGGTCACAGTTATATTGGGAGATGTGTTCTAAACACAGAAACACCATCTCTTAAGATTCCACAGGAGGCTCCACCTTGCTGGAAGTGACACTGTGTCCCATGGCACCTGTCACAGTGTCTTTACAAAGTAAACTGTGAGCACACGTGTGAGGGCTGATTGATGAGTCCAGTCTGGGCGATAGTGATTTTTTACCATACCCATTGTTGATTTTAGTCCTGCAAATATTTGAAGCATATTTCACACATACAATTTCATCTCTGCTACCTTATTTTTGTTCTCCAAAGGATGACAACTTAATTTCCTTCAGATAACATTGAACAGAGATGCTTCCTTTACATAAACTCTTGCATGCTACATGCTAAGTCACTTCAGTCATGTCCCACTCTTTGGAACTCTATGGTCTGTAGCCCTCCAGCCTCCTCTGTCCATGGGATTCTCCAGGCAAGAACACTGGATTGGGTTGGACTTTTCTCCTCCAAGGGATCTTCTTGACCCAGGGATGGAACCCACATCTCCTATGTCTCGAATTTAGGGAAGCAGGACGGTTATGGGTCAGTTCCTGCCCAGATGACGGAGGCATTCTGTGACTGGATATCCTGAAGATTCTTACTGAGAAGGAGCAAAGTTCAAACCATGACGGGTGAAGAAAGTGCAGTCATCCAAAAGAGCCAGCGTAGGTGGTTGTTTTCATCAGTTTTTTGGTTCAGACAATGCTCCTGTTTTGTCTGTGTTCAGACAAGAGAGGGGGCTTGATTGTGTCTTGAACCATCACTGTAGTTCATCAGAGTGGCCTGATGTGATGCTGACGTTCTGTGAAATCATTTATGCTCAAGAGAAAAACACCAACACCTCACTGTGGATGCCTGATCAGCTCTGCTCCTCCTTGGCCGTTAGGCATGGGCTGCCCATGAAGAGAACCAGGGGGTCACAGAAAGGAAAGGGAAGGTCCCAGAGACAAATGTTCCCTTCTGACTCTGGCTGCCTCTGCAGAGGCGGCACTTTGAGGGTTAACGTGGTGTTCTTAAGCTCCATTAGCATGATATCAAATCCACATTTGAAAAGAAAAAGAAAGAAAAGAGAAGAAACCAGTGGCTCTGCCTCCACGAAGCCACCCTCCAGTTCTTTTTGTATCACTGATGGGTATCTGGTTATTTTGAAATCTTACAGACAGCAAGTCTGACCCATGGATATAAACTCCTGATGAATGACTTCATGCACCACATTTGTTAGCATTTCTACTCTTATGGTTATTACCTGAAATGTCTTGGGAATGGGAGGAAAACGGCTAGGTGTTGTTTCTTAGTGGCCATAACAGGGAAAAAGACAAACTCCAACTATCAACATTTAGTTAGGGCTGCAGTTCCTAGCATTCATGCCAGACACATGCCTGGCGGGGTCTATTATTTTACTTTGCCCTTAGAGGGATTCTAGAGCTGTGACTACTCTGGGTAAACTCTTAGGATTAACCTTCCCTTCAACAAATGAATTAAAGTGTCTACGTACACATTCACAATTATTTTACATGATTAGACAGTGCAAATGAATTCCATCCATAAATATTCTCTTTCATCATATTTCACAGTGCCTTTGCCACAAAACTATTAATTTACCTCCATTTCTGGTATTTGGATATAGCTGAGTATGAAATGTAAGGAATAAATTAACCTTTCATTTTGAATAAAACAACCAAAACTGGCTATTTATTAGTAGTTCTTACAGATGATGGGTGACAGGGGTAGGGAGCAGACAGCTGGATACTATTATACCAGAAGATTCCATATATGTGCAACTGAATACATCAGAGCTTCTTCATTAAGTGCCATGGTAAAAAAAAAAAAAAAGAAAAAGAAAAAAGGTGTCTCTTTCAAGATTATAGTATTCAATTACCTTTAATTTCTGCACATTAATGAAGTCTTAGATTCTTAGACTAGGCTTTTATTGCCTGTCTGCCTAATTCTCAGTAGAATGGCTGTGACTAATTTGAAAATTAACTGAAAAATTTTCAATGAATTTAAAGTCCAAGTCTGTTATCATTGCCACAGACCTTTTTTTTTTTTGTAACAAATTCAATAAAGACTTTTAACTTTACAATATTGTGTCGGTTTTGCCACACATTGACATGAATCTGCCATGCCATAGACTTTTATTATTGAAGATGAGGGTGATGGGTGGACAGGGCTGATGAAATAGCTTTGATCATAGGAAAAAATGGCAAGTGGCAGATAAATATAGTTTTATTTATGTAAATAATAAAAGTATACAGTATTTCTTTTATCTTTTTTTTTACTAATTAACGACTATAATATAACTGAATCATTCTGCTGAACGCCTAAAACACAACATTTTAAGTCAACTATACTTCACTAAAAAATACAGTAATTAGAAAACAATATATTTTCTTCAGTAAGCATTTATTTATTCCCTAGAAAAACATTGTTTTAAGTTCCGCACCAAATGGAAGCCACAGGGAAACAAATAATTTGGCTCTTGAAGAAAACTAATAAAATATTTAATTGTATAATCAAGTATTTTTTCTTTGTGAAAAGTAACTGGACACAATAAATGGGCAGAATGTGACTTTATTTAATTTCAGAGATTCGCAGAGGTTCCCAAACTTCATGGCTCCCTCTGTGCCTGTAAGATTTTCCCATGGTGACCCTGGACCAAAAGAGATGCCTGAACATTTCATTATAAGGAGTCATTATAAGTGAGAGGGTCAGGTGGGGAAGATAAATTAGAGGTTTGGTATTAATATTTATACATTGCTACATATAAAATAATAAACAATAAGATCCTATTGTACAGTATGGGGAACTATACTCAGTATCTTGTAATAACTTAAAATGGATACAAACCTGAAAAAAGAATATATATGCACATATATACACACACACACACACACACACACACATGTATATATGTACACATGGAGCTCTCCCGATGGCTCTGCAGGTAAAGAATTCACTTGCAATGCAGGAGCCACAGAAGACACAGGTTTGATCTCCAGGTCGGGTAGATATCCTGGATGAGAAAATGGCAACCAACTCCTTTATTCTTGCCTGGAGAATCCCAGGGACAGAGAAGCCTTGCAGGCTAGAGTCCAAAGGGTTACAAAGAGTCAGACAGGACTTAGCACACAGTCCCAACATGTATTCACATACATATATATATCAGTTCAGTTGTTCAGTTGTGTCCAACTCTCTGCGACCCCACAAACTGCAGCTCGCCGGGCTTCCCTGTCCATCGCCAACTCTTGGAGCCTACTCAAACTTATGTCCATTGAGTTGGTGATGCCATTCAACCATCTCATCCTCCATTGGCCCCTTCTCCTCCTGCCCTCAGTCTTTCCCAGCATCAGGGTCTTTTCAAATGAGTCAACTCTTCGCATCAGGTGGCCAAAGTATTGGAGTTTCACCTTCAACATCTGTCCTTCCAATGAACACTGAGAACTAATCTCCTTTAGGATGGACTGGTTGGATCTCCTTGCAGTCCAAGGGGCTCTCAAGCGTCTTCTCCAACACCACAGTTCAAAAGTATCAATTCTTCACTGCTCAGTTTTCTTTATACTCCAACTCTCACATTCATACATGACTACTGGAAAAATAGTCTTGCCTAGATGGACCTTTGTTGTTAAAGTAATGTCTCTGCTTTTTAATATGCTGTCTAGGTTGGTCATAGCTTTTCTTCCAAGGCACAAGTGTCTTTTAATTTCATGGCTGCAATCACCATCTGAAGTGACTTGGGAGCCCAAGAAAATAAAATCTGCCACTGTTTCCCCATCTATTTGCCATGAAGTGATGGGACTGGATGCCATGATCTTAGTTTTCTGAATGTTGAGCTTTAAGCCAACTTTTTCACTCTCCTCTTTCACTTTCATCAAGAGGCTCTTTAGTTCCTCTTCACTTTCTGCCATAAGGTTGGTGTCATCTGCATAACTGAGGTTGTAGATATTTTTCTCAGCAATCTTGATTCCAGCTTGTGATTCTTCCAGCCCAGCGTGTCTCATGATGTACTCTTCATATAAGTTAAATCAGCAGGGTAACAATATATACCCTTGACATACTCCTTTTCCAGTTTGGAACCAGTTTGTTGTTCCATGTCTAGTTCTAACTGTTGCTTCCTGACCTGCATACACGTTTCTCAGGAGACAGGTCAGATGGTCTGGTATTCCCATCTCTTTCAGAATTATCCACAGTTTTCTGTGATCTACACAGTCAAAGGCTTTGGCATAGTCAGTAAAGCAGAAATAGATGTTTTTCTAGAACTCTCTTGGTTTTTCCATGATCCAGTGGATGTTGGCAATTTGAGCTCTGGTTCCTCTGCCTTTTCTAAAACCAGTTTGAACATCTGGAAGTTCACGATTCATGTACTGCTGAAGCCTGGCTTGGAGAATTTTGAGCATTACTTTGCTAGCATGTGAGATGAGTATAATTCTGTGGTAGTTTGAGAATTCTTTGGCATTGCCTTTCTTTGGGATTGAAATGAAAACTGACCTTTTCCAGTCCTGTGGCCATTGCTGAGTTTTCCAAACTTGGTGGCCTATTGAGTGCATCACTTTCACAGCATCATCTTTTAGGATTTGAAATAGCTCAACTGGAATTGCATCACCTCCACTAGCTTTGTTCACAGTTATTCTCCCTAAGGTCCACTTGACTTTATATTCCAGGATGTCTGGCTCTAGGTGAGTGATCATACCATCATGATTATCTGGGTCATGAAGATCTTTTTTGTGCAGTTCTTCTGTGTATTCTTTGCCACCTGTTCTTAATACCTTCTGTTAAGACCATACAATTTCTATCCTTTTTGACCCCATCTTTGCATGAAATATTCACTTGGTATCTCTAATTTTCTTGAAGAGATCTCTGGTCTTTCCCATTCTATTATTTTCCTCTATTTCTTTGCACTGATCACTAAGGAAGGCTTTCTTATCTCTCCTTGCTATTATTTGGAACTCTTCATTCAAATGGATATATCTTTCCTTTTCTCTTTTGATTTTTACTTCTCTTCTTTTCACAGCTATTTGTAAGGACTCCTCAGACAGCCATTTTGCTTTTTTGCATTTCTTTTTCTTGGGAATGGTCTTGATACCTGTCTCCTGTACAGTGTCACGAACCTCCATCCATAGTTCATCAGGCACTCTGTCTATCAATTTTAGTCCCTTAAATCTATTTCTCATTTCTACTGTATAATCATAAGGGATTTGATTTAGGTCATACCTGAATGGTCTAATGGTTTTCTCCACTTTCTTCAATTTCAGTCTGAATTTGGTAATAATGAGTTTATGATCTGAGCCACAGTCAGCTCCTGGTCCCATTTCTGCTGACTGTATAGAGCCTCTCCATCTTTGGCTGCAAAGAGTATAATCAATCCGATTTCGGTGTTGACCATCTGGTGATGTCCATGTGTAGAGTCTTCTCTTGTGTTGTTGGAAGAGGGTGTTCACTATGACCAGTGTGTTCTCTTGGCAAAACTCTGTTAGCCTTTACCCTGCTTCATTCTGTACTCCAAGGCCAAATTTGCCTGTTATTCCAGGTGTTTCTTGACTTCTTACTTTTGAATTCCAGTCTCCTATAGTGAAAAGGACATCTTTTTTGGGTGTTAGTTCTAAAAGGTCTTGTAGGTCTTCATAGAACCGTTCAGTTTCAGCTTCTTCAGCATTACTGGTCAAGGCATAGACTTGAATTACCATGATATTGAATGGTTTGCCTTGGAAATGAACAGAGATCATTCTGTCATTTTTGAGATTGCATTCAAGTACTGCATTTTGGACTCTTTTGTTGACTATGAGGGCTACTCCATTTCTTCTAAGGGATTCCTGCCCACAATAGTAGATATAATGGTCATATGAGTTAAATTCACCCATTCCAGTCCATCTTAGTTTGCTGATTCCTAGAATCTTGACATTCACTTTTGCCATCTCCTGTTTGCCCACTTCCAATTTGCCTTGATTCATCGACCTAACATTCCAGGTTCCTGTGCAATATTGCTCTTTACAGCACTGGACCTTGCTTCTATCACCAGTCATATACACCACTGGGTGTTGTTCTTGCTTTGGCTCCATCCCTTCATTCTTTCTGGAGTTACTTCTCCACTGATCTCCAGTAGCATATTGAGCACCTACCCATCTGGGGAGTTCATATTTCAGTGCCCTATCTTTTTGCCTTTTCATACTGTTCATGGGGTTCTCAAGGCAAGAATACTGAAGTGGTTTGCCATTCCCTTCTTAAGTACATATACAGATATATATCTACACACATGTATATACACATATGTGTGTACACACACACACACACACACACACACACACCTGAGTCACTTTGCCATACAACTGAAACTAACATAACACTGTAAGTCTCAAACCTGGATCTCCTGCATTTCTGGCAGACTCTTTACTGTCCCAGCCACCAGGAAAGCACCTAAATCAACTACATGTCCATAAACACTTTTTTTTTAAGTGTCTGGTCCAAACAACTTAAGAACTGTCTCTGTCCTGGCCAGCTAGAGCCTTCTGGGCCGCACATAACTTCTCAGACCTTGGAATCAGACATTACTGTCTTCAGTTCCTCTTGTATCAATGTTCACAGAGTATTTGCTTTTATGACAGAAATTTCTGCAAATCCATGTTTGCAATTCTATGACATCATCCAGTGAGGCACAACTGAACTCTGAAACTGAGCCAGTTTGAGTTCATGTTTCCCTGGTATCTGACAGACGCTGCACATCCCTCAAAAACATAAATCACCCAGAGGGGCCACTCTTGCTGTGTCACCCTCTGGGGTTCCTTGGAACACAGTTTGGGAACATCAGCAAATTCTCCTTCCAACAGCTATGACCTAAACCTAACTAAAGAATCTCACCAAAATGAACAACTGTTGGAGGAAGGGGAGATGATTACACAGGAATAGGAAGTTTATGAATTTACACTTAGAATTCCACTTACGTGACACAGTAGACACATTCCATGAACATATACTCTAATCATTTTGGAAAATACTCTTGGTCATTTGTAGCAACTTTTCCTTGGGTAAATATTTTCCAGTGTATTATTTTCTGACTTTTAAAGATCTGAATCACAGCATTCCTTAATGATTCGTCAGGTATTTAAAAGATGCTTACAACAGAATTTAGGGAGATACCAACATTTAAAATTGCCTTCTCTCTTTATTTCACCTTATCAAGAATACAGTAAATGGACTCAGGAAACGTTCACCAAAAAAAAATTCCACTTTCGTGTCAGTGGCATTACTGAAAACACTTCTTTTTATTATACCCAGCATGCTCTTCACTGTCTCAAACTGCTGTTGAAGTTTTCATTCTTACCCTTGCTTCTGAGGGACCTCTGAATACCCACTTCCTGCCCTTGCTCCAGGGTCTCTGTTGGGCTTCTGTGGACTAAACTGCTGGATAAGAGGTCACGTGAGCAACCAGACAGACACAGAAAGCAAATGGGCTCAGTGATGTGAAAACTCCTCTCCGGTGAATGTAACAGGAGCTCTTTCTGGATTTGACTGCACTGAGCAATCAGAGATTGTGCAGAAAAAATACTTTATCTGCTACCTCCAGAGAGAATTATAGATTTAATAATCAGGGAGAATATCTCCTTATACAACATAACTTGACAATAAGCACTGATGTGACTGTCATTTACACAAGGATACCAAGGGGGATGGGGATGAACTGGGAGACTGGGATTGACATATACACACCATTGATACTACGTATACAGCAGACAACTGATGAGAACCTACTGTACACCCAGGGAACTCTACTCAGTACTCTGTGGTGATCTAAAGGGGAAAAAATTAAAAAAGGGGGGTATATGTACACCTGTAGCTGATTTACTTTGCTGTACAGGAGAAACAAATACAACATTGTAAAGCAAACGTACTCCAATAAAAAGTAATTTTAAAAAATGTGTACGGCTAGTATAAAGTCAGTGTTCACATTCACTTTTTCCTTAAAAATGTCTGTTTTTAAAAATCTACAACTCTTTACAGTCCCCCAACAAGTACACTATAGTCTATGTTTTGATGGCTCAAGATCTAAAATCACTTAAATCACAAAGCTGCAAAGCAATTCTCCTTCAAAGAGATCTATTTTTTTAAGAACAGCGTACAATTAATTTTTTTTTTTTTAGATTAAAAAAGAAGACATGTTAAGAAGCAACTGGCCCAAGGCCACAGAGAGAGCCAGCAGCATGAATTTGACTCTGGAGCCCACCTTCCCATCCAACTGTTCATGCATTTGTTCAACTGCCATTTATTGAGACCATCATGAGGATCACACAGAAGGTTAAACACTGAAGAATTGCTGCTTTTGAACTATGGCATTGGAGAACACTCGTAAGAGTCCCTTGGACTACAAGGAGATCAAACTAGTTAATCCTAAAGGAAACCAACACTGAATATCCATTGGAAGGACTGATGCTGAGGCTGAAGCTCCAGTACTTTGGCCATGTGATGGGTACAGCCGACTCACTGGAAAAGACCCTTATACTGGGAAAGACTGAGGGCAGGAGGAGAAAGGGATGACAGAGGATGAGATGGTTGGATGGCATCACCGACTGAATGGACATGGGTTTGAGCAAACTCTGGGAGATAATGAAGGACAGAGGAGCCTGGTGTGCTGCAGTCCATAGAGTCGCAGACTTGGCCACGACTGAGAAACCAAACACACAAAAACATATATGTATAGCTGATTCACTTTGCTGTACAGAAGAACCTAATGCAAAATTATAAAGCAACTACCAATAAAAATTTTTAAACTTTTCAAAGAAAAATTAAGGCAAACAAAAACAAACAGCAAACTAGAGAAGTCAATACCGTAAGAATTAATGTTTATTGAACCCCTCTCGTGTACTTGGAGCTGCTCTGGACACTTCATCCATTTCATACTTACTGCAGTTATGCTGTTTGTGATGTGATAAATAACATTTTTCAGATAGAATATATTTTCCTAATTTCTATGCTTCAACTAACCTTAGTGTTCTTGCTTTAAGTCTTCCATAAGGGATTTTCTATGCCAATCAAAATCTGCTGGTTGGAATTAAATCCAAATATGTTCTTTAAATAAGGTCCGATATAAAACGCTATCTTTCTTTACCCATAGGATATTCATCTACTTTTATTTATTTACCTGACATAATACATTACCTTGCCCCCAAACTATTTAGTATATTCTATCAAAATCACTAGGATGACCACTTAAAAGCTTTCCATTGAGTGCATATTTAGAAAATGATGAGTTGCTGAAATCTAATAAGCTGAAATCTTGACTAGATTTTTAAAATCTACATGAATCATCCCAATTTTAATATATCTAGCTTAGCAGAGTGAGAGACCATTGTGGTGGTGGTTTAGTTACTCAGTCATGTCCAACTCTTGTGACCCCATGGACTGTAGCCCACCAGGCTCCTCTGTCCATGGGATTCTCCAGGCAAGAATACTGGAGTGGGTTGCCGTTTCCTTCTCCAGGGCATCTTCCCAACCCAGGAATTGAACACAGGTCTCCTGCTTTGCAGGCAGATTCTTTACCAACCGAGCTATGGGGGAAGCCCAAGACAGACCATTGCAGATGCTAAATAATTACAGTCAATTCAGTTTGCTTCCACAGGACTCTATAAGATAGGGTCGATGATTATTTTTACTCGTGTGAGACCAAGGTTCAGAGAGTTTAAGTGATTTGCCCAAGGTTGGCAGAAGGAAGCCCCAAGAGTCAACTAAGTTTTCCGTAAGTCCATACCCTGTGTCACTGTGTGAAGCAGAGCCTGTGCCACCCACGACTGTGGTTCTCAGGAACAGTACAGGACGCGGGAATGCATCTGGGCACAAAAGAGTAATTTATTACAGGCGGTGAAAGGAACAGGGTTCCTATTTTTCAAGACAACACTGAACACACTCAGGTTTTCTGGTGCTCCTCAGGGAGTGTTTGACTTCGACGTGAGTGTGAGACGTGCAGGCTGTGCTCAGAGGCAAGGTCTCAAAGATCTTCCGTCTTCCACTGGGTCACAGGGGAGGCACGTTTCCTGAACTCACAAGAGCGTTCAGGTTCATTCTACAGGGGATGCCAAAATGAAAAAGCAGAAGATTTCATCTAGATTCTTCTGTTTTGAAAATTCCAATAGACATGCGTAAGATCCACGAAATAGTTCTCGGGCTTAGTAGAAGCAGGCATCATCCTCTTTTGCCGATTTGAAAAGACTCATGATTGATTTAAATATTATGTTCAGTTTGACAGTTCAGACATCAATTGTAAAAGGCACTACTTTAGGTAAAAAACACTGACAATTCAGCTGTTTTTCAGTATCTCCATTTCTCAGAGCAGTGCCCAGTGCTTTGAGTGGTGGTTCCAACTTAAAATTCAGATTCGGGATGATGCCAGAGCTCAGTTTAGGGATCAGTTTTAAATGCCTTTTCTTCATCCCCTATTATGTATGCCATTGATGAGTTTTTCTAAACATGCCTTGGCCTAGTTATGTTGATTCTCTGAACTATTTCAGACTGCAAGTTCACTGCCTGTTGTGTGATCTAATGCTCCCCTTGTGGTTAATAGAAGAGGAGAAAGATGCTTGAGTCAGCAAAGTGGGGGAGGCGAAGAAACAAAACTAAACCTCATCTATGGAAAACGTGGGCCTTTTCACTGCAGCCAAGGCTCCCAGGTCTGTGCTCCTTCCTGCTATAGTCAGGCCTCCAGCTCTTTCATAACTTCCTTCCTAGAGAACAGACTTTTCATTTGCTGCTTTTACACACAACCCAACTTCAAGCAGGCGAAGTGTTCATCATTCAGTTGTGTCTGACTCTTTGCGACCCCATGGATGGTAGCCTCTGTCCATGGAATTCTCCAGGCAAGAATACTGGAGTGGGTTTCCATTCCATTCTCCAGGGGATCTTTCTGACCCAGGGATTGAGCCCAGGTCTCCCACGTTGCAGGCACATTCTTGACCATCTGAGCCATCAGGCAAGTCTATGACAAAGAAGCATCTTTGGATTTTTGTGTCCATTTTTCAGCTGGAAGATATCAAATATTTGTTGGGGAAAAGACTCTTAGAACTAAAATCACCATAATATTATAACACAGAGAAAAATTCATCCTTGTCTCATTTTCTCTGAAAGGTAAACAGCATAAGTTCCTGTGAATGTGATGGTTACCCAATCTAGAAAGAAGGAAACTGATGAATGGACCAGGAGGCACTATTATCCTGGAAGAACACAAATACTTATAAAGGACTGTTTCTTCATTAACAGTTGGGAAAAAATATCACCACAAATAAAAGAGTGATTATTCAGTTCCTCCATCGCTCAACAGGCAGTATCCAGTCAGACACAAGAACTATCAGTTCAATTTCCACAGTACTGCCATTGCTGGAGCCGAGGCCCAGGGCCTCATTACCTCTTGTTTTGGAAACTGTGATGCTTCTTAACTGCCTCTTTACTCTAAGCTGGAATCCCCAGTTTACCATGTACACCATCACTGGTATGCTTTAGAAGCTACTATGCTTCTAAAGGCAAACCTGAACATCTTATGGGCCTTCTAGAAACTCTCCACTTGCATTCCATCACTCACAGAATTTTGCTCCAGAAAAGTCCCCAGAAAGTGGCCCCCGTCTCCTTCCCCTGCTGTACTGTGTGCGGTTCCTACTCAGGCCTGGCAGTGTTGCTCCTTCCACTGCTAAGCTGGCCCATTTCCCATCTGTCTGGCAAATGCTACTCTGCACAAGCATTGCGGGTGTACTAAGTCACTTCAGTCATGTCCAACTCTTCGCCATCCTATGGGCTGTAGCCCACCAGGCTTCTCTGTCCAGACAAGACTACTACAGTGGGTTGCCAAGCTTTCCTCCAGGGGATCTTCCCAATCCAGGGACCTGTGTCTCCTGTGGCTACCTACAGTGCAGGCAAATTCTTTACCACTGAGCCACTGGGAAGCCTTACACAAGCCTCTATAAGCCCTTTACTGATGACAAAGAACTTGGTAATATTTATAGGCAATAGTGGTGTGTTATCATCTGTGGGTGACACCACCATGGAGAAAATGGTATCCATTTCCAACACTATGGAAATTTCTGGCTTCTCATGTGGCAGGCAAACAAGATTAGCAGCACTTGTCATACTGAAATTTTACATGCATCTGTGTGATTGGTTAATGATGGCTTTTCTTCACTAAAGAAGTAAACCCAGCAAGCAGGGATCATGTTTTCTGAGCTCAAAACCATGCTCCTGGTGTCTGCACATGGCTTATAGATGGCAGGTACTCAGTGAACAAATTAAACTATTCCAAAGTAAAAAACATCTCAAACATAAGCAGTAGCAATGACAGAAAGCATGTAGATGCAAATCCATCCAAGTGCTAACTTAATGGTTACCGGCACCCTTGCTTACCACACCTGCCTGACCGCATTCCTTCTTTCTGTACTATCTGCTGAGTGTCAGTGAGGCACAGTGAGCAATATAAGAGCACAGGCCCCCAGGAACCTCTGTCTGGGAGGCTGAGGATGGAGGTAAGTGGCAGAAGACACATGACTAAGGCAGGGCCACTCAGCCTTGGATCTCTGGACTTTGGGGACTGGAGAAGTCTAGGTTAGGGTAGGGAGGGGCTTCACTGTGTTGTAAGATGTTCTGTAACACCCCTGGTGTCTTCCAAGGAGATGCCAGCATAGATACCTCTGGGTCTTCTGAGGTGGCTCCGCAGTAAAGAATCCACCTGCAATGCAAGAGCTGCAGGTTTGATTCCTGGATCTGGAAGATCCCCTGGAGACAGGCATGGCAACCCACTCCAGAATTCCTGCCTGGAGAATCGCATGGAGAGAGGAGCCTGGTGGGCTACAGTCCATGAGGCCGCAAAGAGTCAGACAGGACTGAAGCAACTGAGCACACACACACAGGTACCCCCACTTTTCCCAAGTTTGCTTTATGCTACTTTGCTTTTAGGAAAAACCTACATGAGTTATCTAGGAAAGATCTACATTAGTTATCTGTTTTTGCCAACCAAAAGGAATCCGAAGAGGGTTTTTCCTTTTATTAAAGGGGGAAGGGGGTGGAGAAAATGAAAATTTCTCCATTGTTTTACACCATGTGGGCTCATGAAAGTTTTCCTTGGAACACTTTATGTCATGAGAGAGAGAAAAGCAGTATCATGCAAGATCTTAGTTTCCCAACTAGGGATTGAACCCATGCCCCCAGCAGTGGAAGCACAGAGTCTTAACCCCTGGACCGCCAGGGAAGCCCCAGGAGATGACTATTTTATGCTGGTTGCCCACAGGCAGTTGGGCAGTCTGTGCGTGTATCTGCAAGAAAAGGTACCCGGGTGTGCTGGTACTAAATAACTTCACGCCTTTTTAACATCACCCTCATTCTCCCTGCCAGACCCTCCTCCATCAAGGAATCGAGCTGGGGTGGCATTTTTAATAGCTATATTCCTGGGGTGAATAATGCTCCTCCACTTATCTGGTGTCTCAGTCAACCTTAGATCTCATTGAAAGTCAAACCCTTTCGGTCCCGCTTGCATGAGCACCATGATGGCAGGGAGCCAGCCTGGTAGCCCAGGCTTAATGGATTTCCTATAATAAACCCCAGACATCAGAGCAGAGCAAAACCCTTCCCATCAGGGATCCTGTCATGTGCTGCCTGGTAACAAGGGCCACAGGCAAGGCAGACGACAGACATATGGTCCAGAGGGGCTGGAACACTGGCCAAGCTGCAAGCATTTGGAGGGGCTCGCTTGGACCCCGCTCTCCTTAACTCTGTCTCCCTGGAAACAGAGTGACTTCCATCTGGTTGCCCCAAACCCTTTCAAACACTAAATTGTCAACACTGTAAAACAAGCATATGCTCAGGCTCTGGCTAGGCAGGTGAACGATTCAAGGTCACATAGGAAAATCTTGAAGAAGCTGAAAAAGATTTCCACGTTCTCATTCTTCCTCCAAGGCAATAGCATCTGGTCATCACTTCATCCTTATTAAAAGAAAATCCCCCAATCTTGGTAAGTTTCACTTTTTTGGCTGCTCTTCATTATTGCACATGAAAAAGGTCTTTAACATTTTAATTAAAGAGGTTACACAAGACACTAAGATTTTTTTCATCTTTGGAATGAAAGATGGTCATTGTATCTGAGATAAAGGATATAAAAGAAGGAAAATAATCTTCACCATGATCAAGAGAAAAAGCAGTCATGCTTCTGAAGTTTGAGAAATTAAAAAAAAATAAAATCTCAAGAATTTCAGGTCATTTAAAATAGTATTCCTATTTTTAGATTTCATAAGGTTTTTAACCAAGTTTCATTTTAACAGAAAAGTTATGTACGTTCTGGTTCTCTATAATCTTTTATTTATCTTTTTTACTTCTGGTTTTCCTCTGCATCCAAAAGGTCAGCCAATGCGAAGATTCTTGTGTGTTTCTCCTGTTTTTCATTCAGCTCTCCTATCTGAACCACTATATCTTTTCCACAGACTTTGTGAAGGTGAGTTTTACATGCCAATTTGGCTAGGCTACCACATCCAGTTATTCAATTAAACACTAATTTAGGTGCTGTCTTGAAGGTATTTTATAGATGGGGTTAATATTTATAATCAGTTGACCTTGCACGCGTGTTCAGTCGTGTCTGACATTTTGTGACCCTGTGGACTGTAGCCCACCAGGCTCCTCTGTCCATGGGAATTCTCCAGGCAAGAATACTGGAGTGGGTTGCCATTTCCTTCTCCAGGGGAATCTTCCCTGAGCCAGGGATTGAACTCAGGCCTCCTACACTGCAGGCTTAATTCTTTACTGTCTGAGTTATCAGGGAAGCCCTACCTGCAGGGTCTAGTAGAAGAAAAATTGGTAGAAATCTGTTTTCTTTCTTTCTGAACTTAGATTAGCAAGAGAAAATATCTGGGGCATTAATTTCTTAGACAGCCACTCTGACATGGAATCTTATCCTCCCTGAGATGGTCACTGTTTGTCTTTGTTTTTTATGTCACTTGTCATAATAAGGCAGAACAGTAAGCACAGGCCCTATAAATCTGCTGTTCCAGCCGGCCTCACAGTCTGGTGAGTGAATGGTTCTCACTAGACAGGCAAAGTCCCCAAGTGAAAAAACAGATGAGGTGTTTCCTTTCACCTTGCTCTGTGTCCTGAGAGCTTGGCCTTATGACCATCTGGAGCGTGTAATCACAGGAGGAGAAGAGGGCATCAGACAATGAGATGGTTGGACGGCATCACTGACTCCATGGACATGAGTTCGAGCAAGCTCCAGAAAGGACAGGGAATCCTGGAGTGCTGTAGTCCATGGGGTCGCAAAGAATAGAACGTGACTTAGAGATTGAACAACAGCAACAACTCTGGAGACCAGTCAAAGAGACTAAATAAAGTTCTGAGACACAAACTCATGAGCAGTGCCTTCTTTGTCCAGCTGTGCTAGTGCTTGGGGAGTTTGGAATAAGGAGGTCCCATCCATAAGGGGCCTTTGTTGTCTCAGTCTGCGCTGCTTTGTTACTGCTGGAAAAATCCCATCCCAGGAGCTCCTGCCAGGAGTCACAGGTTAGCAGGTTTCTATCTGGAGACATGATTTTCACTATACCATTCCTATCACCTGTAACAAGAAAGGGCTTTTATTTTCTTAGACTAATTCTCATGGTCAACGTCTGGATCTCCTGAGGACTGCCTACTCTTCTGTGAGACACCTCTCATATGTCCAGTTAAGCCATAAAAAAGGCTCATTGGTTTGAGTCTTTATTTGAGATTTATATGGGATCTTTACTCGTCAATGGCCAGATGATGGATCCTTGAATTGGTATATTTAAAAAGAAAAAAATTTAGAGAGCTGTTACCCTAAAATCAAATGAAAAGGTGGATTTTAAAAAAATATACAGATCTATCCATGAACAGAGGAGCCTGGTGGGCTACAGTCCATGGGATCCCAAACAGTCAGACAGGACAGAATAACTAACACTTTCACTTGTATATATAATATATAAGAGCTAACCTTAGGGACATATCAACAGGATGAAGGAACAAAAACTGGGCTTAAAACAAAAAATTCAATGTAAATATAGCCTCTCAATTCCCCTAGGTCCTCTGGGATCAGAAATAATCAGAAAATGGATCAGCTGGAAGCCAATATTCAAAGGTTAATAGAAGCCACTGCATTTGTCTTGCAAACCTCCACAACCAGAAGTGCAAGTCAAGGCATACCAATCCTCGTTAATTCCCAAACCTTGTCTATCTCTCTCAAAATGCTTGTAGATAATCATGATATTGGAACCAAAACTGTGCATTAGTGAAAAAAAAAATTAAATAGTAATTCCCCTAAGATTTTTGAGAGTAGATAAATATGCTCCAACATTCCTAGGAGAAATCATCTTTTCCACCTCTGCCCCTTGAAGGTACAAATCCTACTGTGTCTTTAAAATGTAAACACAGCCCACAGTTACCAGAGAATAAAAGAAAAACAAAGCGGGCGGGGGGAAAAAGCCTTTGTAAACACAAATTTACTCGCAGTTTCCTTAAGATTGCTTGTCAAAGGCAAACATAAATTTTCGAAATATTCTCCACAAAGAATAAAAGACTTTAGCCATCACAGAGTAAACTTTATTCTGTTAGTTACAAACTAGTGAATTTCATATGGCACCCGATTCATAGTTAAAAGTTTAAAATGGAAAGTAAGAGATTTCTGCTTCTGTCTGTTTATATGTAAACGTATGTACATCATAGGTATGGTATTTCTCTACCTTCAGATGGTATTGACAAAGTTGTTTTTTTTTTTTTTATCACTATTTATTTATTTATTTATTTTTTAAAATTGTTTTTGCCATACATTGTCATGATATCACCATGGGTTTACATATGCTTCCCCTCCGGATCCCCCCTCCCTCTTCCCTCCCCGCCCCGGGAAATCTCGCTGCACCAGCCACGAGCATCAGTCCTGGGCTGGCGATTGATTAGACACATGACAATTAACATGCTTCAATGCCCTTCTCCCATATCATCCCACCCTTACCCTCATCCACAAAGTCCACGAGTCTATTCTATACATCTGCGTTCCTTTTGCTGTCTCGTATGTTGGGTTCTCGTTACCGTCTTTCTAAATTCCATATATATGCGTTAATATACTGTATTGTTGTTTTTGCTTCTGGCTTACTTCACTCTGGATAATGGGCTCCAGTTTCGTCCATCTGAGTAGAATTGCTTCAAATGAATTTTTTTTTAATGCTGAGTAATATTCCATTGTGTATATATACCACAGCTTTCTTATCCATTCGTCAGTTGATGGGCATCTAGGTTGCTTCCATGTCCTGGCTATTGTAAACAATGCAGCGATGAACATTGGGGTACACGTGGCTCTTTCAATTCTGGTTTCCTCGGTGTATATGCCCAGCAGTGGGATTGCTGGGTCATATGGCAGGTCTATTTGCAGCTTTTTAAGGAACCTCCACACTGTTTTCCATAGTGGCTGTACTAGTTTGCATTCCCACCAACAGTGTAAGAGTGTTCCCTTTTCTCCACATCCTCTCCAGCATTTATTGCTTGTAGACTTTTGGATGGCAGCCATTCTGACTGGTGTAAAGTGGTACCTCATTGTAGTTTTGATTTGCATTTCTCTGATAATGAGTGATGTTGAGCATCTTTTCATGTGTTTGTTAGCCATTTTTATGTCTTCTTTGGAGAAATGTCTGTTAAGTTCTTTGGCCCACTTTTTAATTGGGTTGTTTATTTTTCTAGAATGGAGCTGCAGGAGTTGTTTGTATATTTTTGAGATTAATTGTTTGTCTGTTGCTTCATTGGCTATTATTTTCTCCCATTCTGAAGGCTGTCTTTTCACCTTGCTTATAGTTTCCTTTGTTGTGCAAAAGCTTTTAATTTTAATTAGGTCCCATTTGTTTATTCGTGTTTTTATTTCCAATATTCTGGGAGGTGGGTCATGGAGTATCCCGCTTTGTTTTTGACAAAGTTGTTTTGTAAAAGGTCTGTATTTAATTGGCTTAAAGACAAAGAAGTGCTTATATGAACATAGTACAAGAAAAACCAATTCAAATGCTTTACAAGTTCACATGGTCCAAGATTAACCTTCAGTAAGTTGGAGCTAGTTTAAGGATGTTGGTTTGGCAACCCACTCCAGTACCCTTGCCTGGAAAATCCCATGGACAGAGAAGCCTGGTAGGCTTCGATCCATGCGGTTGCAAACAGTCGGACTCGGCTGAGAGACTTCATTTTCACTTTTAAATTAAAGCAGGCATCCTTTAAGTTACCGAAATTGAATATAGTGCAAATATGCAACTTTTACAGTACCTGAGCTTACTAATCAAATAAGTTCACATGACAAAATTTGTTAGCAAAGAAAGTAACTTTGGAATGATGAAATGTTCAAAAGTAATCTAAACCTAATTGCTGAAAACAAATTAAATAGATGCAACTGTGGTAAAAGTGTATAGGGAAATTTTTAATTAATAATCATTTTATGGTATATCTACTTGAAAATAGTTACTCAAATCTCTCTGTCTACTTAAGAGTTTTGCTAAGTTAAATTAAATGATAGAATTTCATTGAGTATACAGAACATTTCTAAAAATGATAAAATATTAGAACATTAATTCCTCAACATAGGTTAATCTACTTTTGGCTTTCCTTCAGAAAAGAAATAAACATATTTGGATCTAGTAAATGTATTTTATGACATACTGAGAAATCTTATGTGAGAAAAGACATGTTTCGAGAAATTATAAAGATTATTTATGTTTGCTAATTCACAGAATGTTAATGTAAAAGATAGCTTTTAATTGCTTACTTTTTAATTTTCACTAGAAATTAAAGGCTAGGGGCTAAAAATTCTAATATACGTGATTAAAGGTCCTAGGAATAATAAGAGAAGTGATTCTGTATGCAAGGAAAAGAAAATCTATTTTGGGAAAACAAAAGGTATGACATACAGAGATGCATTTTCTTGAGGAAAAAGAAAAATATTAAAGCATATTATTTTGTGAATGGGAAAAATAAGGAACAAACTAACATGGACACAGAAAGTTATAGAAGGTTTTTTGAAAAGGAAGCTTGGAAAAGAAATTCTATATGTGATGAAGTTGTGCTGCATGAGTGCTAAGTTGCTTCAGTCACCTCTGACTCTGTGCGACCCTATGGACTGCAGCCCATCAGGCTCCTCTGTCTGTAGGATTCTCCAGGCAAGAATATTGCAGTGGCTGGCCATGCCCTCTTCCAGGGGATCGTCCCAACCCAGGGATCAAACCCACATCTCCTCTCTTAAGTCTCCTGAATTTTCAGGCAGGTTCTTTACCACTAGCACCACCAAAATTGGATAAGACTAAACATATTTGCTAAAAGGTTTTTAAAAATGTTTTAATATTATTAGTGTACTTATGTAAACATGGAATTTAATTTTTTTCAACTGCTGAAAGGACAAACTTTGCTTACATTATTGATCTGCTCCTGGTAAGAGATTATGAAGGTTTTCTTTATCTTTTAAGTTAACCTGTCTGTAAGAAAAACAAAAACAAAGATTCTGTATTTTGTCAAAATACAATCCCGTGTTTGCTGTCTTCATCAGGCTTTTGATTACTTTAGTAAACATGTCTTTTCAATATTAAAACAGCAAAACCTTCTGACAATGATTTAATTTTCTGCCCTGTATCACAGTGACTATGATCCTATTTGACCATGTGTTTTAAAACCTTTTGATATTTTGGATAAACTTCCCTAATCAAATTTTAAATGAAGTCTTACTGATCTGGAAATAATTTGGAGGTTTTCCAGATGGTCCCTGAACACTCAAAAAAAATTTGTTTTATGTCCTTATAAAAGGAACATATTAAACTAAATAGGCTTATTTGGCACATTATATGGGAAGAATTGTCAAGTAAGTGATGATACGTCTTCCTATGTTATATTGTGTAAATGTTATATTGGGTAAATGCTCAGTTCAGTTCAGTCGCTCAGTCATGTTTGAGTCTTGGCGACCTCATGGACTGCAGCATGCCAGGCTTCGCTGTCCATCACCAATTCCCGGAGTTTACTCAGACTCATGTCCATTGAGTTGGTGATGCCATCCAACCATATCATCTTCTGTCGTTCCCTTCGCATCCTGCCATCAATCTTTCCCAGCATCAGGGTCTTTTTAAATGAGTCGTTTCTTCGCATCAGGTGGCCAATGGATTGGAGTTTCAGCTTCAACATCAGTCCTACCAATGAACACTCAGGAATTGTTTCCTTTAGGATGGACTGGTTGGCTCTCCCTGCAGTCCAAGGGACTCTCAAGAGTCTTCTCCAATACCACAGTTCAAAAGCATCAATTCTTTGGTGCTCAGCTTTCTTTATAGTCCCACTCTCACTTCTGTACATGACTACTGGAAAAACCATAGCTTTAACTAGACGAACCTCTGTTGGTAAAGTAACGTCTCTGATTTTTAATATGCTGTCTAGGTTGGTCATATTCTTCCAAGGAGCAAGTGACTTTTAATTTCATGGCTGCAGTCAGCATCTGCAGTGATTTGGGGGCCAAACAAAATAAAGTCTCTCATTGTTTCCACTGTTTTCCCATCTATTTGCCATGAAGTGATGGGACCAGGTGCCATGATCTTAGTTTTCTGAATGTTGAGTTTTAAGTCAACTTTTTCATTCTCCTCTTTCACTTTCATCAGGAAGCTCTTTAGTTCTTTAGAAGCTCTTTAGTTATTCTTTGCTTTCTGCAGTAAGAGTGGTGTCACCTGCATATCACAGGTTATTAATATTTCTCCTAGCAGTCTTGATTCCAGCTTTTGCTTCATACATCGTGGCATTTAGCACGATGTACTCTGCATATAAGTTAAATAAGCAGGGTGACAATACACAGCCTTGATGTACTCCTTTCCTGGTTTGGAATCAGTATGTTGATCCATGTACAGTTCTAATTGTTGCTTCTTGACCTGCATACAGATTTCTCAACAGACAGGTCAGGTAGTTTGATATTCCTATCTCTTAAAGAATTTTCCACAGTTTGTTGTGAACCACACAGTCAAAGGCTTTGGTGTAGTCAATACAGCAGAAGCAGATGTTTTTCTGGAACTCTCTTGCTTTTTTGATGACCCAACGTATTGCTGGAAGAAACATCAATAACCTCAGGTAAGCAGATGACACCACCCTTATGGCAGAAAGTGAAGAAGAACTGAAGAGCTTCTTGATGAAAGTGAAAGAGGAGAGTGAAAAAGTTGGCTTAAAGCTCAACATTCAGAAAACTAAGATCATGACATGTGGTGCCACCACTTCATGGCGAATAGATGGGGAAATAGTGGAAACAGTGTCAGACTTAATTTTCTTGGACTCCAAAATCACTGCACATGGTGACTGCAGCCATAAAATTAAAAGATGCTTACTCCTTGGAAGGAAAGTTATGACCATCCTAGACAGCATATTAAAAAGCAGAGATGTTACTTTGCCAACAAAGATCCGTCTAGTCAAGGCTATGGTCTTTTTGGTAGTCATGTATGGACATGAGAGATGGACTATAAAGAAAGCTGAGTGTCAAAGAATTGATGCTTTTGAACTGTGGTGTTGGAGAAGACTCTTGAGAGTCTGTTGAACTGCAAGGAGATCCAACCAGTTCATCCTAAAGGAAATCGTTCCTGACTGTTCATTGGTAGGACTGATGTTGAAGCTGAAACTCCAATACTTTGGCCACCTGATGTGAAGAAATGACTCATTTGAAAAGACCCTGATGCTGGGAAAGATTGAGTGCAGGAGGAGAAGGGGACGACAGAGGATGAGATGGTTGAATGGCATCACCAACTCAATGGACATGAGTTTGAGTAAACTCCGAGAGTTGGTGATGGACAGGGAGGCCTGGCATGCTGTGGTCCATGGGGTTGCAGAGAGTCAGACACGACTAAGTGACTGAACTGAACTGAATGCATAATGGAAATTTGATCTCTGAATCCTCTCTGCCTTTTCTAGATCCAGCTTGAACATCTGGAAGTTCATGGTTCACGTACTGCTGAAGCCTGGCTTGGAGAATTTTGAGCATTACTTTGCTAGCATGTGTGATGAGTGCAATTGTGCAGTAGTTTGAATATTCTTTGGCATTGCCTTTGTTTGGGATTGGAATGAAAACTCACCCTTTCCAGTCCTGTGGCCACTGCTGAGTTGTCCAAAATTGCTGGCATATTGAGTGCAGCACTTTCACAGCATCGTCTTTTAGGATTTGACATAGCTCAATTGGAATTCCATCGCCTCGACTAACTTTGTTCTAGGTGATGCTTCCTTAGGACCATTGGCTTCTCATTCCAGCATCTGGCTTTAGGTAAGTGACCACAACATCAATGGTTATCTGGGTCATGGAGATCGTTTTTGTATAGTTCTGTGTATTCTTGCCATCTCTTCTTAATATCTTCTGCTTCTGTCAGGTCCATATAATTTCTGTCCTTTATTGAGCCTATCTTTGCATGAAATATTCCCTTGGTATCTCTAATTTTCTTGATGAGATCTCTAGTCTTTCCCATTCTATTGTTTTCCTCTATTTCTTTGCATTGATCTTTGAGGAAGGCTTTCTTATCTCTCCTTGCTATTCTCTGGACCTCTGCATTCAAATGGGAATATCTTTCCTTTTCTCTTTTGCCTTTCACTTCTCTTCTTTTCACAGCTACTTGTAAGGCCTCGTCAGACAACCATTTTGCCTTTTTGCATTTCTTTTTCTTGGGGATGCTCTTGATCCCTGCCTCTTGTACAACCTCCATCCATAGTTCTTTATGTACTCTATCAGATCTAATCCCTTGAATCTATTTGTCACTTCCACTGTATAATCGTTGAGGGATTTAATTTAGGTCATACCTGAATGGTTTAGTGGCTTAACATAAATATTTTAGAAATTATATGAAATTCCTAAAATTTGTATGTTGCAAGACAATATTATCATTCACAATTGTAGTCATTTTCTTAAGAAATAACCAAATTTCCTTGTCAGCTCCATCATAGTGAATCAGATCTTTAATAATGGATATTTTAAAATCTTTTATCATTTACAGTTATTTTTTCACTCAGATGCTTTTACAAATGCCTCTTGCAAATATGTTTTATATTCAGAGAAATTCATGAGAGGGGAACCTAAGAAGTATTGCAGAATACATGTTTCTGATAACTTTTAAATTGTAACATTGAACTGTCTAAACATTTACAAAATTCTAACTGGGAAACAATGCCACCAACAACAACCTTATGACTTCATAAAACTTCTAAAAAAAAGAACAAGCAGCAAAATAATTAATTACATGGAAGTGAATAAATTGATGAGGATCATTATAAACTTTTAGGTTATCTCTTTTAAGTTTGAAACTGCTGATTTTGTTTTGTTTTCCCAGATTTAAAGAAACTTTCTGCTCTTTTTCTCTTAAACTAACTATGACTTGGAACAATTTGGTAAATTATACCTTTTTAAGTGGAATATAAACACTTACTGTTTCTTCCTTACTGATCTCTCCAAAATTTGGAGAATCTCAGTGAGCGTTCTTATTGTCTTGAAAATATAATTATTTACACAAATTCAGTAAGAATCTGTTCTCCTTTTGACATAACACGACTAGAAACTGGTCAAAGCTTTGAGCAAATGTCATATCTGAAAGCGACATACATAGACTCAGATATGATCAGACAGCTTTCAGAAGCTAAGACTGATTTTATGAAGCCTTACAGTAAAGCCCCTTGGAAAATTGATCTGGTATCTTGCTTACAGGATTCCCAGCAGGTTTATAAGATGAAGAAGGACGGTCCCTTCCTGACAGGTCCAGGAACCTCAGGGTATTTTAGAAACCTCAAGAAGAAAGGAAGTCACTCAAATTTATAGGTATTGCAGGCAAGGTCTGATGGCAGATAATTCACTTGGCTTCTTAGGTCTAAGAGCTTAATGAAAGTTCAATCTGGAGATTTTTTATTAAAAGTTCCAGCAAAACAAATTTAAAAGAGCCTATAAAATCAATCATTACTAGTGCTGCACTTAGGTAAATAACTAGGCCAAGTTTACTAAATCTAGACTTAACTTTGGAAAGCAGTTAGTCTTAATTTGGTTATCTTTGATAAAAATCTTTGATTTTAAAGAAAAAAATTATGTTTCGATAGAAACGATAATATACATTTATGGATATCAGACTCTAGTCCTAGTAAAATCTTTTGGTCTTTGTTTTCTAGCTGTAAATTGCACTGGATCCTGAACTGTTCTAGTTTCCTAAAATTCCTACAATATTTGACTACAACTATCTAAACTAATGTTTCCAATGTTTTTTTCTCCCATCCGCAAATTAAAAAGAAATAAATTTGAAATCACTGAGGACAAAAAGCGCCCTTTTCCCCGAAGACCTGCGAACTGAAGCCAGGTGACTCAGTGTAATCTTCAGAGAAACTGTCACATGAGTTATGTTTAGATTCTCTTCTTTGGGCCCGTTGCTGTGTGAGCCACTCCAAAGTTTGCCTGAACACCCGATGACATCAACAGAGCCACTTCAAACTGCAGAAGATGCTTTGACCCTGACATCTCGAAATCTCTTGACGAGCTGCCCCCCTGGGCTCCAATCATTAACCTCTCTTTTCTTCTGTTTCCATAGATACATCTTTTGTTAAACACTTGATTGCTTAGGTAAGGCAGCTGACCTGCATCCCAGCCTCCTGAAATGAACTGAACCGACCTACTCTCAAGCCTAGGAAAGTGATTCAGTGAAATGACAAAGCAAATGTACCAGCTCAGCTTGTACCATGTGAAACTTCCAGGAATGTTTGAGAGGAGGAGACTGCTGGGGTTTGGGGCAAGCTGTCTCCAAATATGCCAGAGTAGCACACTGATCATTTTGAATTGAAATTACAATACTTAAGAAATAGCCAGTGCCAGAGGACATTCTGACCCTCTCTTCTGTCTCCCCGAAAGCAAGAAATAAATCTTCCCTCCCTGCATCAGGAGGTAGAGACATTCTTATCACTAGATAAAGGGAATTTATACAGGCTGAGAAAACCTGTAGAAACAAAAACCCTGTTACTTCTTCACTAACTTACTGTCCCAAGCTCAAGCTTCTTTGTCTTGGTTCTTCACAAATTAATTCTTTGTATAAAAGCTACCTGTTTGGCTACTTCTTGGGTTCTACATCTATGAGCGCTCTATATGTCCAAATTTTTTTTTTCTCCAAATATGCCTTATGTCAATTTAATTATCAAACCAGCCAAAACAACTCAGGAAGGGTAGGGGAAAACTTTTCTCCTCTCCACACCCTCAGTAACATGAGTGGGCCTCATTCAATCAACTGAAAGTCTGCAAGAGAAGAAACTGAAGTTTTCAGAAGTACTTCTTAGAGCTGCAACTGTGACTTATGCCTGATTTTCACCCTCCTGGCCTGTCCTACACATTATAGACCTGATAACCCCAATTGCATGAGACGATTTCTTAAAATCTCTCTGTCTCAATGTGTGTGTGTGTGTGCATGCATGAAGGCACATGTGTGTAATATATACAAGTAACTATACATACACACACACATAAAGATGGAAAGAGAATAGGAAACCTCTACATCAGATTTTGAACTGGTTCACAGGTGAGGCTGAAAGTTAAAAACTTTGTGCAAAGTCACACAATTACTGTAGGGTAGCTCCATCAAATCTTCAGCAGCTATGGTGATAATCATTCAGTGACATGGTCTCATCTCATAGCAAGAAGAGTTTCATGCCTTCCTCAAAAAGGAAACTTAAAGAAGCTTTCTGATGCCAGTATTATCTTGGCATAAGGAAAAAATAATGACATGTTAGGAGCAAAATGAAGACAGGCTAAATTTGATGAATTAAAAAAAAGAAACTGATGTAAATTCTCTAAAGAACATACAGATATGTTAGAAAAGACTTAGAAAATTCAAGTTAGAAGTCAGGGTTATGGATGGTTAGTATCTCAAACAATCTATGTGTAAGACCACACAGCAATAATGTGAGAAAAGAGAGAAAATATTAATAGATATTTAAAGGAATCAGTAAAAGCTTGATGCACATTTCAACATTTCTGTTGGTTTTCTCGAGGAAAAAAAGCAATTCAAGGGGTTTTTCAAAGTTCCCTGGAAATACAGAAGAAATAGTGAAGTGTGACTTCCCACATCAGCCCCTTCCTCTTACTGGACAGGCACAGCCTCTGTAAGAGCCTCTCTTCAGCAAGTTCTTTCAACACTGGGTGTTTTGTTAGATTCTTCCAGACCCTCAGATGTGCAACTGGGTGTCAAGTCATCTATGCAGAAGACCCGTGAACATTATATTTTCTGAAATAAGCTGAAAAATCACCCAATACCACTGTGCGTATTCCCTATTTTTTTTTTTTTAATATTCACTCTCATTTAGCTGATTCAGGTGACTTTGATCAATGAACACAGGAAACAGCTTACTGATAAGACTCTAGGCGAAAGGATTAAATGACTGGGTATTTCTTCATGTACTCACAGCATGAGGATAACATCTCACGGATCCTCTGAATTGATAGCTTTGGAACAAAAGCCATATGACTGCCACTTGAGCTTGTTTTGATTCTAAGCAAAAAGAATTTATTTCCCAGAATACAGCATCAGTTGAGCTTGGCAGAATCCCACTGGGACGACAGATTCTTGGCTTATTTTTGTAATTATCATAAACGCATACAGAAGCATAAATAAAGAATAAAGAATTAACTCCACATATATACTTGGGACAGCACATAAAGCGGCAGAGTGTCACCGCATTTAACTCTCTGCTGTAATAAACGCCACAGATAAATAGAGTTAAATGGGTTAATTAGTCACTGGTGGCCATTTAATTGCAGTATTGAAATCAGAGACAAGCGCTAGAAGAGTTCTCATCATCAGGGTTACCTGGGCTTTTAATGGGAGGGTTCGCTGAGGACAGCAGCGTCTCTACAACGTCACGTAACCGATGACCTCCCTCCCTCTCCTTTACCTTTCATAATTAGCTACACAGTATTAACTTAATGCACATTTATCTATAACAATTCAATTCAGACTGTGAAGAATCTAGTCTATAATTACACTCCAGCTTAATTAGCATAATTTCTATTGCACATAGTTTAATAAAGAAGCTGCATGATGGGCTGGCTCGCCATGAGGAACCACTTCCAGTGATCATCAGAAGGAGAGACAAACGCCTCCTACTTGTGAACTGCCACAAAGGCACTGAGATGATATGAAGCCTACTCTCCATGACAGAAAAACATTTGGAAGGGCATGGAAGGGACCTCATGGAATCTCCCAAACTGTCATGGAGCACTAAGGGCAAGGGCAGCCCTCACCTTCCATCATTACCAACTGTGATGATGCAAGGGTGTCGACGGGTCACATGATGCTGGGGCTTGACCTCATCAGTCTGTAAATGTCTAGCCTGGTTCCAAATCGGGAAAGAAGTACGTCAAGGCTGTATATTGTCACTCTGCTTATTTAACTCAGATGCAGAGTACATCATGCGAAATATTGGGCTGAATGAAGCACAAGCTGGAATCGAGATTGCCAGGAGAAATATCAATAACCTCATATACGCAGATGACACCATCCTCATGGCAGAAAGCGAAGAGGAACTAAAGAGCCTCTTGATGAAAGTGAAAGAGGAGAGTGAAAATGTTGGCTTAAAACTCCACATTCAAAAAACTAAGATCATGGCACCTGGTCCCAACACTTCATGGCAAATAGATGGGGAAACAGTGGGAGGCTTTACTTTCTTGGGCTCCAAAATCACTGCAGATGGTAACTGCAGCCATGAAATTAAAAAAACGGTTGCTCCTTGGAAGAAAAGCTATAACCAACTTCAGTTCAGTCACTCAGTCATGTCCGATTCTTTGCAACCCCATGGACTGCAGCACACCAGGCCTCCCTGTCCATCACCAACTCCTGGAGTTTACTCAAATTCATGTCCATTGAGTTGGTGATGCCGTCCAACCATCCATGCTCTGTCATCCCCTTCTTCTCTCGCCTTCAATCTTTCCCAGCATCAGGGTCTTTTCAAATGAGTCAGCTCTTCACATCAGGTGGCCAAAGGACTGGAGTTTCAGCTTTAACATCAGTCCTTTCAGTTCAGGGCTATTTCCAGAAATCAGTCCTGATTTCCTTTAGGATGGAATGGTTGGATCTCCTTGCAGTCCAAAGGGACTCTCAAGAGCCTTCTCCAACACCACAGTTCAACTTAGACAACATATTAAAAAGCAGAGACATTACTTTGCCAATAAAGGTCCATCTAGTCAAAGCTATGGTTTTTCCAGTAGTCATGGATGGATGTGAGAGTTGGACTACAAAGAAAGCTGAGAGCTGAAGAATTGATGCTTTTGAACTGTGGTGTTGGAGAACACTCTAGAGTGTTCCTTGGACTGCAAGGAGTTCCAACCAGTCTATCCTAAAGGAAATCGGTCCTGAATATTCACTGGAAGGACTGATGTTGAAGCTGAAACTCCAATACTTTGACCACCTGATGTGAAGAGCTGATTCATTTGAAAAGACCTTGATGCTGGGAAAGACTGAAGGTGAGAGAAGAAGGGGATGACAGAGGATGAGATGGTTGGACGACATCACCATCTCAATGGACATGAGTTTGAGTAAACTCCGGGAATTGGTGATGGACAGGGAGGCCTGGTGTGCTGCAGTCCATGGGGTTGCAAAGAGTTGGACATGACTGAGCAACTGAACTGAACTAAACTGAGGTGTGAAAACATATAAACACAGTTTATTTTGCATCTTTATCTTCAGGGGATGGACATTTGAGTGCCTCAAATCCATCCACCATTAGATGTCATCAGTTATTAACTGAGACACAGGTCAGTGAGGTCCTCAAGAGATTTTAAGAACCTAAGCAACTTGGTCCCTCCCCCAGGGCTCCTTTAAGGGAGACCAATTAACCATGAGAGGGAGCCGTCCCACCCACCTGGCACCTAAATGGCAAATTCCTACTGTGTGACAGTAATAATAGGACTGCACTTGTTTCGAAAGCACTGCAAATTGGTTCTAATAATAACCAAAGTCATCTGATTTAAAGGCAAGTCTTCAGTTCTAGCAGCTCATTATATTTTACATGGTATCAGACAGGGGCTAAGAGGAAGAGTCTAGAGGAGAGAGAGAAATATTTGCTGTCGCGCCACTCAAATGAGAAAACTCTAGAGGAAAAAGAGGAATCAAGCCTATGTCGGTGAAACCCAAGAAACTGAGTAAATGCAAGCGCCCATGGAGAAGGCGTGATTCAGAGATTTTTTTTTTTTATTAAACATTTTTTTTTATTAGTTTTGCCAAACAATGACACAGAGATCTTGTATGAAGGGCCAGTTTGCAGTGCCAGCCCTGATTATTCCACGAGACACAAGACATGTGTCTCCTCTACTTCAAGTACTTCCATATTTCCTTTTCCTGGTGTATATTAGAATTTCAAAGAAAATTCTGAGTGAGCTTTAAGAGGCACTTCAGTAAGGTACCTATTTATTTTCTCAATCACCACAGGAAGGAAGGAAGTGAAAGTCGCTCAGTCGTATCTGACTTTTTGAGACCCCCATAGACTGTACAGTCCATGGAATTCTCCAGGCCAGAACACTGGAGTGGGTAGCCTTTCCATTCTCCAGCAGATCTTCCTAACCCAGAGATTGAACCCAGGTTTCCTGCATTACAGGCAGATTCTTTACCAGCTGAGCCACAGGGGAACCAAAGGTACAACTTAAAAATAACAAAAGCCTCCTACTTGTGCATTGCCACAAAGGCACTGAGATGATCTGAAGCCTGCTTTCCATGAGAGACAAGCACTGGGAAGGGCATGGAGGGGCCTGCTCCCCCTCCAAGCATCATCACACTATTTACACAAAACAAAAGGAAAATGATATAACGAAGGCTCACTTATGACACCACAATTTGTATTTTTTCATAGTGTTAGTTTTTGACCAGTTAGAGCTCATGTGTCCAGTGAATAGTACTTAAATTTGTACTTATTTCTTCCAAATTATGGGTAAGTTTGTTTTCTTCTGCAACAGGGTTTTCATAACAGTGAGCAATACAAACATTGATCTTTTCCCAATAGCATTCTTATAGGAGTCTGAAGACATGCCGGGATTTCACTAACCAAGCCAAGCTGTCTTCATTCCAAGCACCATATCAACACTTACTCTGTTCCTTTTCTCTTTTTTATAAAAACGTTTCATTTAAAAATACATCATGGCTGAAAGCCTGGTCTCTGGAGGCAACCTGCCTTGGGTGGAACTGGGCTCTTCTACTTACTGAATGTTAGACCTTGGACCAGGAACACGGGCTCCATGGGACTTAGTTTGCACATCAGCAAAATGGGCAGATGCCAGCACCCAGCCTACAGATTTTCAGAGGCGTGAAGGAACTGTCACAGGGAAAGAGCTTAGAACAATGCCTAACCCAGCAAGTGACACTGAAATCACTCATCTTTCATCAATCCCTGGTCTTGAAAAATATAAGAGGACAGCTTTGTAACACTTGGGGCCTATAAATTTGAATAATTTGCAGTCTATTCTGGCTTATAATGGAAAAGCTAGAAAAATGTTTTCTTTGGTTTATTGATCTTGACTGAAATACAGTCTTCAATTTAAAAAGGTCAGATTGTTTTCTCACTTAAAAATTTCAACTTACATTTATGTTGTGTCCATACCTCATGGACCACAGCACATATTGAACTGGTCCTATTGTCAGAGGGTGCAATGAACTGACAAAGATTCATATGTGTAATGAAAGAAACCGGTGTCCTGGTCTCAACAAAGAGTGGATGTACATGAAGCTCACAGTACATGTCTGGCATAAATGTAAGTACTTACAAAAAGGGTGACTCTCTTTGAAATTGTTACCAGAGTTCCTCTCTAGACTTGCCCTTTGAAACTGCAGAATAATTTTTATAAGAGTAAGCCCCCCCTCTCAGAATATGTAGGACATTATCAGCATTTGCATTCACATAACGTAAACCGAAAGACAGAAATGTTCAGAAAGGCAGATGTCTATATAGGATAAAAAGTAGAGTAGTAATAGAAAAGTATTAAACATGAAGCCTGAAAATGAATGATTATGTTAACCTTGGCAGTATTAATCACATAATAATTATTTTCAAAAGCTTCCATGTTTGTAAAACACTAACGTTCACACTGTACTTCACCACTTCTGAATTCCAAGTCTCCAACAAAATTTTCATGATGACCTTGAATGAAATTTGTATTTAAAGCCTCAATTTCGAGTTCACTTTCCACAACATTGGAATTTACTAGAATTTGTTCCTTCTGCTATAACTTCTAGAAGAACTTTTCCAATGTGGAGCTGTTTTTATTTTGCTCACGAAGAAAAAGTGCAAGCATGGTAGAATTTTTGCCCCTACATTATTTCTCAAGTTCTAAAAAGCAATTGCTAATTTCGCATACCCAGAGAGCCACACATTAAGTAATATACTTATATGTAGTTAATGTGTTGTTGTTTAGTCACTAATTCATGTCTGACTCTTTTGCAACCCTGTGGACTGTAGCCTGCCAGGCTCCCTCTGTTCATGGGATGTTCCAGACAAGAATTCTTAAGTGGGTTGCTATTTCCTCTTCCAAGGGATTTGCCCAACCCAGGAATCGAACCTGCATCTCCTGTCTCCCGCATTGGCAGGCAGATTCTTTACCACTGAGTCACCAGAGAAGCCCATGTATTAATAGTATACACTGGCCAATATCAATTGGCGAATAACTATACAACTTCTTAGGTACATTATTGCATTTCTATAAGCTCACTCTTTGTATTTATTCAAACGAAAATAATAAGGTAGAAAACAAACAAACAAAAATCCATTGTAGTATTTGGACTGTGAGAATTCTCATGCTTTTGCAGTGTCGGATTTCTGGCTGGATTGACTTTTTATTCAACAGGAGACAATAGATTATGTAATGCTTATAAAAAATACATGATCCCTGCTTCAACACATGGCATCATTAGAAGCAGTATTACTGAGGATTAAGCTCTTTTCTCCCTAAATCAGCGTTCAACATTATACTTTCAGGCTATGTCTCTTAATACCCTCTTTGATTGGTGTTACTGGATTATTGCAACCCAATCCTGAGCCTTATTATCACAAGAAAGCTTAAAATAGCAGATAAGAAACCTATCATAAGCAGCAGATAGAAAAAGCTAACTAAATAATAGTTCGTGTGAATGCCATGTAGAACCAAACATACGTGCCTAAATTAAATTATATGACGCATTTCCAGAAGTTAATGTGCAAATGATTATGCTTTGGTGTTTGGCAGTAAAATACACCATATCTAGGAGAATATAAGGCATATGCTAATCATTGCTGTCACTAAGACCGAGTGCTGTTTCTCAGGATTGTTTAGCAATGAGCCACAATGTGAAACATTACACTACAATTCTGCTCATACACACCCAGACACACAATAATGTCTAAGTAAGTGGAGGAGAAGGTATCTTGATGAAGGTCCATGCATTTAGACATACTCTGTTCAGTTCTTTTCAATTATTTTCCAAAACACCGTTCATGACCAATTGAAGGCTTTTACTGCCCACTAAGGAGTCAGACTTTATTTTGGGGGGCTCCAAAATCACTGCAGATGGTGACTGCAGCCATGAAATTAAAAGACGCTTACTCCCTGGAAAGAAAGTCATGACCAACCTAGACAGCATATTAAAAAGCAGAGACGTTACTTTGCCAACAAAGGTCCGTCTAGTCAAGGCTATGGTTTTTCCAGTAGTCATGTATGGATGTGAGAGTTGGACTGTAAAGAAAGCTGAGCGCCAAGAAATTGATGCTTTTGGACTGTGGTGTCAGAGAAGACTCTTAAGAGTCCCATGGACTGCAGGGAGATCCAACGAGTCCATCCTAAAGGAAATCAGTCCTGAATATTCATCGGAAGGACTGATGTTGAAGCTGAAGCTCCAATACCTTGACCACCTGATGTGAAGAGCTGACTCACTGGAAAAGACCCCGATGCTGGGAAAGATTGAGGGCAGGAGGAGAAGGGGACGACAGAGGATGAGCTGGTTGGATGGCATCACCGAGTCAATGGACATGAGTTTGAGTAGACTCCAGGAGCTGGTGATGGACAGGGAGGCCTGGTGTGCTGCAGTCCATGGGGTTGCAGAGAGTCAGATATGACTGAGCGACTGAACTGAACTGAACTGAAGGGGTCATAATGTGCACTTTAAAAAGCGTGTATAAAAGTGTTTCTGGTGTTAAAAAAGTAAAAATTAAAATTAGAAAAAAAGCATGTATATTTAAAAAGTGTGTGTACATACACACACACATATAGGTATACAGGCACACATATTTATAAACATCTATGTACATACGTATATACAATATAAGTATATGTGTATATTAATATATGAGGGCTAGATAATCGTGCATACACATATCACATCTAAGTATTGCATATAAAATCATAATTGTTTAACAATTTGGGTGGTAATTAACTTTAAGAGCTAAAACTAGACGGGAAAAAGATGATTTCAACTTTATTTGCATGTCGAGCCTTCTCCTCACTCCCCCACACATGTGACAGTTGTCAGAAACACATGAAGACGGTGACAAGGACAGTGATTGTGGCGACACGGCCCACTGCGTGCGGACACCGGCCTCGATTCCCAGGCGGCCCTACCATCCTTAAGAAATACTTTACATTCAAATGAAGAGCAAATACTAGGCTTCAGTGATCCACAAGGAAAGCCCACGTTGTCTTTTTGAGCAGCTCGTAGTATCTGCAATTTTAACTGCGAATACTGGGGAGTCCCTACCAAGAACTGGCTGGACGAGAAATGAATGGGACTGTCACGTGGAGTGCAGTAAGTCAGAAGAAAAAAACAAATGTGGCACATCGATGCGTATGTGGAATCTGCAAAAACTGGTGTCGATGATCTTACTTACAAAGCCGAAATAAAAGACACAGAGAAAAAAGATATGGATATCAAAGGGAAAAGGGGGGGATGAATGAGTTGAGAGATTAGGATTGGACATAGACACACTACTGCTACTATGGAAACATAAATAATGAGATAACTGAAATAGAGGACTAATGGAGATAACGAATAGATGACTACCGTATAGCACAGGAAGCCTTCCTCAACACTCTGTGGTGACCAAACGGGGGGAAATCCAAAACAGAGAAGACACATGCTGATGCACTCTGCTGTGCAGCAGTCACACTCCAATAAATGGGCTTTAAAAAGAGGTGAATGGGAGGCTGAAATTAAGAGACGGAAGAGATTGAGCTACAAGTCCTCTCACTTAACATAAGGAGAAAACAACTTTCACAGAGGAGACAAATTGTGTACAATCCGATGCCTAAACCGTTTCCAGAATGTGAACTAATGTATTTAAAAATACTTTTTTACAAGTACGGTTTCTATTTTCTAATAAAGACATGTAGTTATAATTTTTTAAATACCAATTGCTGACAGATAAACAGCAGTTTAGATTATTGTTGCTCTCACATTTGTGGATTGATTCAAAAAACACAGCACTGCTAGATTATTTCCCTAGCAGAATTATGCCATTTCTTCCTCTGATCATTGATCATCTACGGTGCAAAACGCTCTGCCATAGCCACTCAAATTAATAGGTACTCATCAGTTATGACACAATTTATTAGCATTGGATAGTGGAGTTATTTGATAACGTTGTTACTCTATCAGCACCTAGGAGATTTATTTTTAATGTATTATTTTGAGAAAGTAAGTACTTCTCAGCATTTTGCATACATTTTGCATTAAGACCCACAATAAAAATATATCTTAGACGTACAGATGCACACACACACACACTCACACACATATATACTTCTATGTCTGACACCACTTTTCTAAGACACCAAACCTAACTTTGCTTACTACTGGCCATGTAGTCATTTTAGTCTACCTTATTCAGTCTTTTTAATGCTAGTCAACAGTCTCTAAGCTGATTTGACTGTTCACTCATGGGTGGTCCCCAGCTGGAAAACAAACTGTACTAATCCAATCAGGCCATGGATTCCTGAATTCAATAAGAGATAAACAGACAGAGGAGCCTCTATAAATAGAATGCATCTATCTCATAAAAATATCATAGAAATTCATGTTAATCATATAGACTCAAAGGGCTATAGTATTAAAACATATATGGGCAAAATATCTACTTTCATATTTATGAGAAAAATACTAGAATTACAAGCATAAGCAGATAAAATCAAGGATGTCTTGTTACCTGGGCCAAATCCAGGCTACCTTCTCCATTTGTAAGGACTGCCAGACAGACATGGCTTTAAGAGATAAACATTTGCAATAAAATTGATGACAGGGAACATTAAAACCTTGAACCCCAGTTACAGAAATGTTTTCTTTCCCAAACAACCCCATTCTTATCGACAGACATCCATTAAAAAATGTTATCTCGGACATCGTTATATTTTGGATTTCATTAATGATGATTTTGTAGAAATCTGTTTCTGATCCTTTTAAGTAGGTATCTAAGTAACTTGTCCCTTGGCCTACAAAGACTAAAATATTGACTATCTGACCCATTTACAGAAAGTTTGCCGATCCATGCATAAATGTCATTTTTTTTTAAAAGAAAATTTTACATGGAAACCTCTTAGTTGGTGCTTTTTCTCTTTGATTTTTTTACATTAATTTTAACTGAAGGGTGAGTTGCCATATAACATTGTGTCAGTTCCTACTGCACAGCAAAGTGAATCAGCTATACATAGTACATAGATCCCCTCTTTTTTGGACTTTCTTTTCATTTAGGTCACTGTTCCCTGTGCTGTACACTTGGTTCTCATTATATATCTATTTTATTTGTTGCTGTTGTTATTTAGTTGCTAAGTCATGTCCAACTTTTTGTGACCCCATGGACCGTAGCCCACCAAGCTCCTCTGTTTATGGGATTCTCAGGCAAGAATACTGGAGTGGGTTGCCATTTCTTTCTCCAGAGAATCTTCCTGACCCAGGATCCAACCCATATCTCCTGTATTGTCAGGTGCACTCTTTACCTCTGAACCACCCAGGAAGCTCTATCTAATTACACATCGTCATCAATAGTGTTTGTATGTCAACTCCAATATGAGAGTGTCATTTTAAAATTGTTATAACTATTAATCCTAAGTAAAATTAAACAGAGATCTGGTTGTCCCCTCTGGTGCCCAGGTGAGCACACAGGTGATGGATGCTCCAGGTTCATGATTAAGCTCAGGAATCCCCTCTCCCAACCCTGCCCAACCTCCAGCTCCAGGTGTGAAATAATCCCTTTGGTTCTAGGGAAAACCATTCCTCTGAAGGGGAGAAAATTTCTGCAACCAAAGCAACTCAGATGTGAAAAACAACTTTGCTTTTGTTTTATTAAGAGCCATATAAGCTCAGAGGGAAGTTGGGCTTTTCTCTCAATGAAATGACTTCTCACCTAACTCCTGTGATGTCACAGAAAAAGCTCAGAGCTGCAGCAGGAGACCGTGTACTTAATCAGCATCTCAGTAAAATGAATACTTCCTGTCTCCTCACCACGGCAGCTGCATCCTGAATAACTGCCACTTATGGGCCCAGAAAAATGGGGTTATCGAACAACCTCCTATTTCTTATATTTAAGAAATTCTCATTTGTTTTCAGGTTGACATGAAGCAGCAACCTGGCTGGGCACTCTCTCTGTGTATATTTTCCACTAGGGAAAAAAAAAAGTTTGACTCTATCCTGATACACAGTAAATTTTCCTTAAAAGATGCCTTGTCCTTTTGGGTATTAAGATTTTAAAATTGAGCACCGGATAAACATGACTTGAGTGAATACACAGATTTTCCAGGGAGCATTTACATTTTCTGCTTTTAATTTTTAACATGTTTTACTTTGACTGCTCCTGTTTCTTTCTCTCCTCATCTAACATCGTCTTAAATATACTTCCCTTTAGAACATGCTTAATGGAAAACCTTGAAAAAACACTGCCATCAAAATTCATCTCTTGTTCTATTAATAAGGCTTCCCTGGTGGCTCAGTGGTAAAGAATTTGTCTGCGAGGCAGGAGATAGGGTTCGATCTGTGGGTCAGGGCGATCCCCTGGAGGAAGAGATAGCAACTCACTTCATTATTCTTGCCTAGGAAATCCCATGGACAGAGGAGCCTGGTAGGTACAGTCTATGGGGTCCCCAAAGAGTCAGACACGACTTAGCAACTAAACAACAACAACTCATATTAACCAGGGAATGAGCCAAGATGTTCCTTACTGGTATAATCAACAACGGTGTTACTTATCTTGTAGGAAATACTTTACAACTTCACAAAAATCTTAATTTTCATATGACATATATTAATTAAAGCCTTGTCATGAAGGCCTTGGCATTACATGCATGTGGCAATTTGTACATCTGCTTTGGGTCTTTATTAAACTTTTGCTGATCGTATGTCTGTTTTAACAAAACATAATAACTCTTTCCTGTAAAACCACTATGTTGTTAGATCTTCATTTCAAGTGAACACACAGTAAGGCTCATAATAAAAACGTCAGAGAAAACTACAATATTTACAAAAAAATATTTCAGTTTTTTTTTTTTCCAAACTAAAAATTGTAGTCAAACATAGTTTGGAGAGCAATTAGAAAACAAACATGTAGAAACAAAACAATTTCCACAAAAAGCTGCTTGGTATCAAAAGACAGTAACAAAACATTAAAAATTTCCCCAGAACAAGATTTGTTCAAGATTTACTTAACATGGTCTTGGCACATAGATTAAGTGTGATCTCTCTGGAAACAAATTTTAAACTCAAATAGTCAAGTCTAATAATTAATGATTATTTTCTCCCTGAATAAAATACACCTTCCCTGAATAAATTATAGCTCATGTTTGCTCTTTGGCCTTGTATAAAATATGGGTTTTTCCCAAACAAAGATTTTTATTGTTGTTGTTAAACAAAGAACTGGTTTTCCATGTCCCAGAATTAGGAAGATGTAATGCTACCGATGTACAAGAAAGTTCTTGAAGTTTTTGTTGTTCATAGCTGAGGCACATCTCAAAACTCTTTGTACTGAAATGAGAACAGTACATGTTGGACTGGACTGGCATTGGTTCTCTCAGGGTGTTTCACCAGTTTTAGCCACATCATGATAAAGGGTTCGAGACAGAGGTCAAAGGACCGGCTTGCACGGTCTTTACCTGAGGAAATGCACCCTTGGGAGAGGAGTGTGGTGGCAGGCATCCTCAGCAGCGCTTCTCAGCCCTGTCACTGTTGCAAGTGCTTTATGTATGAGTCAGTCCATTTATTGCTCACACAAGTCCGTGAGGGAGGTGCTAACACCACCCCCACTTTACAGGTGGGGAAACTGAGGCCCAGAGGAAGTGACTCAAGGTCACACAGAGAGCGAGCCGCAGAGGTGGGATTCAAAACCTGGCATCTTGTGCCAGACGCAGGCCTCTCAACCACCGCACGGCTCTGTCCTTCTCTCTTTTTTAAAATTAATTTTTGCTGGGCCCTGGTTGCTTTCCAGTGCTGTGTCCGTTTCTGATGTGTCCCCAAGTGGGTCAGTTATATGTACAGACATATCCCCTCTTTTTTCTTAAGATTCTGTTCCCGTTTAGGCCACCACAGAGTATTAAGGAGAGCTCCCTGTGCCATACAGTAGGCTCCTGTCAGTTATCCGTTCTCCATAAGGTAGTGTTGCAGATGTCAATCCCAGTCTCTTCATCCCCCCTACCTCTGCTTTCCCCCTTGGTAACCTAAGTCTGTTCTCTGTATCTGTGACTCTGTTTCTGTTTCGCAGATCAGTTCACCTGTACCATCCTTCCAGGTTCCACATGTGAGCAGTGTCAGATGACATCAGCCCTGTCTCTTGATCAGCACTCAGGTTCAAGAGCGGGTAGTGATGAAGTCAGAACGGACACCCAGCTTCTGACTTCCACTCTGTCTTCACCCTCAAGTCGGGGAGAGAAGCTCAGAGAGACAGTCACGGGACAGAGGCACCAGGGCCAGATCCTGCCCCTGGGGTTCCCAGCTGAGTGCTGGGCCACGCCAGGGACTCATCCCCGTTCTCAGTCACTTCAACAATGAGGCAGGAGAGACCCAATCCACCTTCCTGAGCTGCTCTGATAATGAATGAACTCCGTGGTGAGAGTGCTTTTCATCAAGCCAGTGCTGAGTACACATCATTCCCTCCACCTGACACCACATATCATAAACCACCTCTCGGTTCCCAGCTCATTCTCAAACCCCTACAGCTCTACATTCAAGGGAAACAGTCATTTGAAACACGTGGAATTGCAGTTTGCCATGACTTCAAATTAATCAGGAGTCTAACCTGTGCCAGCCCATGGAGAATGCATTGAACGAAATGCATTTCTTCAAAAGACATTTTCCTAATTGTGTTTTCTAGTCGATTTGCTGTCAGCAAGAGAAACATACAACTTGCAGATTGCTGACTATCTGGCTTTAATGCCCAAGTCATCCATTAGTTACATATGATCTAGAAAATGCAATTAAAGAAGGAACTTAGTTGCTCCTCTGAAATTCAAAACTACCTTATTTACTTACATAATTATTTTAAGTGGCGCAGTTCTCCAGAACACAAAATAACTGCACACAAGAAGTAAATCACATGTCAAATTACAAAACGACATACAGGAGGTTGCAGAATGGTCCCTGAACACATATGATCACATCCTAATCTTCAGTACCCAGGAATGTGACTGTATTTGAAACAGGGACATTGTGGGTGTGGTTAAAGGTCCCAACACAAAACCATCCTGGATTTAAGGTGGCTCCTCAGTCCAATGGCTGGTGTTCACATACGGGAAAGGAGAGGGGAATCTGAGACACAGACAGACACACAAGAAAGAAGGTAATGTGAGGTTGTAGGCAGACTGGAGTGAGGTGGCCACAAACCAAAGAACACTGGGAGCCACCTGGAGCTGGGAGAGGAGAGGAAGGGTCCTGCCCTAGAGTCCTTGGAGGAGCACGGCCCCATGATACCTTGATTTCAACTTGTGGGTTCCAGAACTGGAAGGGCCTAAAGTTCTCTCAGCTCCATGGTAATCTGTGCTGGCAGCCCTATGAAATGAATGCACTATATTTTTGAAGAGAAAAAGAAAAAACATGGAATGAAAATATTCTTTAATGTACAGAACCACCTGAATATCCCTCCTTGCCTATTTTCTTTCTCTGGAGCACCAGGAGAAAAGATTTTTTAAAACAACCCTATAAGCATACTCTAAGTATATAACTCAATAGACAAGTAGGTTCTGCAGCATTATTTAAGAAAATATAAGCATTTAAACTCATTTGAAAAGACCCTGATGTTGGGAAAGATTGAAGGCGGGAGAAGAAGGGGATGACAGAGGATGAGATGGTTGGATGGCATCACCGACTTGATGGACATGAGTCTGGGTGAACTCTGGGAGTTGGTGACAGGGAAGCCTGGCGTGCCGCAGTCCATGGGTCACAAAGAGTCAGATATGACTGAGCAACTGAACTGAACTGAAGCATTTGAAACTACCATTTTAATGAAGAATAACAGAAATGTCTGCACAACAAAGGAAACTATAAGCAAGGTGAAAAGGCAGCCTTCAAAATGGGAGAAAATAATAGCCAATGAAGCAACGGACAAACAGTTAATCTCAAAAATATACAAGCAACTCCTGCAGCTCCATTCTAGAAAAATAAACGACCCAATCAAAAAGTGGGCCAAAGAACTTAACAGACATTTCTCCAAAGAAGACATAAAAATGGCTAACAAACACATGAAAAGATGCTCAACATCACTCATTATCAGAGAAATGCAAATCAAAACCACAATGAGGTACCACTTTACACCAGTTAGAATGGCTGCAATCCAAAAGTCTACAAGCAATAAATGCTGGAGAGGATGTGGAGAAAAGGAAACCCTCTTACACTGTTGGTGGGAATGCAAACTAGTACAACCACTATGGAAAACAGTGTGGAGGTTCCTTAAAAAGCTGCAAATAGACCTGGCATATGACCCAGCAATCCCACTGCTGGGCATACACACCGAGGAAATCAGAATTGAAAGAGACACGTGTACCCCAATATTCATCGCAGCATTGTTTACAATAGCCAGGACATGGAAGCAACCTAGATGCCCATCAACTGATGAATGGATAAGAAAGCTGTGGTACATATACACAATGGAATATTACTCAGCATTAAAAAAAAATTCATTTGAATCAGTTCTACTCAGGTGGACGGAACTGGAGCCTATTATCCAGAGTGAAGTAAGCCAGAAGGAGAAACAACAATACAGTATACTAACGCATATATATGGAATTTAGAAAGATGGTAACGAGAACCCTGCATGTGAGACAGCAAAAGGAATGCAGATGTATAGAACAGACTCGTGGACTCTGTGGAAGAGGGCAAGGGTGGGAGGATATGGGAGAATGGCATTGAAACATGTTAATTATCATATGTGAAATCAATTGCCTGACCAGGATTGATGCTCGGGGCTGGTGCACCGAGATGTCCCAGGGGGAGGGAATCGGGAGGGAGGAGGGAGGGGGGTTCTGGAGGGGGAGCATATGTAAACCCATGGCGGTTTCATGTCATTGTATGGCAAAACCAACACAATAAAGAAAATTTTTTTTAAAAATAAATAAAATAAAATCTTCTCTCTTCTGGGTGTTCCAAGAAAAAGAAAAGACCCTGATGTTGGGAAAGACTGAAGGCAGGAGAAGAAGAGGATGACAGAGGATGAGATGGTTGGATGGCATCACCGACTTGATGGACATGAGTTTGGGTGAACTCTGGGAGTTGGTGACAGGGAAGCCTGGCGTGCTGCAGTCCATGGGTCGCAAAGAGTCAGACACGACTGAGCAACTGAACTGAACTGAAGCATTTGAAACTACCATTTTAATGAAGAATAACAGAAATGACTGTGTGGGTTTTTCTGCTTTTATAATTTCCCTCTTAGAGGAAGAATAAAAAATTGACTTAAAAAAAAAAAACACGTTGAGCTCATTCATGAATTAAAAAAAGAAAACCACAGAATAGCTTTGGTCCCAGAAACCACAAGGGCCACTTTCCAAGTGCTGCCGGGATGGACGCGGTGTGGGTGCGCTGGGCGTTTCTGCTTCGATGTTGCTGCGCTTGGGTGGCGGCAGCTCTCCTATGCTCCATCCTCCCCAGACACCCAACCTCCCCACGGTCCCTCCCCCACCTGTGCCAGAAGCCTGTCCCCACTTCCCTGCGTCTCACCCTGCTCGTCTCTTCTCTTGTCAACCTCCCCTCCACACCTACACTTTCTGTTCTACTCCAGCACCTTCTCAAAAACCCCCGCGTCCTTCCCCCAGTCCCATGAACCACGATGTGGACTCCTTAATTTCTCAGCAGCTCAGTCCTCCTGGTGCCATGACACCTGGACATCGCCATCACCGGTCGTCCCCAGGGATGTGCAAAACCAGCACTTCTGTGGCCTGGCCATTGGATTCAACCTTTTCCGCAACACGGATGAGCTTTTCTTTGATCAGTGGGAGCCCCTTAACTACCCTCGTCTCTCCCCCCGCTCCGACCCCTCTCTGGGCTTCCTTCACAGGTCCTGTTTCTTTTTCTGTCATTCACTTATTCCACATACATTCACGGGGCACCTGTTATGAGTGCCAGGCATGGCAACAAATGGAGGAAGAGTCCTTCCTCCATGGAGTCACATCCTTTGGGGGAGGCAAGAGGTAGGGGAGACATAAAAGCCTGTCTGGAGCCCTAAGCGCTAAAGTCGATGAGTAGGGAATGAAATGGGAAAGGCCTGCTGTAAAAGCCAGTGTTCAGGGGGAGCCTCTGAAGAGGCGGCAACGTCTGTGGAGATGTTACCCTGGCTGCTGTCAGGCGAGGAGACGGGGCAGGGGCACAGATGGAAGCAGGGAGATCAGTTTGGAAGATCGAGGTGTCTGCAGGTGAGTCACTATAATACAGATGGGGACGTAAGGCTTGGGCCTGGGTGAGCTTGGGGGACATGAATGAAGATGGACAGAGAAGATGCCTCAAGTTTGTGCCTTGGGGGCCCCACTGGTCACCCCACCTCCTCAGGGCACTGTCTTCTGGGGCCTGAGTGCCCCCCACCCGGGCGCCTCCTTTCCCAGCCCCTTTCTCAGCCTCCTCTGTGGACCTCCATCACCGTCTGACCTCCAAGTGATGGCGTTCCCAGGGCTCATCCCGCTTCTCTTCTCCTCCTCACCTTCGCATCCTCCCTTGGGGCTCCCATCTCATGTCACGACTTTCATCAGACTAGGGGCAGACTACGGTTGACAGTGTAACTTGTTGTCAAACTGGTTCACTTCTGAGACTGATGATGACACTGGGGAATGAAGACATTGGCTTGTCTTGGGCACCTGAGAAAGTACAGCTGCTTGGTTCTCTACACTAATGCCTCTTGGTTTTACACTGCCCATCCAGAGCTCCCTGTCTTCCAAAACTAGCTACCTGAGCTTCTGAGATCCTCCCCTCAGACATGTATGTGACATTTTACACGTAACGTGGCTGAACAGTGACTGTGAAATTGACTTCAGAACCATTACCCTCACCCTCTCCAGCATCTCAATGAACGACCATGCCAATCTCACAGTGGCCTGGACCTAAAGCCTACTTTGAGATGCCAGCAAAGTGTGTCTCCTTGACCTTCAAAATATATATAACCTAACTGCTCCTGCCCCTCAGTCCTGCACCAGAAAGACCCAAGCTGCCATCAACTCTACCCCAGATTTCTGTAACAACCTCCTCAGCAGCAGGCCTGCCTTCTTTGAATCTTCCCCTTTCAATCCACTTTCAAGTAAGGCAGCTGGAGCAATCCACCCCAAAGCTAAGTAAGGTCTAAAAGTCTGGTGTCTTCTACTATGGAACTTGAGCTTGCTTTCCCCTCTTCATCACCTCTATAAGCAACATTCATTGTAAATTTCAGATACTTATAACCCAGAAATACCTTACTGGACATGGCAAAGGGCACACAGAGGCCAGCAAGTATGCGTATCAATCTCCTAAAAGCAGACCAACATCCTGGGTGGACTAACAGATGTCCTAGTCTACCGGGACTGCCGTAACAAAGGACCACAAGCCCAGTGACTTACACAGTACACATGCCACTGTTCTGCGGGCTGGGAAGTCTAAGATCAGGGTGCCAGTCTGATGGAGTTCTGGCGAGGGCTCTCTTCCTGGTGTGCAGATGGCCACCTTCCGACTGCTTCCTCCCAGAGGGCCAGAGGGAGAGAGCTTTGGCATATTTGCTGTTTCACAGAGACACTGGTTCCATCAGACCAGGATTCCAACTTACAACCTCCCCTAACCTAATCACTTCTTCAAGGACTGTCTCCAAATACACTCTCATGCTGAGGTGGGTGGGGGTTAAGGCTTTAGCATATATGTTTCTCAAAGAGACGATTCACTCTGCAGCAATAGGTTAAACTGTCCTCTTCCACATTTCTCTCTTATTCCATTACAATCACCAAATGCTTTCAGTTGTGCCACTGGGGCCTCTTGTTGCTTAATCGCTCAGTTGTGTCTGACTTTTGTGACCCCATGGACTGCAGTACGCCAGGCTTCCCTGTCTTTCACTGTCTCCCAGAGCTTGCTCAAACTCATGACCATTGAGTTGGTGATGCCATCATCCAACCATCTCATCCTCTGTCGTCCCTGTCTTCGTCTGCCCTCAATCTTTTACAGCATCTGGGTCTTTTTCAATGAGTCAAGCCTCTTTCTCCCCTTGGGCCCCAGCCCTGAAGATTCTATTAACTAGCCCAGTCTCCTCCTCCTGCACACCCTCAACCCCCTCCAACTGTGTCTCTCCAACTCCCAGAACACAGCAATGAGCCAACAGGGAAGAGATGTGGACGGCAGTGGCTAAAGAAAGGCTTACTCCTGACCCAGGGGGAGCAGGTACAGCAACTTGGTATCGCCCCAAAAGTAGTGGCTCAGAAGTAACAAGAATATCAAGATTTATCCTCCATGAAATAATACTTGGTTCCCTCATATGAAATCCTCAGGATAAATTAGAATGAACATGTAGATTGTTGGCTGCAAAAAAAACCAAAACTGTATCAAACATTTTACCTTTTGAGTCTTTTAGTAGCAGCTCTTTGTTCCTTGGGACAAATGTTTTCTTTACCTTTCAGAAATAATTACACAAGCCCAGTAAATTTCCCAGGAGATAAGTTCAGTGAGGGAAAGAAAGGTCATGTGTGTTTACACTGCTGACTAAAGAGGCTGAGGCAAGTCATGTTTTAGGAGAAGTTCATGAAATCCACCAGCTTTTGTAAACTGCTCCTTTGACGGACATTATTACCCTACAAAAGGTGTTGTGTGTGTGTGTGTTAGTTGCTCAGTGGGGTCCTACTCTTCGTGACCCTGTGGACTGCAGTTGCCAGGCTCCTCTGTCCATGGAGTTCTCCCAGCAAGAATACTGGAGAGGGTTGCCCTGCCCTCCTCCAGGGGATCTTCTCGACTCAAGGATCGAACTCAGATTTCGTGCGTTTCAGGCAGATTCTTTACCATCTGAGCCACCAGGGAAGCCCCACACAAGGTGTTAGTGCTACCGAAGTCAGACGATACTAGGAAACACCGTGCCATGAAGCGACAGAAAACAAACAGCCAACGGCAACCACTGAGGGACTGGGCGAATAAAGTCAGCCTTGGGAGACTGAGTCTGTTTCCCCACTATGTGTATCGGTCTGCGAGGGCTGCTGTGACAAAATAGAACAGACTGGACGCCTTAAACAATATGCATCTGTTTGCTCACAGTTCCAAAGGCTGGAAGTCCAGCCAAGACCAGGGTGTCAGCAGATTTGGTTTCTTCTTCTTTTTTTTTAATGAAGCAACATTGGTTTATAATATTATATAAGGTTGCATGTACACTACAATTTGACTTCTTGTTGCACTGCAGCATGCTTTTCACCAAAAAGTATGGGATGCTTCATGAACCTGCATGGGGCCTTTGTCCAAGGACCATGCGCATCTCTGTATCCCTCCAATCTGAGTACATACGCTGCTGAAGTGAGCACAGGGCTGGTTTCTCCTTGGCTTGCCGATGAATGTCTTCTTTCTGTGTCCTTACACAGCCTCTTTTCTGCGCCTGCACAAATCTCCTCAAGGACACTGGTCCCACCCTAAAGACCTCATTTAAACATAATCATTTTTCAAAAACCGTATGTCCAAATACAGTCCCATTCCAAGGTATCAGGGGTAAGTCTTCAAAACATGAATCTGGCGGGACCCAATTCAGCCCATAACATAGTACCTAACAAACACTCCAAAACTCAGTAGCTTGAAACCACAGTCATTTATTTGCCCACAAATCTAATCTGGGCAGGCTTCAGCACGGCTGGGCTCTTCTCTGCTCCAGGCTGTGTTGTGTGGGGAGACTCAGGTAGGGTTGGCGAATCCACTCTACAGATGGTTCAATACCACGGCTGGCAGGCTGGTGGGCGTGGATGTTACCTGGGCACTCGATGTGGGACAGGGGTGATAGGTTAGGATCTCAGTCCTATTAGCACCAACAGAAAACAATCTTGGGTCCCAAGAGGCAGCAGCTCAAACCTCCTGCCTGACATTCCTGACCTGCCAGCAGGGTGACTGGTACAAAGCAGATGCTAAATAAATACTGGATTTTTATTTTTAATAGATTTTATTATTTAGAGTAGCTTTATAAAACAACTCATTAGTAAAACTGAGTAGAAGATACAGAGATTTCTTCTATGCACCCTGCCCCCAGAGTGGTACCTTTGTTACACATGTTGAGCCAATACAGACACATCATAATCACCCAAAGTCCATAGTTTGCCTGGATTCAGTCTTGATGATGTGGAAGCTATGGGTTTGGACAAATGTATAGGGAGTGACACATACCTACCATTACAGTATCATACCACATAGTTTCACAGCCCTAAAAATACTTGTTTTTAAATAACCAAAGAAGGTGTACTTAATAGGGAGACCCAAGAGGATCGGCCATTAATATACCACTCTCCCTTCTAGAAAGAAATGTCTACTTTGGGGGACGTTATGGGCCAGAGAATTGCGTGCCCTTTCAAAAAACACTGTTTTAAAGACATCTTTTAAAAAGTGGGTTCTAAGAAGCTCCAAGTCCTCATCGAGATGAGCGCGGTGGTCTTGGCTTACAGAGGCCCATGAGTGACCATTTGAAACCATCACAAGTGCCTACTTCCACGGCATGACTGCTGTGCCTTCCAAGGTCCTAGGAGTGAATGGTGATTTAGGTCACCCAGGCGGGTGTGACTTAATCTCTTTCTTTGAATTGGTTAATTGTGATTAAAAAAATAGACTTTTATGATTCAAATTTTTTTTTCATGGTTTAAATTTAAGTATTGCATTTAAAACTTACGGAACAATGAACCATGAGTAAATACTATATTGGGAAATCACTACTTTTTATTTTTAGTTGTTGCTATATATATATAGTTACAACCTTAACTAACAACAGTGACTAGGCCCACTACTGTGCCATCCACATGATGATATATTTCTGCCAGAGAAAGCTCACGTTCAAACCTGTTGCAATTTAGCATCCCTTTCTCCTCAAATCTTTTGAAGATGAAAGAGAGATAAATGAAGGCTCTAGAGCCAAGGTAACATGCTCCCCTGATCTAATCTTCAATTGCTAGTCTTCAAATCCTCAACAAATGTCATTATATTTACAATTGCTCTCCTTTTACCTCTGCCTCTTAGTAATTTCCCACCTGTTGACTCCCTCACTCGACTCCTCGGCTTTAAATGCCTTCCATTTCTTGGATTCAGAACTGAGCTCAAGTCTAGACTTGGGTCTCCTTTCTACCATTGCAATAACTCCTGCATAAAACTGTTTTTGCTACTTTAACTGCTGTCAGCTCTGGTTCTGTTTGGCAAGCCCCGGTGTAAAGTTTTCCTGAACAAGGACAGAGGAAGATCAAGCTCACGGGTACATCCGATAGCCGTGACTATCAGACTATGTCTGACTCTTAGTCCAATCTCGCCTATGCTTATGAACCCGCCCTCCTCCCTGTGTATATCCTCCCTAGGCCCCTCCACTGACTCAGGAGGACTGCCTTTTATCTGGTGAGCAGCTGTGCAGTTACAGACTTCATGTATCTCTATCCCCTGAACTTCACCACATCCCTTTCAAAAAGGAATTACTCTTCTTGCTAGTACTTCCTTCTCTATTTAACGCATATGGCAGAAGAAAAAAAACAAACTAAGCTGAGACTAAAAACAAGGAGTGAGGTACAAAGTGGCCATTGGTATGGATGGATTAAACCAGAACTGTGGTTTACTTCTAAACCAATATTGTGTTTAGAATTGGAAAGTCACATAACATGTACTAAGTTTTTTTAGCCTCTGATTCTGTTACCAAATAAAAACTATATTTTAGGTTCTAATTCTCCTCCAGTATGCTTTTTCTTCTCTGCAACTTTTTCTTATATGCATTATTGTTACTTAATTTTTGGATAACTTGCACAGTCCATCCCTGAGTTTTAGGAAATATTAGACATTTGAGAACTTTAAGAAACATTGAAAGGTGGGTGCATCAGAGCATTGGCGAAGAATACAGCTTACACTCTTTGTGCAATGTAAGCTCACAACCACTTTGGATTTCAAAAGACAGGTTTCAAAGTAGATGTACTAGTCTGACAGGGTGCATTCAATGGAAGAAGAGCCTCTGACAGAAAAAACAGGTTTTTGTAAGTGTAAACAAAAACTTAGCCTCGAAAATCAAACATAAATCTGTTTTAGAGACGTTTCCAAGAGCTACAGGACTGGGAGGAGTTCAAGCTGACATCATGCCAAGAGGAGATCTGAACTCTCTCTGGACCGAGAGAAGGATTCTGGAAGAGACTGGAGGAGAAGACCAAGAGGACGTGGATGCTCCTGTGAGCTGCTAGACCATATTTTTGGCCCTTTAAGTTTAGGTAACCAAAGAGAGAAGGATTTTCCTCTCTTCAATCCAGAGCCCCAAGGGGAAAAAGTGGAAGCAGTGACAGACTATTTTCTTGGGCTCCAAAATCACTGCGATTGGTGACTGCAGCCATGTAACTAAAAGATGCTTGCTCCTTGGAAGGAAAGCCATGACAAACCTGGACAGCATATGAAAAGCAGAGACATCACTTTGCTGACAAAAGTACGTATAGTCAAAGCTATGGTTTTTTCCAGTAGTCATGTACAGATGTGAGAGCTGGACCATAAAGAAGGCTGAGCATCAAAGAACTGATGCTTTTGAACTGTGGTGTTGGAGAAGACTCTTAAGAATCCCTAGGACTGCGAGGAGGTCATATCAATCAATCCTAAAGGAAATCAGCCCTGAATATTTTTTGGAAGGACTGGTGCTGAAGCTGAAGCTCCAATACTTTGGTCATCTGATGAGAAGAGCTGACTCACTGGAGAAGACCCTGCTGCTGGGAAAGACTGAAGGCAGAGAAGACGGGGGCGGGGGCGACACAGGATGAGGTGGTTGGATGGCATCAACGACTCAACGGACACGAGTCTGACTAAACCCTGGAAGACAGTGAAGGACAGGGAGGCGTGCTGCAGTCCATGGCGTCACAAAGAGTTGGACACGACTTAGCGACTGAACAACAACATATCTATTTAGTATGATGTTGTTACGGCTAATTTTATGTGCCAATACGTACTCATATATTTGGTCAAACATTACTCCAGATATTTCTGTAAAGTTATTTTTTAGATGAACAGACTTTGAGCAAATCAGACTGCTCTCCATAACGCGGGTGGGCCTCATCGAAGCAGCTGAAGGTCTGAAGAGAAGGAGACTGACTTTAACAGGAGAGGAAATTCTGCCAGCAGACCTTCTTCAGACTTAAACTGCAACTCTTCCCTAGGTCTCCGGCCTGATGACCTACCCTGAAAATTTCAGACTCGTCCACAGGTCACAGTCAAATTAGTCAATTCATGAAATAAAGCTCTCTCTTTATCTGCACATTGTGTTGGCTCTGTTTCTTTGGAAAAGCTTGACTCATAGAGATGCTGATGACATAACTGTCACAAATGTGCAAAGCAGTTTATGGACACACATATGTGAATGATGTGCCTAGGGGTGTGTAAAGTGATGGTCTCTGTCTCTCAGTGTGATAATGACTGGACCATATACAGCCTTCATGGCAATGCAGAGGAATGCTTAAAATCCCCATTAACATGCCAGAAATGCTGTGGGGAGGACTCAGATAATTCTGAGGGTTGCATTTCAAGTGAGCTTCATTTTTTAGGAAAGTGAATATGCCTCATTTTCCAGCATGAGAAGAAGATGACTTGATTTTCCTCAATTATAATTTAAATCACTGGACCAGTTCTAAAAACCACACTGAAGTGTTACATCAGAATAGAAACTCCACGTCAATCAGTTGATTCAATCAATGCAAATAACCCATTTTCCTGGGCTGCTGTTTTTTTTTATTTTGCAACAGAAAAAATAATTTATCTCCCGATATGTATTATATTTTACAATGTGTTTTTTCATTATGAATTAGAGAAAAATATGCTGTGCTGGTTTCTGGACCATGTCAGACATCATTCAGGTATGAACTTAAACAATTCAGCACATTCTCAGTTATGTTACTCTAGGCAGATTCATGCTGCAGGTTCTCTTTCTACATAAAACATTATGTCAATATTTTAAGGCGATATGGCAAGAGAACCACCTACTGTATATTTAAAGCCCTGTGAGATCAGAACTACAAAAGAAACACAAATGCTAAGTGACATGGATATATTAAAAATCATCTACAGACATGTTCTTATTTTTGTATAGAAATAGCTCATAAAATGTTTTCCAGTGTGCCTTCAAGAAATTTCTTTAAAGATGACTTGGGAAAAACAATTGCTAATTAATTTTAACACCATGCCAATTATGCTAATAAAATTCTAATTAAAATCCTTGTGATGTAAATCGGTCTTTCTTTGTGTGTTGTATGTGTGTATGTCTATTAATTATTACACAGGCTGTCAGCTGTCAGATACTTACTAGCTTTATCATGAATGTATACAGGGGGCTTCGCTGTATACAGATCTTTTGATTTATGCAGTTCTGCCTGCCATAAGCATTGGGCAAATTAATGGTGAAAGCCTAATATTTATGGTACCAGGGAGGTCAGCTAATTGATGCTCATTAGGGAAATGAAACAAGCAGGAGAAACTAGCTTTTTTGAAACAGAAGATAGGGAAATTTTGACATTATCATTTTCAGGTTGATTATATGTGATTGTACAATGAAAAATATACAAACCTACAGCAACTTCTATGCTATAAGATACGAGGGTTCCTTGGAGGGTGTTTGTGCAGCCCTGTAGCTCAATAGATAAAAAATTTGCCTGCAATTCAGGAGAGTCAGGTTCCATCCCTTGGTGGGAAGATGCCCTGGATAGGAAATGGCAATCCACTCCATTACTCTTGCCTGGAGAATCTCATGGACAGAGGACCCTGGCAGGCTAAAGTCCATGGGGTTGCAAGAGTTGGACACGACTTAGTGACTACACCATCACCAACATGGGGGTGAGTGATGGACTGTGTTCAGGACTTTGTAACTTTAGATGCTTCTAAATATGGAAACACCAGCAAAGCAAGTATGTCCATTTCAGCCCCTCCTACTTGCCTGGCCCTGTATCTGGTTGTGGGAACACCACAAAATAAGACACAGATGGACCTTGCTATAAAGCAAGGTGTTTTACAGCAGGGACAGAAGCAGTAAGCTGAAAAATGAATACAGACTCTGTTGGGCTATAAAGAGCACCTCCTTCTGGGTGAGAATCAAGGAGGGCTTCCTGGAGGACGCTGCATTTGAGCACAGTTTTAAACGTCACAGTGGCTGACAAAGAGCGGGCTGGGAGGCATTTCACATAAGGAGCAGCATTTTCTAAAGGCTCCTAAGTGAGAGACAGCAGTTTTACTGGGGGAACCGATACCACCATCTGTTGAAAATCCCCCTCTTCTACTGGCAAGTGAATTTGCAAAGCAGCACGGCTCTTGGGCGGAGAAGGCAATGGCACCCCACTGCAGTACTCTTGCCTGGAAAATTTGATGGACAGAGGAGCCTGGTGGGCTGCAGTCCACCGGGTTGCGAAGAGTCGGACACGACTGAGCGACTTCACTTTCCCTTTTCACTTTCATGCATTGGAGAAGGAAACGGCAGCCCACTCCAGTGTTCTGGCCTGGAGAATCCCAGGGACGGGGGAGCCTGATGGGCTGTGGTCTATGGGCTGCACAGGGTCAGACATGACTGAAGCGACTCAGCAACAGCAGCGTGGCTCTTGGGTGGTAGAAAAGTAACACTGGTTTCAGGCTCTGTAGCTGTCAACCCTCACGGTGTAGGAAGAGAATAGATGGCAAAAGGACCCAGCACCTCCAAAAAAGTAAACGCTTTTTTAGATGATGAGGTGGCCAAGTGGATGGTGAAAGTGCTTATATTTATATCCACAACAGCAATCAGCATAAGAGACTATCTTGTCTGAGTCTCAGGAGACATGGAAGCTAATTAGGATAAGGAAACTTCCCAGCTGCTCCACTGCGCATGAGCAACTGGTCAACCCACTGATGTCTACAAAAGTGAATTCTGGGGAAACCACACACAGCACATATTTGCTGGTAAATCTGAAAAGCTTATAATTAGGATTTTGCCACTTCTAAGTTCCACTGATGTTGGAAGGCAATATTCAAACTCTCATGAGAACAGAGGCAGACATGAAGGCACTAAACCTCCTTTATGTTTATGGACACATTCGGGTTTGAATTCTCATTTCAAAAGATGAGCCTGATGGACGTGTTCTTTGGAGAAGCTCGTCTGCACAAGGGCCTCTTCTCCATGAGGAACCCGAGTTCCTGTGATTTATCCTTCCCGTCGGCAGCATCCATAACTCCCAGGCTGCCTTTGCTACTGGATTCCTGAAGTGATGAGAAATCAGGCATGTAATCTTTGTGTTCAGCCTTCTTCCAAGAGACATAAATAATTCAAATGAGATAGAAAGGAAGTTTCTTCTATGTAGAAATAAAATAATTTTCACCTATAAATACAGTTTTATAATACTAAAAATGTGGACACTCAAGGGAGTATCAGATAAATTAGTCCAACTAAATAACAAGCCAGAAAGTCTGCAAACTAAAATTCGTGGTTGGGGCTGTGAGGGATCCTGGAAGGAGCAGGCTGTGTTAGGATTCAGGATGCTGCATTTCATCCCTGCTTTTGTTATTTCATAGACCTTGTTGCTATTGTTCAGTTGCTAAGTCACATCCAACTCTTTGAGACCCCATGGACTGCAGCATGCTAGGCTTCCCTGTCCTTCACCATCTCCTGGAGTTTGCCCAAGTTCATGTCCATCGAGTTGGTGATGCCATCCAGCCATCTCATCCTCTGTCGTCCCCTTCTCCTCCTGCCCCCAATCCTTCCCAGCATCAGGGTCTTTTCCAATGAGTCAACTCTTCGCATGAGGTGGCCAAAGTATTGGACTTTCAGCTTCCATATCAGTCCTTCCAATGAATATTCAGGGTTGATTTCCTCTAGGATTGACTGGTTTGATCTTGCAGTCCAAGGAGTCTTCTCCAACACCACAGTTCAAAAGTATCAATTCTTCAGCGCTCAGCCTTGTTTATGGTCCATCTCTCACATCCATACATGATGACTGGGAAAACCATAGCTTTGACTAGAGGGACCTTTGTTAGGAAAGTGATGAGAAGCTCCCAAGTCCAAGGCTGTGTGACAGACACAAGAGACACATGGGGCAGAGTAGAAGATTCTTAGTCCCTCATGTCCCACATCTAATTTCAGCCGCCATTGCAGGGGACGTCTCCTTCTAGCTCAGATAATACAGTAGTATTTGTCAGGGTCTTGTACTTTCTGCCTGGTGTTGTCACCAAAACCACACCAGCCCATGTGGCTCCAAGTAAACACAACCCAGAAGTTCAGGGAAGTTAATGTCCCCAGGGAACCCACAACCACTGGAAGCTGATGGATAAACAGCCACCTCCCTGGACCACTAGGGGAGGCATTTCTCTGCTTCCTCCAATTCAGCCCCTCACTCAGCACCTTGGCAGTGACCTTGAAGGTCAACACTTAGGTTATTTTCTCTCCTTCTCTGCCTCACTCTCCCTCTTTCTGGGATCACCTAAGACATACATAATCTTTGTCTCAGTGTGGGATTTTAGGAGTTCCAAGGCTTTGTCTCAGTGTGGGATTTTAGGGGTCCCAACTTGGACCAGAGCTAGAGAAGAGATCACCGAATTGGTCTGAATAACCAGGTGGCCTAGCAAAAGCAGGGTGGTCGGAGGGGTAGAGAAGGACAAGCTAGCTGAGCAAGCAGCAGGAGGGGAGGTTGGGGGTGGGGAGGTGAGCAGTGGGCTTGTGCAGTAATGAGATGCTGAGATGCTGGCCTGCACGCGGTCAGGATTCACTTGGCCTGAGCATCCATCTTGAATTCTGAGAACCCTGCTATTTCCCAAGCAGCCAGGTGATCCGCTAACCTCACTTCCGCTGGGACACAGTGCCCAGACTGCTGCTGGTTGTCCCACTTTTTTCTTGCAACCTAGGCTAGGAAATACATTTTGCTTGGCAGCCAGAGTTTATGTACATGTACAGATAGACATATGCATGTTTATATTTATTAGATATTTATTGGGTATATAAATGAACAAAAAGGTCATAAACTTCATTCTTACTATGTGTGATGCAAGCTAACCCTTTCCATTCTGTCATGTCCTCTTGTTCTCTCTCTGACTCTTGTTTTACAAAACTGATTTCGCAACCCTTACTAATTGGTTGCAATCAGGAGCTTAGAAATCATGAGTCCAGACCAGTCTTCCTAGAATTCCGAGAAACCACCCCTCCTTTCTGTGCCTTGCTGTCTTGCTTGGTAAAATAATGAAGAGGAGATGGTCTGATGATAGAAGCTCTTCCTGCCTTTCAAAGAGTTTTATGTGTCAATGTCAAATTCATAATAAAACGTCGGGTCATACACTCCATATTCCATTAATTTTAGTAGCTAACAGAAGACACAGTTTAAATGAAAAAGCTAGGTGCTGTGTTATATTTTTTTTTCCAGAAGATATGTTTGCTAAGATGTTACATACCTTTTAGCAGTATTATAATCTATATTCAAAATTAGGATACACAGTAAGTACCCTACAGACGAACCTTCAAGCTGTGAACTTTCAAAGCTGTGAATGTGCAGTCTATCAATGTCAGGCATGAGTGAAACTGCAGCTGGCCCTCCGTCTCCTATTGCTGATAATTCTTCAGCTCTACCATCTCCCACCTCTTCTCCCTCCTCCAGTCAGTAATTCTTCTTGCCTGCTCACTTGATGCCAGCCCCAGCGTGCCATCTGTTTTACTGTACTACTGTATTTTTCAAGGTACTGTAAGGTTAAAAAATCTTTATTTTTTTGTCTCTTTGTTTTTTATGTATTATTTGTGTCAAAGTATCATAAACCTATATCAGTACAGTATTATACAGCCTGTTGTGTTAACTGGGTACCTAGGCTAACTTTGTTGCACTGATGAACAAATTCGACTCATGAAAACACTCTTGGAATGGAATTTGCTTTTACGTAGGGGATTTCCATTTCTTTATCTCTGATATATTCGAGGCTTTAAAAAAAAATCATTTCTGCTTCTCACACTGTTCTCGCTCTGCTGGCCTAAAAGCGATCATGTGTCTTTATAGTAACAGTCTCCTCCGTCCAGCCACAGACATCCTGCCAGGCTCAGGTGGGAAGCTCTCCCTTCCTGCCCTCCTGCTTGGCTGTGTCCCCACACCACTCTAGTCCCATCAGATCCTGGGGCTGTCTTCTGTTATGTGGCTCTGAGCACTTGAAGAACAGAAACTGTTATTGTCAGGACTCAGAGCACCTAACGCAGTACCTGACATGATGCAGGGGACCATCAAACATCCACAGGAGGAATGAAATACATCCTGCCTTTGACAGTTTCACTCAGATGTTCCTGGGTGCTCGTATCTCAAGCCCTGATGCCATTTCTCACGGAAAGAGCAACTGTTTACTAGCACAGTGAAAATACTCTGCACTTTCCAATTAGACTGCCTATGGCATCGTCTGTAGTGAACTGGATTTGGTCAGAAGAACAGTTGTTGAGTATTGGGGGAGTTATTTCTAGTCTACTCAGAAGGGAGCAGCTCCGCACACTCCCCACTGTGCCTCAGGAACATATACTCATTCTCTTGCAGATCAAGTTCTGAAGTGTCTTTTGTGTCAATCAGAATCCTTTGGTCTCGAGTGATAACACAAGCAAAAAACAAAATGCAAGCAAACAGTAAGAGTGGCTCCCCCGGCCGGGGGGGCTTACATCAGAGTCCTGCAACAGCCAGAAGGGCAGACTCAGGAGCCCAGGACCCCTCTCTCCTGGGTCCCCATCACTGCTCCTCTCCAGATGCTGCGCCTCAGCCCTTCTAAGGACTCCTCTGCTCCGGCTCCTCACTCTTCACCACAGAGATAAGCTCACAGCACCCTTTTTGGTCCCAAGTCCAGACACTCCAGGGAAAGGCTCCCCTGGGCTCCACCTGGATGAGGGGCTGCACTTGGGAGCACCACTGTCAGCAGGTGGTGAGATGCTGTGATTGGCCACCTCTGGAAAAATCACCATCCCCCTGAGAAAAACCACCATCCTCAGAAAACGGCTGCTCCCCTGGCACCCACGTGGATGGAGCACAGAGAAACACATTTCCTAGAAGAGAAGCAGCTACTGTTCTGGACACAGAAACATGGATGTCTACAGAACAGTCTGGGAGCGGAACTCCATTTCACATTCTTTTATGATACTCATTCATAGCAATTTCCCCCACTATGGGCCAACTCTTTTACTACATAAGTCTCTTTAAGCAATTTAAATTTGCATCTCAGCCCTTAAACCAGATTTTAAGCTGTAAGGGAAGAAAGTAGGCTTTTAATTTTGTTTAGAACTAATCTCAGCGATTGTGTCTTCTCAGCCCTTTCGATTTGCTGCCCACATAGCCATGGACAGGGGATTCTGCACCCAACTTTAGTTTCAACAATAGTCTTGGATAATCTCTACTTCCACCATGTCTTTATTCCTTCAAATAATCACTTTTATGTTGAGATACATTTTTATCCATATAAACCTGATCTCATAGGAATAAACATCCCTAATTTCATGGTGTTAGATAAACAAATGATCCTGAATGCAGCCAGAATTGACCTTCAGGGAGGACCTTTAAAAACTACCAAAAGCGTCATATAAAAGGATGTGTTTCACTGAGGACATTTGTTTGACCCAATATCAGTCTTTCTACATGATCTCTGGAGTTGCCCCTCATGCTCAGATCTCTCTTTTACATGAAAAGAGATAGGTGAAAATCTGAGTCTTTTAAAAAGACGCTTATGGGCTGAGCAAAAAAAGTAACCTTAGCTATTTCTTTAACTTAATATAGTAAAGCAGCATGGACTTTCCCGGGGGCTTGGTGGCGAAGAATCCACCTGCAATGCAGAAGCTGCAGAAGAGGCAGGTTCGATCCCTGGGTTGGGAAGATCCTCTGGAGAAGGAAATGGCAACCCCTGAAGTATTCTTGACTGGAGAATCCCATGGACAAAGGAACCTGCCGGGCTACAGACCACAGGGTCGCAAAGACTGGGACACGACTGAAGAGACTTGGCCCAGGTGCTCAGTAAAGCAGGATACGCTGGGCCCTAAATAAGACATATGGGATGGCAGCTAGTTTGGTGAGGTTTAACTCTGCTGTTGGCTTGAGCAGAGCCCCAGGGAATTAACATTTCACTTGCATTAGGTCTGGACTCATGAAGTTAAGCTACTGGAGAGAAAGAAGTTGAACATGTGCAGAGAAGCTGAGACAGAGGGATCACGCATTAGCCATTTTCGGGGTGCCATGGCTGGCATCGGATGCTTCCCTGACACCACTAGGTCGCTGCTTCTGACCCAGGTTCCCTCCAAGTGGCACTCCTCCACCTGGCAGGTGATGTCAACTGAAGGCAAAAGGCGTCTTTCCACAAATCTGTTACCTCTAAATTTCCCTTTCTCGATATTTTCTAACAGTTTTCCCATTATTCGAGGCTAGTGATTTTGGAGTAAATTTCAGTTGCCCTATCCCTGCTTATGTTCGGTCTCCAAATACCATCATAATTTCTGCACAGGTCTTCTCTTTTCCTTCGTAAGATTTTTCCCTTTCCTGTGGGTGAGTCCATCATCTTCTGAGTTCCCTGTGCCAGCCAGTGCCCACCACTTCCAGCTCCTTATGCAAGCATTTCCAGATTAGTCTTCCTCCCTCAGTGCGTTCCTATTGACTTTAGAGAAAAAATTCAAGAGAAAAGTCTGGTCCTCTGCTACCTACCTCCAACCTATGTCTCCAGATGAACCTCTTGAATTCCCTCACGGCTGTTGTCAACCCAGTCTATTCATTTTTCTCCCAACACGTCTCTAGTTTTACAACCTGTCAATTTCCCAAATCTTCGATAACTTGAAACAAAAATTACCTGGATGCCTGGCACAAAAGAGTCAGCCGACAAATGTCTGTGGAATGAATGAAATCATTCATAACAGCATAAGAAGGAAACCATATGCCCATGACACACAGACCAAAAGTTTTTTTTTTTTCCCTTGGATGACTGGCAAAATTTTATCTCAATCCCACATTTCTCATGAGGATTTCATGTACAATTTTTATTTCATATACCAACCAGATACAAAAATTTCTAAATTACAAAAATAGAGCACTCTCTGGATCCCTCCAACTCTGCCCCTCCTTTTGAGTTCCCATCACAGTCCATGGCAGTGATATTTTGATCCAGTTGTCAAAACCAGAACCTCAGAACTGTCCTCAGTTCCACCCTCTCCCAATCACTATTTAAGAGTCACCTACATTGCAATATGACAAAAAAACATAGAAAAAACTTATATTCATTGTTGTTGTTGTTCAGTCATTCAGTCGTGTCCGACTCTTTGTGACCCCATGGACTGCAGCACACCAGGCTTCCCTGTCCTTCACCATCACCCAGAGCTTTTTAAGCTCACATCCATTGAGTAGGTGATGTCATCCCTTTCTCCTCCTGCCTTCAGTCTTTCCCAGTATCAGGGTCTTTTTGAGCTTAGTAAATGCAATGGGTTGAGCTATATTGCCCCAAATCCATCTGTTGAAGTCCTAACCCCAAGTACTTTAGAATGCATCTCCAGGGACATCCCAGGTGGTCCAGTGGAATCCACCTTGCAAGGGAGAGGATGTGGGTTGGATCCTCAGTTGGGGAGCTAAGATGCCACATGCCACAGAGCAACTAAGCCTCCTGGACAGCTGTGTGCAACAACAATCAAAGACCAAAAAAGGCATCTCTCTTAGGCACAATTAGTTAAGATAAGGTCCTCCCGCAGCAGTTAAGATGACTGGCTGGAGTCCTTATAACAAGGGGCCATTTGGGCACTTAATATTTTGGCCACCTTATGTGAAGAGCTGACTCATTTGAAAAGACCTTGATGCTGGGAAAGATTGAAGGAGGAGGGGGCATCAGAGGATGAGATGGTTAGATAGCACCACTGACTCAATGGACATGATTTTGAGCAAACTCTGAGAGATAGTGGAGGACAGAGGAGGCTGGCATCCTGCAGTCCACAGGTGTTCCAAAGAGTCAGACAACTGGGTAACGAGCAACATGTGGGCATAGACACGCACATGCGGAAAACACCACAAGCAGTCTGGTGTTTCCTGAAGTTACTAGAAGATTCTCCCTTGGCTCCTTCAGGAGCATGACATTGCCAACACCTTGATCTCAGACTTCCAGCTTCCAGAACTGCAAAACAGTCCATTTCTATCATGTAAGCCCCTCGGTTTGTGGCACTCTGCTTTGCCAGCCCTAGTAAACTGATACACTGAGTCCTAGCCAGTGGGTTGGAAAGTTTTTCAGACTGACAGTTCTTTAATGCTCACAGTAGCCAGGTAGTCATCTACAGTTCAGGGTTAACACACCATTACCCCATTTTCTAGCTGGAAAAAAATGCTCAGAAAAATTAAGTACCAAAGCCATCACCCAGATATAGATAGCAGAGAAAACCAAAATATCTGTGATTCTAACACTCAAGTTCATATCCACTCTGTTCCTGATCCCTGGAAGACCTCGCCTGACACTGTCCCAGGCTGGGACAAGGTCATACAGGTGGCCCTTCCACTGTTCCAGTTCTCTATACTACAGAATTCCCATTTAAGACATTCCTTAGGGTGGCTCAGCTGGTAAAGAATCCTCCTGCAATGTGGGAGACCTGGGTTCGATCCCTGGTTTGGGAAGATCCCCTGGAGAAGGGAAAGGCTACCCTCTCCAGTATTCTGTCCTGGAGAATTCCATGGACTGTATAGTCCATGGGGTCGCAAAGAGTCGGACATGACTGAGTGACTTTCACTCTCACTAAGGTGCCACATGGAAATAGAAACTTGAATAAGCTAATTCACTGTATTTTAGATGAAGCCCATGTTCACCAAACGGTCCCAAAGACAACTTTCTTTTTATCTAATTTATCAGACATGCTATTTAAAATGAAACAAGTCAGAAACACATTGAACATACTTGCCTGCATCTTTTTTACTGTTTCTTTTATGAGGGAAACACACTCGTGCTCAAAGAAATTAAAATGGTAGCATCACGCTGTGCACAAATAATGAAAATTAAATCCTGGAAATGTCTCAAAGTTGATATTTGCTCTTAATATATAGTATGTGAATGACTGAAACTGCAACCAACAACCCAAAGACTGACTCGCTATTTCAAAGAGAGGAATGAGAAAGCTACTGAATACAGAACATGACTGCCTTTTCTTTAAGCATTAACTTAAACACTACTCGAAGAAATGTGTGCTACTTTTTTTTTAATATCCTAGGGCAGAGTTGTGAGTTTTCTGTTAAATTCTCTTTGAGGGAAAGCAGTACTCAACACAATTCACAGACCAGGGTCAATCTAGAAAAGGCAGTTCTTAAAGTCTGGTCTGGGAACCCCTGGACTCCATTCTGGGAACCTTGTAAGGATAAGACTACTTACTGTCAGATGAACAGTTAAGATTTTATTTGCACTTTCAACTCTGTGGACATTCCCATTGAAACTGCAGAAACAATGGTGGGTTAAACGGCTAGTACCTTCGCAGGAATCAAGCCAGTGACATCACACTGTCTTAGAGCTGTTCTATCCTTCATTGTCACACACTCGCAATTTAAAAAAAAAGGAAAAAAATGCCAGTTCCAATTAAGAATGTCCTTGACATACAGTCAAAATTGATGAATTTCATTACATCTTGACCCTTGATTGCACTTCTCTTTAATATTCTGGGTGATAAAATGGAAAACACGCATAAAGTTCTCCTGCTTTATGATGGTTTTCTCCTGGAGAAGCACTTACTGTGTGTTGTGAAATGAACTAGCTGCTCTTTTCATGAGACACTAATTTTACCTGAAAGAAAAGACTGACAGACAAGCTACAGTTACTAAGTCGTGGGTAGATGCAGGCATTTTCTATGGATCTAATGACACAGGAGGGATCTCTCATCAAGTCACCAATAGTATTCACGCATTCATGAGAATATTAGCATGTGGAGAAGACTGGAATGCTGACCTTGAATTTAAACATTTCCCAGCACTTACAGACTTTCTGAGATTGTTGGTAAAACTAACAAATATGACTTGCAAAAATGTATCATTTAATGAAATACATCAACATTTAGAATATCGTCATAACCAGCTATATATGCCAACACACCCAAGCATAAAAGATCCATTCAATGCATTTATGATCCATTCAAGATAGAGCAATGGATTTTAGGTAACATAAAGTTCATTGCAATATTTGAAAACTCCTTACTTCTACTAACCTTTAAGAAACTATAACTTGCAGAATTTTGGTACAGTATCATAAAATATCTACCATTACCTAAAAAGCTATGAAAATAACCCTTCATTTCCAACTATATATCTGTGTGAGATCAGATTTTCTTCTTGCATTTCAAATAAAATATATTATAACAGACTAAGCAAAGAAGCGGATATAAGACCACAGCTGTCTTCTATTAAGACAGACAGTAGAATATATAAAATAATCAACAAGGACCTACTGTACAGCCCAGGAAACATGGACCAGCACTCTGTAATAACCTTTAAAGGAAAAGAAGCTATAAAGGAATAGATACATGTATATGTATAACTGATTTCCTTTGCTGGGCTTCTCTGGTGACTCAGCGGTAAAGAATCTGCTTGCAGTGCAGGAGACCCGGGTTTGATCCCAGGGTTGGGAAGATCCCCGGGAGGAGGGCACAGCAACACACTCCAGAATTCTTGCCTGGAGAATCCCCAAGGACAGAGGAGCCTGGCGGGCTACAGTCTAGGGTCACAAAGAGTCGAACAAGACTGCAGCAACTTAGCCTGAACACTTGAAACAAACGCAACATTGTAGGTCAATTCTAATCCAATATAATGTTTTTTAAAAAGCCATAGACTGAATTTTGGGGGGCTCCTTGTGTTAAGTTACTCAGTCGTGTCTGACTTTTGCGACCCCATGGACTGTGTAGTCTGACAGGCTCCTCTGTCCATGGATTCTCCAGGTGAGAATATTGGAGTGGGCTGCCATTCCTTTCTCCATAGGGGCATCCTTATATTACTCCTATTTGGCTTTATCTCGTTGGTCAGGGAAGCCCTTTCGTAACCCCTAGAAAAGTTCCTAAGAAATGATTTGAAAGTTAACAATTTAACACATCTGAGAGAGGCATGTAAGTTATAAAACCCAAGAAACGAGTCACTGTTTCATTAAATTATTTTGAAAATATCAGCAAAAAAGCCACACAAAGAGATTTTTCAAAAATATAAAAGAATGTCATATTTCAGAAAAAAATAGTTATTTTAAAAGAAATATTTACTTTGATATATAATGGGTTTATTATGACTTTAAAATGAGTTCTTAATGAATATGTTACAATGCATATTTAAACTTTTCAATTTTAACATCAGATATAGTAAATATTAGTGGATTTCCTGGTGGCTCAGAGGTTAAAGAGTCTTCCTCCAATGCAGGAGACCTGGGTTCGATCCCTGGGTCGGGAAGATCCCCTGGAGAAGGAAATGACAACCCACTCCAGTATTCTTGCCTGGGGAATCCCATGGATGGAGGAGCCTGGTAGGCTACAGTCCACGGGGTTGCAAAGAGTCAGATACAACTGAGCGACTTTATTATAGTAAATATTAAAGGCTTCCCAGATGTCTCAGTGGTAAAGAATCTATCTGCCTTGGCATGAGAGGCAGGGGACATAAGTTCGATCCCTGGGTCAAAAAGATTCCCTGGAGGAGAAAATGGCAACCCACTCCAGTATTCTTGCCTGGGAAAACCCATGGATAGAGAAGCCTGGCAGGCTATATACAGTCCATGGGGTCACAGAGAGTCAGACATGACTGAGTGACTGAGCGAATGCACGGTATATATTCATAGATGTAACTCACATAGACAAAAGCTTTTTGAGCTTTTCTGTATTTATTTAACCTGTTATAGAGTGGGAGAGACCAACATGTCTGAGAACCACTGTCCCAGATGACTTGGATGAGAGGCGTGAAGGCTAGAAAGCAATTGGCTAAAGTATACAGCAGTCTGTATTTTATTTCAAGATGCAGAAATGCATTAATATTTCACCCCCCATCAGCAGACCAATTTCCAAGGGACCATTGTTTTTAGTTATTTTCACCTCAAAACGCACAGTGATAATTGAGATGAAATGCAAACACCATCACCCCAATGTTTAAATACCAATTAGCACCTTACACCCTGCAGTCCATGGGGTCACTAAGAGTCAGGCATGACTTAGGAACTGAACAACAACAAACCTGGACAAGCTGGCAAAGGAGTTTGGTGCTGAGCACAGCCTTACAAAGTCGTCTTTCCTTCCTTTCGCCCAAAGGCAGCATTTCTGAGTTAGTAACTTTCACAAAAGGGACTAAGCCACCAAGACTGCATCCAGTCATCAAACGTTCAAGACTTAACAAAATAATGACCATTTTTAAATTATAACAAAATCCTTAGGAAGTAAATGGTTGTCTTTTGTCTTCTATATTGTTGTTTAATGGCTAAGTTGTGTCCGACTCTTTGCGACCCCAGGGACTACAGGCCACCATGCTCTTCTGTCATGGGATTTCCCAGGCCAGAATACTGGAATGGCTTGCCATTTCCTCCTCCTGGGGATCTTTCTGACCCAGAGGTTGAATCCACATCTCCTGCATCTCCTGCCTTGGCAGGTGGATTCTTTACCAGTGAGCCACCTGGGAAATCCCCTTTTGTTTCCTAAATAGATGCTAAAGCTTGGAAATGAATGTATAAGTTGAAGAGTAAAATTCCCTTTCTTCTAAACTCTTTATAGTTTAATATCTAAATAATTAGATTATCTCTCATTTAGCTATGTCTCTCATTAAGCTAGCTCTACTAATTCTATGATCTTGTTTCTGGCGATCTTATCTACAAACAAACATGTTCTTAATGGAGAATTTTTAAATTGTTTCTACCAGGTCTATTTGCATAGTCAATATAAAAATGTGTTTTGGGGCATAGGTTTTAACCATGAATCCAGACTCCATCACATACATCTGAGTGGTGCTGAGCAAGGGACATATGAGTCTGCATCTCAGCTTCCTCTGCTATGAAATGGGGCTACTGATACTACTTCACAGGGTCTGGTGAGAGTTAATGTGAGTTCTGTTTGGTGAGCACCTCAGAACGATGCCTGGTGTGTGGCGGTCACTTATTAAAACACAGCTGATAAATATATTTACTTGGGTCTTCTTTCTCCTCCCAGAAACTCTTGTACAGATGGATAATTGCTCCCTCTAGCTATGAGTTAAGAGTCTCTTTAGAGGATTATGTTAGGAGAGGATAAAATGACATATTTGCCTCTCCTTCAGGTCTCAGTCAACTCTTTAGGCTGTCTTTCTATTTGCTTCTTTTCTTCTCTTCGTTGTTGTTCAGACGCTCAGTCCTGTCTGACTCTTTGCGACCCCATGGACTGCAGCACGCCAGGCTTCCCTGTCCTTTACCATCTCCCTAAGTTCGCTCAAACTCATGTCCACTGAGTCAGTGATGCCATCCAACCATCTCATCGTCTGCCGTTCTTCTCTTTAGTATCTGTCTTGTTTACTCACCAGGTCATAGGCTTTGGATTGGCTGTTCTGCACTGTTTTGCCTAAATTTCAATATTCAACTTGTGAAAGTTTATCATTTCTTGTCGCACACACCAAGCTCTTTTCACATTTGTTTTCTCAAGATGCTGACACCTCAACATCATCACCACCATCTCACAGCTGAAGGAAATGAGACTGAGCACAGAAAGACTCTCGCCCAAGGTCACAAAACTCAAAGTAGCTGACTGGAGACAACTCAAGCTTGATGGCTCCCAACTTCACATGTGCCAAGGACATACTTTGTGTGCTGACACTCCTGAAGAGCCTTTCTTGTTGTCGTATGTCACGGAGTCCTTGTGGGTGTTTCTATTCTCCACTTTCATCATCTGGAGAGAATCTGCCTCTCATCCTACCAGCAGGATCCGTGGGTAGTCTAGGCCATATTGTTCCTCTGCTGAGGTGGGTCTGGTTCCTTGCAGAGGGCCCTTTCAGACTAAGGCCACCAAGCAAAATGACGGCAAAGCCTTGACTATTAGAACGCTGGGGACCTTGGGCAGCCACAAGGAGACTGCAAATAATAAGGAGACTCAGATCCTTAATCATGGGGCGGCGAGGGAGGTTCTGAAAGGGCAGGTACCAGCAGTGTGTCTCGTCACTCACACATCTTGGAAAAACAGGGGCTTTTATGTTTGCTGACTGATGAGTATGAAACATACACATGAAAATATCTCACAGGCTGCTTTCAAAAGAAACAGCTTTCCTCGTTGTTGTCATTCAACCGTTCACTTCTAAGCTTGGTCATCTTGAGTGCTATGGAGTCTGTGGTCTCTGGGGGAGCACAGACGCCCCCTTCAGGAGGCATCTCAACTGCCCAGGCCCATGGCTTCATGAATTCTATGGATAGCACTCAGATTCTGTGAATGGGGAAAATAAACAAGATTCCCTGGTCTTATGAGAAGGGAGTAGGATGATGATCCTGGAGGAAGAATGTGTTAAAACTTCACTGAAAGGCAGGGTAGGTGGAGGAAACACAGGGTTTTGTCATGTCTGGGGAAATTTAAGTGGAGAAAACTATTCTGCCTCATGGGCCTCTAGCCCTTGGTCATCAATGGCAACCTCAGAATGCTTGTTGTCGTATTTTCACGATTCCTTAGGTCCAGTCACCCTCCCCACTTGCTCCATTTCCCCTAGGGGTTTACACTGTAAGGGCCAAGCTAGTATCTCCACTGACTACAGAACCCCCTCATCACCCACACCCTCATCCAACCCAGAAGATTCCAGATTTAGCAAATAAAAAAACAGGATGCCCAGTTAAACTTTGTAAGTATGCCCCATACAATATTTGGGACATAGTTATACTAAAATGTGTCTGTATATCTGATCTTTAAACTCATGGTTGCCAGGAGTGGGGGTGGGGAGGGATAGTTAGGGACTTTGGGAAGGTCATGTACACACTGCTCTATTTAAAATGGATAACCAACAAAGACCTATTTACAGCACATGGAACTCTGTTCAATGTTACATGCCAGTCTGGATGGGAAGGGTGTTTGAGAATGGATTCAGGCATATGCAGGGCTGAGTCCCTTCGCTGTTCACCTGAAACTACCATAGCACTGTTAATCGGCATACCCCAATATAAAATGTTTTTGCTATTTAAAAAAAAAAAATGCATGTCCCATCTGTTGTCTGGCAGCCCTAGACCCATCCACTATCTTTCCAGCCCCTCCTCCTCCTCCTCGGGCAGCTCCATCCTCCTAGTCCCATCCCCTGAAGGGAACAGGCTTTTTGAAGTAGGGAGCAGGTAGGGATGGTCTCAGACGACATGGGTCTGGAGCTCAATCTTCGCCTGGAATTACAGATGGTGGAGGGGGAGGGGGAAAAAAAGCTAAACAGTAAGTAATAACTTACTGCATGATTCTCCCACCTCTGCTTCCTTATCTGATGTTGTTCAGTCGCTAAGTCACATCCGACTCTTGCAACCTCATGAACGGCAGCACTCCAGGCTTCCCTGTCCTCTACTATCTCCAGGAGTTTCCTCAAACTCATGTCCATTGAGTTGGTGATGCCATCCAAGCATCTCATTCTCTGCTGTCCTTTTCTCCTTTTGCCTTCAATCTCTATGAGTCAGCTCTTTGTATTAGGTGGGCCAAAGTTTTGGAGCTTCAGCTTCAGCAGCACCCCTTCCAATGAATATTCAGGGTTGATTTCCTTTATGATGGATTGGTTGGATCTCTGTGCAGTCCAAAGGACTCTCAACAATCTTCTCCAACACCACAGTTCAAAAGCATCAATTCTTCAGTGCTCGGACTTTTTTATAGTCCAACTCTCATATCCATACATGACTACTGGGAAAACCATAGCTTTGACTATATGGACCTTTGTCAGTGTCCTTATCCAGGGTCCAGCAAATAGGAAACAGCTTTAGTCTTCTCAATTGGAGTACCTAAATGAACTAGGAGATTAAGAAGGTTCCAAAGCCTGTGATTTCAAGGACTGAGGTGTGAATCACAACAGATCTATATTATCATTGGAAAAACTTAATGCAAACAACTGTGAACAGATTGCTTTTAAAGGAGATTCTCAAACCTTATCCTCTTTCCCCTTTTTGGTCTTCTCCAAGATGCCAAAAAAGATAAAAACAATATATTCTTCTTCCCGAAGATTCATCATGGTGAAAGAAGAAATCACAACATTTCGAGATCCTCATCTGTCATGAGAGTGAAGGACCATTTGCAAGGAGGCAGGGGGTGAGTGAAAACACTGTTATTCCAATGCTAAAATGTGCATTTTTATGTTAAAATCACACACTACACGGCTATTACAAACACTGGAAGCTTTACCCGATCTTGCCCCTCCTACTTCAGCAAAGAAGAAAAGGTTCCATTCCTTGAACACTCAGTTGCCCTGGATTTTCCTATCCTCTCTCCTATAGAAATGACACTCCCCTTGAACACGTTGGCCTTTCCCACCCTGTCATGTTCTGTTGCTGGTTGGTTCCAACTTGAATGACCATGTCCTCAGGAAAACGGGTAAGTCAGAGGAGGGCAGGGACGATCCTCTGAAAGAACGTGAGCAGCTGAGAGCCAGATCTTGGAACGCTTGGTGCCAGGATTGGTGTGGGAAGGAGCACTGTTGAATCAGAAACATACCCTAAATACCACTTCCTAGACTTGTGTCTCGGGCTTTTGCTTTGTCACTAATTGGTCGGCTCCCTGCGGTTTTTGGAAAAATTCCTCCCTGCAAGGTTGACCTGTCTCATCTTTTCTAAGAAGGATGGAGGGAAAGAGGGCTGCGTTTCTCAGGGCAAGCAGTCCTCTCCTAGCGCCTGGGTATGACCTTCCCCTCCGATCAGAAGGATGGCCAGTAGCACAGGGAAAGGTCTAGGGAAACGGATGGAAGGGGTGTAGTTTGTACAGAGTCCTCTTCCCTCCTGGAGATGGCTGTTCTCACCCTGGCGATTCTCTGAGCTGAAATTTGGGAGGCAAGTGTGTGTGCCGGTTTCCAGACAGCAAGTTGTTCTTTTATATCCCACAGTCCACTCCTCTGCTAATTATTTATATGGGGCTGTGGGACAGAGAAAGATATCGTGGACACCCTTATCAGGGGCGAGGCTGAAGGCTGTAACAAATTCCATAAACACTGAATGGGAGCAGAGCGGAGCTCACCAGCCTCAGGATGACTTACGAGATCGGCAGCAAAGCAAAGCCTCCCCATGTTCTCTGCCTCCCCTGATACCGCCTCTGCTAGCTACCCCGCAGCTAATGGAGAGGAAACCACGCTGAAGAGACACGTGTGATGACAGAGGTGGCCTCTGCTCCCCAGCTCCGCCAAGCTGCCTGGGACCACTGACAGCAGCAGGTGAAAGCCACCTCCCGGCAAAGGGAGGAGGAGAAAATAGCTGGCATCTGCCACCTGCCCCTGTGGTATCGCCTGGTGGTTTCACAAATGCAGACGGGAGTCAGGGACCCACTGCACAGGTCCCTTCTTGTCCAGGGACCCTGCCCCCGCCCTTGGAGGGATGAGGGTCCAGGAGGGAAGCTTAAGGATGCCAGAGGGCTTTTGGTGAATTATCTGGGGAGGTGGTGATGAGAGCAGGAATATTCTCTCATGCACACCCAAGAGCCAAGGAGGGCTGGTCCCGGGAGAAGGGTGGGGCGTGTCCCAGGAAGAGAAATGCCTGTGGAAAGTCCTTGAAGTGGAAATGAGACTAGCCTGATGAAGGCACTGGAAAAGAAGGCCTCCCAGGCTGGTTCACGATGTGCCGGATGAAGGGGTATGGGACATGCGGTGAAGCGAGATCCAGGCAGGCTGGGCCAGGCACAGTCTTAGGGGGTATTTTTTTGGATGACTGCCAATCTTGATCTTAAACGTCATGGCAAGACACTGAAGGATATGCACTGGGGAGGGGCAAGCTGGTTTCCATAACTGCAAGTAAATATCCTGTCTGCAGTGAGAAGAAGGGGTCAGAAAGGAGACAAACAAGAAGGGGGAAGAAGCCAGTTAGAAGGCTGGTCTGCAATGGCCCAGGCAGGTGGTCATGTCAGCTCAGAGCAGGGACACGCAGGGGCCCCTGAAAGTGACTGAATGGATCTGCACTTAAGTTGGAAGGTGTTGTTGTTATTTAGTCACTAAATGATATTCAACTCTTTGTGACCTCATGAACTGCAGCCCGCCAGGCTCCTCTGTCCATGGGATTTCCCAGGCAAGAATTCTGGAGTGAGCTGCCATTTCTTTCTCCAGGGCATCTTTCTGAACCAGGGATCAAACCCACATCTCTTACATTGGCAAGCAGATCCTTTAACATTGGGTCACATGGGAAGCTCAAGTTGGGTAGATTTAGCCCAAGAGAGTAGATTTACGCAAAACAGTTGTTTTCACTCAACATCTGTTTATGTAAATTTAATAATGGGCTCTTGGCCTAATCTTCTTCTTTTATTCATCCTGCTCCTAGATTTCTATTTCTACAATTAAGTCTGTATCACTCTGCCTTCAAGATAATTCCCACATTTCTGAAAAGGCTAATTTCTAAAGCCTCAATATTGTCCTCCAACCTGCGTGTCTTTTTTTCCCATCACAGAGCCAACCCACCATCAGTTGTCAGCACTTCCCAGAAGGACCCCTTGCCACCATCACAGAACATCCGTCTCACTCCACGTCTGCCAGGTTCGCATTCCCCTTTACCTGTTTGCCTCCATATCCTACTGACCCTTCAAAGTTTGGTGGAAATGCCTAGTCTGAAGCTTCTCTAAGTCCCCACTGTGAGTTCATCACTCTTTCTCCTCTTTTCTCCACCAGCATATTTTCTCTAGAATATTTAAACCAAGCTAAATAAGGTGGCCGAACCAATCTCATAGAATTAGTATGATGACACATGACATATAGTTATCAGATTATCTCTCTTTTGTCTGACTAGTTTCTTGGCAACAGATCAGAAACCAGATGCTTCCATCAATGTTGTCTGGACCAGCATCAGACAAATCCAGGGATGTCTGCTTTCCTTAGGCCATTTTCTAATTGAAAAGGTACCAGAATCATTGTATTATCCACTGGATTGAGAATCAAGCTATTTGTCATTCTGTTGCCTTGGAAACAGAAAGAAATTAGCTTTCTTGATCTGCTAGCTTTTCAGAGGGCACAGGTTCACCTTGGGCCCTCTTATGCAAGGCACGGCCATCTTTTATAGGAGTGTGCTTTTACATTCACATACATGCACAGGACTGTCTGACGATCTCATCTTTCATCATGTCGCTAAGTCAAAATGCCAAGCTGCCTCTAAGGTCTGGCTTGCACTGTGTTTAAATGAAAAGGCACAGCGGACCGAGTTTAATCCCAAATCCCTCCAACTCAGCCCTCTACTCTTAGTGACAGTACCACATCCTGCCTGAAAACTGAGGACTGCCGCCTTCCCTGGGGCTGTGTTTCCCTCTGGATCCCTCTCCGGGACCACGCTCGTGGTCTGAGAGCAGGGCTCATCCACGCAACCTGGCGTGTGTGCCTGCGTCATCAATTCTGCCCAGCCCTTTGCGGCCCCACGGACCATGTAGCCTGCCGGGTTCCTCTGTCCATGGGGTTTACCAGACAAGAATACTGGAGTGGGTTGCCATTTCCGCCTCCAGGGGATCTTCCCGACCCAGGGATCGAACCTGCGTCTTCCATGTCTCCTGCGTTGGCAGGCGAATCCTTTATAGCCTGAGTCACCTGGGAAGCCCGTGTGACCTGGAGGCGGTGCTTAATCAGTGTTCCAGGAGGTGCCCACTGATGTGACTGTGGTCCCTGATGTGAATGGCCCCCTGAGAAGGCCATACGCTAGTTAAAGGAGGCTTCTTTGCTCAAGGTGTGACCTCAACACTCTTTTTCTGAACTGCCTCTAAAGTCATCATCAGTCCTCAAGCTCAAATGAGTCTCTATGGCTAGAGCGATTCTTTCTACCTGCCAAACTCAGAAGTATGTTCATCTTCTCTCCCTGCTTTTGAGTCAGTCATAAAGTGAGTGTAGATCAGAGGTTCACGTCACTGGGAAAACGCCATCAACCACGAAGGAGTGTGTGCCTGTGTATAAGCCTATGGCCACATGTGTGCCCATGTACTCATGGGCACGGATTACAAAGCGAAGGAGCCCATTGGCAGAGGCAGCCTGATGGAAGGAAAGCCTTCGTATTTGAGCATGAGACAGGCCATGTGAGACCTGTCTTGACTGTCTTTAAAACAAAAACAGCAGGGGCCAAGGGGCTGAGGGAAGTTCCATGAGTTGAGTGCTGCCTATGTATGCTGCCAAATACATATTTGTTACCCAGGTGGCTCAGTGGTAAAGAATCTGCCTGCCAATGCAGGAGACAACAGAGATGCAGGTTCGATCCCTGGGTTGGGAAGATTCCCTGGAGAAGGGAACGGCTACCCACTCCAGTATTCTTGCCTGGAGAATCCCATGGACAGAGGACCCTGACAGGCTATAGTCCGTGGGGTCGCAAAGCGTCAGACCTGACTGAGCGACTGACACTAACTAACTAACCCCTCATAGGGCTCCTGCTCCAGGAAGCCTGAGTGTTCTCGTTGCTGTGTTCACGCCGACTCCATCACTAGGACAGGCCTGGCACCTAGTAGGTGCTCAAGCAATCTTTCTTGGTAAACTGAGCTGTGCTATCCTATCTGACACATCTGAAGAGAATCCTCTTCTTCCCCTCAAACTTAATTTCTTCTTCTGCCTTCATTGCTTCTATTTATAACCTTGTTTTCCAAGATTTGAAACCCCAAAGTCATCGTTGGTGACAGCTTGCAGATCCATCCGTTCACTCCGTCCTACACGTTATAATAACTGTAATCTTCCTACAACCCAGTTCTGATTCTGTCAGTCCTGGTTCATAACACCTGGGGAGCTGTCCTTCACTTTCCAAAGCAAAGGCCTCTCCTCTTGGAGGTGGAAATCCTCCCCAGTGCTCAGATTTACCTGTGCTCTCTCCTCCAGTAGGGGGGATGGCTTGCCCCCACCCACATTCCCCTGGGGTCCCTCCTGTGAGACACAGGGACCCTCACATGCTCCTGCAGCACCCTGGACAGCCTGCCTTTTGGCACACACTCCTCTATTTTCTGAATAACTTTTTTTTTGCTTGGTGTTTCATCCTTCGAGGATAACGTTATCCGCATTTCAAAACAGCGGTAAAAATCAATTTGGGTCCCCCCTTCCTCCGTGCAGAATGGCAGGGGCTGTGCTTTCCCGCTTCCTTTGTCCTTATCACATTCTGCCGGAGCACCTGGAAATCGAGACATTGCTAACCTCCGGCGGAAAAGCGGGAGAGCCTCTTCTTCCTCTAAACAAACTCGCATGGGGTCCAGAGCCTCTGTGTGCTGGGGCTGGACACTCTCTCCCATTGGGTTTACAACCTGGTGTCTTTGGAGTCAACTCCTAGAGACACACCTGATTTTCAGCCTTGTCACCCAGAGGTAAACCCTCACATTGTTCAAGAATATCTTCCCCTCTCTCCCTCCTCTCTGAGCAGGACCTGGGTCATGGGCAGGAAGCGGGGTTCAGGTGTCCACCGTGCCTGGGTCCAAGGGCAGCACAGGCCCCAACAACAAGGACCCACAGAAGGCACCCCTCGGGGTCTTCTTGGTGCTGACACCCTCCTTCAGGAGCCTGATAGTCTGGACCTTCTGCAGGGATCCTGTGGATACGTCTGGAATTCCTGCAGCTGAGGGCCAGGGGGGACCCCACCAGGTCAGGCTGCCTTCCTGCTGAACTAGCTGGGCCCTCCCAGAACACCACACAGGAGCAGCCACAATCTGATGGGTTTCTGATGTGGCAACTCTTACCCATCCCGGGAGAACCTTAGTGGGTGGGTGCCTTCTTAGACTCACCCTCTCGCTGAATTTCTTGACTTTCTGATTGCTGCTCAATCGTTCAACTTCTTTCCAGAATTCAGGAAATGTGCTTCTGTGTTCTCTCTGGATTTCTGCCTGCTCTCTGCTCAGCCTTCCAGCTGTGGTTTGCTGTGCTAAGTCACTTCAGTCGTGTCCTACTCTTTGTGACCTCATGGGCTATATAGCCCACCAGGCTCCTCTGTCCATGGTATTTTCCAAGTGAGAATCTGGAGCGGGTTGTGATTTCCTTCTCTAGGGGATCTTCCCTACCCAGGGATCGAAGCTGCATCTCTTATGTCTCCTGCACTGGCAGGCTGGTTTTTCACCATTAGTGCCATAAATCTTACCTCATCTGTATCACAGCCTGGCTTTTTAAAATTAAAGACTCTCACTGGATATATACATACATACATATATATGTAAATCTCACTGGCACACCAGAGTGTCGCTAACCACTTTCAAATGTCTGTTTAAAGCTTAGAGCTGAGCAATCATCTTCCGGTTCTTAGATTCCTATTTTAAAGAAGGAGTGAGTGACTTGACTGCAGTGTGGGAGCAGGCAACCAGGTGTGGCTGGGAGGGTTGCCAGACAAAATACAGGATGCCCAGTTAAATGTGAATTTCATATAAACAACTGATAGAAGTTTAGTATATGTATTACATCCAAACATTGCATAGATCATGATATACTAAGTATAACTGACTGTCTAACTGAAGTTTAAATTTAACTAGGTGTCATGTATTTAAATTTGGGGCTTCCCAGGTGACCCAGTGGTAAAGAATTTGTCTGCCAGTGCAAGAGGTACAGGAGACATGAGTTCAATCCACAAGCTGGCAAAGTCCCCTGGAGGAAGAAATGACAACCCACTCCAGTATTCTTGCCTGGGAAATCCCATGGGCAGAGAAGCCTGGTGGGCTACAGTCCCTGGGGTCACAGAGAGTTGGACACGACTGAGCGACTGAACAACAACACAATAAGAGCTCTTAATAGAAACAAGTGTGTTGAGCAGCAGAGGATTCACCAAGAATTAAACACATCAGTTAATACTTTCAAAATTATGGCCTTTTTTATACTATACTCAACTATAAAAAGTAGAGCAGATATAGCAAAAATCCTGTATGACAATCTATTTAATAGACGAGTAAGGCTATTTGTTATCATTTTAGATGATACAATATAGAAATTAGCTTATATTCTACTCTAAAATAATTTCATACCCCATGTTTCTAAAATTAATTTATATATAATTCTATACTGTTGGATTCTTTCTTTTCTGTGTTTGTGCATTTCACCAACTTTTATGGTAAAAATTTGCACTAAGGGAGTTTTCAGTCTAGAATTACTATTGTTCATACAATTCAATAGAGCAACTTCGAAATTATGATGAATAATCTTTTGATTTATGCTGTTATTAAAACATAAATGAGAATATCTATTTATGTCAAGCACAGGAAATTCATAGATCAATTGATTTTTGTGGCTGGGTAATAATGGTAAAGGATTAGATGGCTGGAAGGCATCACGGACTCAATGGACGTGAATCTGAGCAAACTCGGAGACAGTGAAGGCCAGGGAACCCTGGAACGCTGCAGTCTGCACTCAAGTGTGCTGTGTCGCTCAGTCCTGTCCGACTCTTTGTGACCCCGTGGACTACAGCCTGCCAAGCTTCTCTATCCATGGGATTCTCCATGGGATTCTCCAGGCAAGAAGAGTGGAGTCGTGGCCATGCCCTCCTCCAGGGGATCTTCCTGACCAAGGGGTCGGACCAGCCTCTCCTGTGTCTCCTGCATTGGCTGGTGGGTGCTTTACCACTAGTGCCACCTGGGGAGCCCAGTGCTGCAGTCTGCGAGGCTGCAAAGAGTCAGACACAGCCGAGCTGCTGAACAACGACAACAAGAAATTCACAGCTTTTCAACCTTTCCTCTCAGTAGTTCTGAGAGATAATTAATTTTGTGTATATATATATATATATATATTTTATTCTGTTATACTATCCTCTGGTCTTTCCTTTTTTTATATTTTTTTAAAAAAACTTTACTTCTTTTATTTTTTGTTTTAATTTTATTAAATTTTCTTTACTTTATTGTGTTGGTTTTGCCATACAATGACATGAAACTGCCATGGGTTTACATATGCTCCCCCTCCAGAACCCTCTCCCTCCTCCCTCCTGATTCCCTCCCCCTGGGTCATCTCGGTGCACCAGCCCCGAGCATCAACCCTGGGCTGGCGATTGATTTCACATATGAGAGTTAACATGTTTCAATGCCTTTCTCCCATATCCTCCCACCCTTGCCCTCATCCACAGAGTCCACAAGTCCATTCTAAACATCTGCGTTCCTTTTGCTGTCTCGCATGCAGGGTTCTCGTTACCATCTTTCTAAATTCCATATATATGCGTTAGTATACTGTATTGTTGTTTTCCTTCTGGCTTACTTCACTCTGGATAATAGGCTCCAGTTCCGTCCACCTGAGTAGAACTGATTCAAATGAATTTTTTTTAATGCTGAGATAATTAATTTTGTAGAACACGTTGGAGTTCTGCTGTTCAACACTTCAGTTTCGAGTTTTCTATTCAATGACATACTCATTGGTCTAGATTGTAAGGCTTTGCCTTGGTCATGGAAATAGAGGGTGAAATTCCTAATCTTTGGTTGGTCCTACAGAGTAACCCTGACAACAGAGCTTGACCTGAGTGAACTTACAAATCACATTGAGCTGGAACACTGAGACTTCCCATAGAAAGTAGACAGAAATTAATTTCAAAAATCCTTGAGCAAATAATAAAAAAGGCCACTTCTGGCCACTACCGACCTGGACTAATGTACCTCCAAATACTAAGTGCTTAAGAGACATTTGATTTCATTAATTGTGATTTTTTTACAGTCCTTTTTATTAACAAGATTTCTAAATATTAAAATTGATTTCAGATCTTAACTAGAAGGTTATAGCCAAGGGGAACAAACTAGTACCTTTAGAATACCTAATTAAGTTTTTTTTTAAAGATATTTTTTTTTAATGTGGACCACTTTAAAGTTTTTATTGACTTTGTTACAATATTGCTTCTGTTCCAGGTTTTGGTTTTTTGGCTGTGAGGAATGTGGGAACTTAGCTTCCCTACTAGGGATCAAACCCACACCCCCTGCATTGGAAGGTAAAGTCTTAACCATTGGACCACCAGGAAAGTTTCAGTTATGTTTTTTTAAAGTAGAAAATCAAGATCAACAGTTAGCATTTATGGAATGCTTATTAGCTGCCAGATACACACTCTATGCTGGCTTCCCTGGTGGCTGAGATGAGAAAGCGTCTGCCTACAATGAGCGAAACCAGAATTCAAGCCCTGGGTTGGGAAGATCCCCTGGAAAAGGAAATGGCAACCCACTTCAGTATTCTTGTCTGGAAAATCCGATGGACAGAGGAGCCTGGTGGGCTACAATCCATGGGGTCGCAAAGAGTTGGACATGACTGAGGGACTTCACTTATACTCTATACACCTGAGATGCCTTATCTCTTTTAATCCTTAAAAAAGATCTCAATGAGGTAGGTATCAATATTATTACTTTATCCCCATGTTACAGGTTTATGGAGGCTTATTACCCAGTTCAGGGTCACACAGCCAGTTAGTAGCAAACAAAGATATGAACCCATTCACTGTAGATTTCCTAGTTATACTTGCTAAACACCATTTCCTGCAACTTCTTTTCACTAATAACAGTTTCATGGTGTCTCTGGCAGTGTAGCCAGCTAGAAAAATAATACTTTAATACCCAAGAAGCACACTTGGATAGGTACATTCTTGCATAATTTCTAAATATTATTACTACTCATTTTCCTTTTCCCTACAATATATAATAGGTTCCAAGTTACCCACTGGATGAAAATTTGAACATGTCATAAACCTTTACGTATTCCTATATTGTACTTTGTCCTTTTAAAGTATAGTTCTTGAGCTAATTATAAGCAATTTTTAATTACCTTTTAATTTCAACTAGTTCGTTTTAGTCAAGAGCATTTCCTAGACAAACCATTTTTCAGTCCTGGTATCACCACTGCTTTAACATTCAAAAGATAATCACTATTTTATGGGATATGTAATGCAGAATTTTAAAGCAAGGTTTCTCAACATGGAGTTCTATGGATAGGATTCCCTGGCCATCAGGAAACATTCAGATCGTATGTGGACTTATGCCAGGATATCTGAATACATGCAATGCTGGTAACGTTAGGGTGCTCATAGCTGTCATCGTCCTATTTTAGAGTCCATGATTTCAAGTACTGAGTGGGTTATGATATTAAACTAATAGCTGGATTTAGATGCTTCTTTGTACCAGAGTTCCTGCCGAAGCTGGGCACAGTCCTAGGGTTAACAGTTAGCCAAAACCCTTGGACAGCTGCTGGGGCCATGGGTGGTGAGCTCCTGCTCAGAGGCGCCTGGGAGCCCTCTATCATCCCTGGTGAAACCTCAGGCTTTGAGGCTCATGACCCCTGACCCTGGGAGACTCATGAACACATGTGTGCTCAATCGCTCAGTCATGTCCGAGTCCTTCGACCCCGTGAACTGTAGCCCATCAGGCTCCTCTGCCCATGGGACTCTCCAGGAAAGAATACTGGAGCAGGTTGCCATTTCCTGCTCTGGGGTCTCTTCCTGACCCAAGGATTAAGCCTGCGTCTCTTGCATTGGCAGATGGGTTCTTTACCACTGACTCACCTGGGAAGCCCTTGGTAGACTCAGGGAATCTGCTATTTCTTTGAAAAACAAGGAAACCTTCAACCCAGAGGTCCTCTCCCATTTACCCATCCATCACCTGTGTGTGGCTCCTGCACACTGGCCATGCCCACCAGCCAACATCCACCGCGCCCATGGTCTCTGCCCCTCCACTGAGTCACCGGGTAAAACCTCTAGCCTGGTGACATTGGGCTGCCTGCCTTCTCTTCCGGGGTTCCTTGAACATGACTGAAGACAAACCCCACACCAAGCCATAGGTTCCTCCCTCCTGCTTTTAGTTTGTAATCGCTCACCTCAAGTGGGCTCTCAGTCGTGCCCAAATCTCGTATCTGACCTCCGGTTCCCGAACCCCCTCCCGCCCCAGGATAGGTAAAGCACACACCTGCTCCTCAAGCCCCCAGCCCCCAAGGCTCCTGCCCCCTGGCCTCATACTCGACTGAGGAGCTGGCATTTACTTCAGCTAAAAGCAAAAGCAGTCGCAGATCTTCACCAGATCTTCCAAGCCAGCTGTGTCTGTGCCAATCCCCTCTGCTGATCCTTTTCTCCAAATTAATGAAGAGTCCCTGTTCCCTTGGGTACCACTCAGTCTACCCCTTCTTCCACGTGTAAGATCCTTACCTAAAATTCTCCCTCTTTTTCCTGCACCACTAAGGTTTCAGCCTTCTTCTGGGGCATTCCCACCAACATTAAACATGCTGCACAACCTCTTATCTGAAACAAAACAAAGCAAGCAACCATACGTACACTCTTGATCCCACGTGCATGCCAGGTTGCTTCAGTCGTGTCTGACTCTTTGCGACCCTGTGGACTGTAGCCTGCCAGGCTTCTCTGTCCATGGGATTTTCCAGGCAAGAATACTGGAGTGGGTTGCCATTCCCTTCTCCAGGGGATCTTCCCAACCCAGGGATGGAACCCAGGTCTCCTGCTTTACAGGCATATTCTTTACGGTCTGAGCCACCAGGGAAGCCCCACTTGACCCCACACGGACCTCTAAACACTGTGCTATTTTCCTTTCCCTGCTCTTAGAAAAAAAAAAATTCCAGGAAATGCTTACAATGGTAATAGTACCAAAAATATATTAATGATGACAGCAAACACCTATGTCATGCAAACACTGTTTTCAGGAGTTTGCCCGTATTACCCTAATGACTCCACTCAACAATCCTATAATTATCAACAATAAATAAAGAGTCATTTAACATGACATTAACATTTAACATCCTCATTTAACATGTGGCCAAACCAAGTCACAAAGAGGTTAACTGACTGCTCCAAGGTCACATCAGCCAGGACCCAAATGAGCTAAGGTAGCTCAAACTCTCAACCTTCTCTCTGAATTTTATTTACATTTCATTCCTACATTTCCTCACCCATATTCTGGTGAATCCGATGAACCAGGGTTTAGCACCCCACCCCCGAAAGCTCATGCTGTGAAATCCAATGGTTAATTCTCAACTTTCCTCACACTAGTCCTGCCAGCCACAAGGGACATTTGGGATTACTTCCTCTTTCCTTGGTCATTTCCTTCTCGATGTTAGAACACAACATTGTCCTGGGTCTGTCTACTGGCTCGCTCGATTTTTCTCTGCTAGATCCTCTTCTCTGCAAAGCCTTTACAAACCTTGAGGGTTCCTGCTCATCTCCTCTGGTATCTGGAGATTCTAATCTCATGGGATTCACATGCTGATGACTCTCACAGTTTTCTCCCATCTATGAACTGAGTGCCAACTTCCAGTCTCCACGTGGATTGAAAATATTATGTTGGCCAAAAAGCTTGTTTGGGTTTTTCAGTACCATTGGAGAAACCCAAAGGAACTTTCTGGCTAACCCAATAGTAATACAAGATGGATAAACCCCAAACTGTTTCCACTTATCCCTTCCTTCCTGCTGCCTCCCAACCTATGTATCTCCTGGAATCTCCCACCTTAGGAAATGAACACCTGTTCTTTCGGTCACTTGAGACAAAACTACTGCAATTGTCTTTACCTCTTCTCTGTTTTGAAGGCCCTAAAGTCAATTCCGCAGTACCCGCTCTGGGCTCCGCCTACAACATACTCTAATTCACATGCACCGCCCGGTCTGTGCCTCAGGACCCTTGCACAGCCAGTTCCCAGCATCTCAAATACTCTTCTCTCTGCTGAATGACACCCACCTCGACTATCAGTCTCCATTCAAAGGTCACATCCATAGAAAAGCTTTCCCCACTGCCGTACATAAAGTAGGACACAACTTCATCCTCTTGTTTCTCATCTTAAATTATTTTCTCCAGAAACCCTTATCTATCAGTGATTGTGTTTCTTTGTTTAAATGTTTCATTCTCCTGAGGACTATGCAAGCTTCAACAGAATAGAAACTGTGTCTGTTTCCCAATACCTGGCAAAGTGCCAGGTCCGTGGTTGACGCTCCATAAGAAGTTGTCAGATAAAGAATGTTAAATACTTACACCATGATTTTGTGTAATACAGATTTTTAAAGATCTCCAAATATTTAGAAATTAAAAAAAAAATGTACATTCAACGAACACCCTTAAAAAACCCTGTCATGTCATTTCCAACAACAGTAAGTCCACAGTTCTATTCAGCTTTTCATATTTGGATTTTCTTTAACTGATGGTCAGAGTGTTTTAGTATATCATATTTTACTCTGAAGTGAACAGTGTGTTTCTTACTTCTAGGAAGCCATCATGCCTACAGCTGTAGATGTGTGTGAACCAACCTGAAATGTGAAAACACTAATCATATTTGAAGTGGAAAAGATGCTGCATAGTTGATACTGTTCTGCATGGACTTCACCTTCCCACTCATCAGTCGTAGGCATTGAGAGCTTGCATTCAACTGGCATAGTCCACTTTCAAAAGAAGCAAATATCAAAAGGAAATGAAAATGATGCTCAAATGCATTTTGTGTAACTCTTTCTTCCTTTAGTTTTTGTCAAGTCAGTTGATAAGTTCTGGCAGGAAAGAGTTCTTTGAGAATACTAATAGAGTTCATTTTCACTCCTATAAGTAAAGTTGCTTCAATTTTTGTCATTTTTTTTCCACTAGGTTTTTTGTTTATCTAAATATTGGTGGCCTCAGACAAACCAGAGACTAAATTAAGGTTTTTTTTTTTTTTTTAAAAAAAGCCTCTATGTGTGAGGAAATAGTACAGAATATTAAACATTTAATCAGCCCACAAATTAAAAAAGAAAAGTATCTTAAAGTGAAAAGATAAAAGGTACCATTGAATCTTCAAAAATTCTGAAAAGTAACAGCAATGCTAAAGATTAATGAAACAGAATTTCACACAGATTTATAGAATCTGTTTTCCATCTTGATAAATATGAAGATCTCTTTAAAATATTATGCAATAAATTATATATACTATGTTAAAAATTCACACATATTATCACTTTTTTCTCAAATAAATGCAGGGCTTAACAGTGAACTCTAAAAATCAGTTTGTCATCTTTCTAATTCATGGGACACAAAACTGAAGTGGTAATAGATCCACCACCAAGCAAAGTAGACTTCAAACAGTTTGAGCTATCAGAAAAAGTGACATGCCAGCCCAGGTTTGATGCATGATACAGACTGCTCAGGGCTGGTGCACCAGGATGACCCAGAGGGATGGAATCAGGAGGGAGGTGGGAAGGGGGTTCTGGAAAGGGAACACATGTATACCCATGGCGGATTCATGTCAATGTATGGCAAAATCAACACAAGAATGTAAAGAAAATAAATAAATAAATAAACATTTTTTTAAAAAAAGAGAAAAAAGAAAAAGTGACAGAAAGGTGGATCATATTTTAGAAAATAATGATTTTCTATGCATGCTTGCTGCTGCAAATTGAAAGATTTATTTTTCCATACTTTTCACTTGCAGATGTGAGTGATAATAAAGACAATTAGGTCAAATCAGTATCACCTTCCACAGATGAGCCACTCAGTTCTGTAGTATGACTGCCATCCCATCATCTCCGGTTTATCTCCAGGCTATGCCCCGGGGACAGTGATAACAGAACACAGGTGTGAAATCTTCAGATGACAGTCAAAAGCCAGAGAAAGTCTCTCTGTTTACTGATAATATCACTGTCTTCATCACGCCTACACAATCCATTGAACAAAGACTTGTCATCATTGCAAAAGTCATCTCAAACTACGGCTTGATCAATGCAAGACATTTAGATAATGATGTAATCAAATGTAAAGTTGAAACTGGAAAATTCATTAAAAATGGAAGCAAAGTTGAAAGAGAAAGATGGGAAACACGTGAGGGAACAATCGCTTGGTTTCAGAGAGATGAGAAAAAATACAGATTGCACACACGTACACACACAGGAGGCAGGAACAAATGAGGAGTCAAGAAGTGGTCATTGGTGAAGAGATTCTGCTGTGACCGGCTCGCAGCACTGTCTCCCATGTCTGATCCTCAAGCTGAGGCATCTGATCACAGTCTCCCAGCCCTGAGTCCTTCTGACCGGAGTGAAGACTCACACACTGCGGCCCCCGGTCCCGGCCCCCGCCCTTCCCTCCGCTACATGCATCTGCATTGTGAAGCAATTTTCCACCCATTTGAAAATTTTAAAAATAAATAAAATTAAAAATAAACAAGTGAATTAAAAAAAAAAAGTCAGTGAGTCACATGATCCAGGAAGACAAACCAGTGGAGAAAGGTAACGAGTCAGTCCCCTCCCGCCGGGGAGCAGGCCACAAGGCAAGCCCCTGCCTCCCAGCAGCGCCATTCTGAGAAGGTTTGAAATGTCTGCCCTCCCTGGTTTTGAACTCGCCCCTCCTCCCCCACAACAAAGAAAGAGCGTCCTGTGCTGGAAGCTTCCTGAGGGCAACTAATCAGGCTCATGGCTGATACTTTCATTCCACATTTCTTCCAAATACTTCATGTTTTATGCTTTCTTTCCCCCTTTCCTTTAGGAGGGTTCTAAAAGATGGGGGACAACAAAGACATTTCTCTTTGGACTCAAAGGCTTTAAAATCAGCGCTCTATTTCTCTTCTCCACTGCAAAGACCTGCTTCACAAAGGTCAACTTTGACTTTGACTTGGAGATTCTTCCACATCGTTTCAAACACCCCAAGCCTAGCAAACCATGGCGAGTTTGGGAAAGAGACTCATACTTTCTCTATATTATCATTACAGTGTCAAAATTTTCTCTCTATATATGATTATAGTGTTAAAAATTATGAATGTTGTTGAATAAAATATTAGTAAAATTGAAGTAAAAAAGAAGCTATAAAGTCACCTGTGCTCTTAGTGAATGGACAAAGACAGCGGCAAATAATAAGTTCCTGCAGGAGACCAACAGCCTCTAAGTAGTTTAAAGAATACATGATAGATTCTTGAACTATCCCACTGGGTAATCAACTAGTGTATCACCTTCTTTACAATAATATAGTAAACTTTTTCAAGGGCTTTTTCAAAATAAGTATGTCATGCCTATGAATTGTCCCTAATGTTTTATTTTATTTAATTGAAGGATACCTGCTTGATAATATTGTGTTGGTTTCTGCCATATGTGAATGAGCCACAGGTATACATATGTCCCGTGTCCCTAATGTTTAAATCGAATAACTTTATTAAAAATCTAAATTGACATTGGTTTGTCATTAATCAGTCTCTATAAAAAAGGATGGTCTTTAATACTACCTAGTTTCTTTTTAATGAGCTGACAAATATTTTTACAAATATTTTCCTGATTTTTTTTCCTAAAAGATAAATCTGAGGCACACTGATCACTAGCTTTCAGAATTAAATTCTGTGTGTGTGTGCTTGTGAAAACTGCGCATTTGCCAAGGTTCCACTTCTCCAGAAAATCTTTTTCTCTTTCACATTTCTCAATTTTTTTCTGTTTTATTTTTCCTCTTTCCCTTTCCCCCTTCCCATCCCTTCTTTACACAAATCTGCAGGTTTCCGTAGACCCTCCAGGGGGAGCAAGAGAAGGCAAAAGAGATCATACTTGAAACTGGAAGAAGGATTTGAATGTTACAGAAGGGGAAAGGGCCTTTTCTGTTGAGAAGAGTCTGCAGAAAAAGCAAAGTGGCCCCAAAGGACACAAAATCTCCCGTAAAGGCAGAGCACTGGACCACATAGATGGCAGAACGGAGGAGAAGAGTAGAGGGGGATCTGGGACTTGGGGTGGTATAAAACTGCAGAGTCTCTTATTTCAGAGAGTGGACTCGAACTTTACTCTTGAGGCAGTAGAGCATGAGCAGACCTTTGTAGCTCATGAGTAGCACATAAGCTACTGAGAAGGCGAATGACATGATGGAGTTGGTTTCGACCATCGCGTTTTTGAGGAGCAGGGAGAAGGAGGCCTAGAACCCAGAGCTGGGGCCAGTGGGACCACCTACAGGCTCTGCATCTCTCCAGAGAAGTGATGACAAGGGTCTGCATTAAGGGAGAAGTAGTGGGGCTGGACCTGGAGGTCTGGATGATGGGGTGTCAGAGATAAAGCCAATGGCCAACGTTGTGATTCAGGAGGAGGAGTCTTGACAACTCAGGCAAAGTTTTTAGCTTAGGAAGTAAAAGGCTGTAGAGGGCACAGATCTGAGGAGCCAGAACAGATTTAGGGTCATTGGAGATAAGATACATGGCTTCTGAGGTGTCTGGAATGATTATCCTACATATGCAAACATGGCCCTCAGGAGAGGAGCCTGGCGTTGGCTCATAAGCTGGGCAGGTAAGCAGATGGCAGCAAGGAATTCTGATCGGTAAAGATCAAAGTGCTCACCCAAGACAGGATTCCAGCCTCCAAGAAGGGATGCGATTCACCAGAGTAGAGCAAGCACCTGGGCGCTGGGGCACTGAATCGAGACACTGTGTTTTCTGGGGGATCTCAGGGCCTAGACTCAACTTGCTATTGAGCCCTATGAGTGTGACTGGCGCTGTCTTCGTGGTTTCTGACTCCAGTGTCTGGAGGGGCTAAACCTGTTGAAGAGGACAGAAGGACTCTGCACAAGCCTAGGGAACCTTTTTCTTATGTTCTATGCCACATAGGGCCTCTATGTCAATTCAGCTTCCCTGGTGGCTGAGATGGTAAACAGTCTGCCTACAGTGCGGGAGACCCAGGTTCGATCCCTTGGAAGGGAAGATCCCCTGGATAAGGGGATGGCAACCCACTCCAGTATTCTTGCCTGGAAAATTCCATGGACAGAGGAGTCTGGCAGGCTATAATCCATGGAGTCACAAAGAGCTGGACATGACTGAGCAACTTCACATGTTTGTATGCCAAATATCAAGAAGAGCCAAAACAACAGGAAAGAATAATGCCCAAACCCCTTTTACAGGTGGGCCTCCCATAGAACTGAAATCCTACTACATGATACTTAGGTAACCCACCCTCCTGTGCGGCTTGCAGCCCACCCATCATCACCAGGGCTTCCCAGGTGGCGCTAGTGGTAACGAATCCATCCGCCAATGCAGGAGACACAAGAGACGTGGGTTCGATTCCGGGGTAAGGAAGGTCCCCTGGAGTAGGAGACAGCACCCCACTCCAGTATCCTTGACTGGAAAATTCCATAGGGAGAGGAGCCAGGCAGACTACAGTCCGTGGGGTCGCAAGGAGTCCAATGAAACAGAAGCGACCACAATCAGTTGAAACCCACCTACCTGGGAAAATCTTAAAGAGTGCGCGTTAGGAGTGAATCAAGCATTCTTTCTGTTGTCCAAATCTACTAAAGAGACTTTCTCCACGGATTACAAAGATCATTCAAAGGAAATATGCCCTCTGCTTTCCTGAATCACTTAGGAAATATTTGAGTGTGTTTCCCTTTGCTTCTCTTTTCTTATTAATGATGAAAAAACTAAATGGTGTCCATCCCAACAGGGTTGGGGGCACACCAGGTTACTGGCAGGAGAGAATTCTGGCTTCCCCGAAAAGATGAAACGCCCCAGGCTTCTCAGCCCGAGGGCAGTCTGCCATCGCCACCACAGTGCACCATTGTCGTGCAGAGGGTAACAGGATGGGGAGAAGTATAGTTGGCCCATTGTTTACAAGGAGTGCCAGACATCCTCACTGGCTGGACATTAATTGAAAGAAACCGTTTGTTTTGTTGTTAAAATAGTTTGCTTCTTAAATGTGCTAAGGAATGGGTGCTGAATTTCTCAAAAAAAAAAAAAAAAAAAAAGAAAGAAAGAAACCCTCAAAGCCAAGTTTAATTTTTCCAGCTTTCAACCTAAGGACACATTATCCTCTTTTTCTAAAGAGTGAAAGCCTTAAATAGAAATCAAAGTCTGAAACACAAGAGCTGACCCCCTTTGCCTGAACTGGTGTTTAACAAGAGCCGACACTAGGCATTTCCCTTCTTCTGAGAAACTGGTTCGAAGGTCAAGCTTAATGGAAGTCTTCAGAAGCTCTATTTTCCTTTGCAGGCTTAATGAACGGCTCAGAGCTTGACCCAATAAAATCTAGATTATGAAGTAATCGCAGATATTGAAGGAACCTCCATTTTTCCCTTTAAAATAATCATCTGTAGGAGATCAAAAGACAGCGCCTTGATATTTCATTAAAATATTCCACAAACACATCCACACATACATATACACCTTTTATTTCCAATGACCATAAAGATTTAACTGTAAATTTTTTCCTAGGTATGGGCTACCATCATGGGTATTGATAGAACCCAACGATCAAAATATTCGATGATTAGAACATACAATACTTGAAACATCATTACTAAATATAAAACATTTTTTATTTAAAAAGGATCCTTTAATGAGATGGATGTGGGGTTTAAAAAATTAGTTTATGACTCCACAATTTAACATTATATTTTGCTAGAATGAGATAGGTCAGGGGCAATCTTTCCATTTTTGGCTTTAATAGATGTCAATTTTGAGAAACCTTGTTTACATAAATATACAGTAAGGTTCCAGACGTATGCAAGATGGGCCTTTCTTTGTAAAGAAGGTGGAGATACACTGTGAAAGGGAAGTAGAAAGAATTGGTGAAGGGTAGAGAGATGCTGGTGACGATGAGCACCTAGAAGGCTCAGTGTGCCTCTACTTTCATCGGGACACACAGCCTCAGCCTCAAAGGCCCCATCAGGACTTGTGAGGATGACTCCTATCCTCAACCCCAGAAAGCCTCAGGGCAACAAAGACAGTTCTGCTGCTGCCTTCTGGTGCATATTACTTTCTCTCCCCCTCCCCCAAGGACTCAGATCCTTGTTCTTCCAGACAGCTTAGCCCCAGACTCTTCATCAAGGGTGCAAACTCCACAACCGCCGGTGAGAAATACCAAGACCTTTTAATGATGCAGGATGAAAATGCCTGGGCTATATCGATCTTCACATCAGGGCTTCTTGGACTGAAATGCAAACTGCACCACTGGAAACCTTGTTAAAATGTAGATTTTGGGGGGCAGGTCTGGGGTGGCGTCTGGGATTCTGCATGTCTACAGGACTTTGCTTGGGAGGCACTCTGACTGTACAGAATGGTCTGACCTCCACCTCCATGCTGGCCAGCTGAATTGTAAGGAGCTGGCATGACTGAATCCCCAAAGAGCATGAAACGCCCATCTCCACAGTGAGAGGGTTCCGGGGGGATGCTTTGACTGAAACTAATCAGAGAGACTGGCTGTGGCTGAGTGTGACGTCAGAGCTGCTGGAGGTCAAGGGTAAGCAGGGAAGGGACAAGAGAGGACTTAACAAAGACATAAACAAATCTAAGCGATTCTGGCCCAATACACTCAGATGACCTCGGCTAGCTGAGCAAGGTGGATTTGGTTGGGATTTGGTTCAGGAGTAAAGAATCCACCTGCAGTGCAGGAATTGCAAGAGACATGGTTCAATCCCTGGGATGGAAGATCCCCTGGAGGAGGAAATGGCAACCCACTCCAGTATTCTGGCCTGGGAAGTCCCATGAACAGAGGAGCCTGGCGGGCTACAGTCTATGGGGTTGTAAACAGTCAGACACGACTGAAGAGACTTTGCATGCATAGCATGCATGTTTTCACAAATTCATACTACAACATTTTGAAACGTGAGTTTAAATTTTGTTAATTATATGATCAATTCAATATTGAACACTTGGCTTACTAAATTCAGACTTTGATCAAATAAGACAAAACTCTAAGACAGCAAAAGTCAAATGATTCAGCTGCCTTATTATGCCACTAATATAACAATACAATAAAAAATCACATATGCAAGGTGAAATATGATTAACATCTTAATGTCACAGCTTGATTTCTAACTTCTGCAACAAATCGGATGTGATATTTGAGAGAAGTTTCTTACTATATATCAGTGATTCACTTTAATGTGCACAGAAATCATCTATGTTATGCTAAGTCACTTCAGTCATGTCCGACTCTTTGCGACGTTCTGTACTGTAGCTCGCCAGGCTCCTCTGTCCGTGGGGATTCTCCAGGCAAGAATACTAGAGTGGGTTGTCATTTCCTTCTCCAAATCATCTTGGTGTCTTGCAAATACAGATTCTTATCCAGTAAATACATTTCTAACCAGAACCTAGGTCCTGGGACTACAGTTTGGATAACAAAGCTCTAGAGAAGGAGCTAGAAAGTGCCAATTTTGGTCACTCTAGCATCTGTAATTTTTAAGTACCAAGATATATTCTAAAACTCAAAAGGTGAGACTGAATATTTTATGGCAGTGAGATTAACACTGAAGGAATGAAACAAGAAGACAATGAGTCTTATTTTGTGGAAATGATTCCATTCCATAAATTGGTATGCCCACTTTATCAAAGCACCAGTGATTCATTACATGATGTTGATTGGGTCATATGTTTAAAGGCTTATGAGTAAAATTACTTTTTCATTTGAAATCTCATTTTCCATAACCTACACATGCATGCAGGGGTTTCCCTGATAACTCAGGTGGTAAAGAATCCGCCTGCAATGCCAGAGAACTGGGTTCGATCCCTGGGTTGGGAAGATCCCCTGGAGAAGGGAAAGGCTACCCACGCCAGTATTCTGGCCTGAAGAATTCCATGGACTACAGTCCATGGATGGGGTCACAGAGTTGGACACGACTAAGAGACTTTCACAAGTGCATGCATGCTAAGTTACTTCAGTCGTGTCCGACTCTTTGCGACCCTATAGACTGTAGCCCACCAGGCTCCTCTGTCCATTGAATTCTCCAGGCAAGAATAGTGGAGTGGGTTGTGAAACCCTCCTCCAAGGGATCTTTCCAAGCCAGGGGATCTTCTCTCCAGGCAGGTTTGGTTTCTCCCAAGACCTCTTTCCTTGGCTTGCTGATGGCCGCCCTCTCCCTGTGTCCTCATTGACTCTTTCTAAGAGTATCTGTGTTGTTGGACTCATCAACTTAATCACCCTTTAAAGACCTTCTCTCCAGGTACGGTCCCATTCTCAGTCCTGGGTGTTGGGACTGCAACATATGAGTTTGGGAAGACAAATTTCAGTCCATAATAGCCCCCTTGCTGCTGTTTCTCAGTTGCTCAGTTGTGTACGACTCTTTGCTATCCCATGGACTGCAGAACGCCAGGCTTCCCTGTCCTTCACTATCTCCTGGATCTTGCTCAAATTCATGTTCATTGAGTCAGTGGTGCTATCTAATCATCTCATCCTCTCTGCCCCCTTTTCCTCTTGTCTTCAGTCTTTCCCAGCATCATGGTCTTTTCCAGTGAGTCAGTTCTTTGCATCAGGTGGCCAAAGTATTGGAGCTTCAGCATCAGTCCTTCCAATGAATGTTCAGGGTTGATTTTCTTTAGGAGTGACTGGTTTGATCTCCTTGCTGTCCAAAGGACTCTCACGAGTCTTCTCCAGAACCACAATTCAAAAGCATCAGTTCTTCAGTGCTCAGCCTTCTTTACAGCTGCCTTCAATGCAGGAGACCTGAGTGTGATCCCTGAGCCAGCAAAACTCCCTGGAGAAGGGCATGGCAACCTACTCCAGTATTCTTGCCTACAGAATTCCACAGACAGACGAGCCTTGTAGACTATAGTATATGCAGTCACAGAGTCAGACATGACTGAGTGACTAACACTTTCACTTCACTTTTCAGTCCTCTTGAGCAAGTCTGAATTCAGTGCACTCTAGAGGGACACACCATTGATGAGAGATGCAGACAGAAGAAAGGGGAGACCTGGCGGTCAGTCAAGAAGGAGAGCAGAAGGGGGTCAGAGGGGGACAGGGCAGGGCAGAGTGGCTGGGAACCTGCACCCCCAGAGTTCTGGGGAGGCCTCAGCAAACACCTACTTCTCTGGGCTGTGCTCCCAAGTTCCTGTCATGGCCCCAAAGCAGCTTTTGTATCCAGCACCGTGATCTGGTTTTCGATGAGACCTGCCTGGCCGGGGCTGCTGAAACAGCTTCCTGTCTCTTCAGCCTCCTCTGGAAACTGACAACAGGCTCCTATTGACTGAGATAACCAGAGTGCATTTTTATTCTTTGTAATTTGTAAGCCCTTGCTTCAGTGAGTAGATGAATGTTTCACGTTCATACAAGCGCTTCAGTAGACTGGCTCGAATGACCCATGCACTCTATGAGAGATGTACATAGGGTCTTATATATTGCGGGCTTTGCCTTCATTTTTTTTTTTTTCAATCAAGGTATAATTGCTTTACACTGTGGTGTTAGTTTCCGCTGCAGAATGCAGTGAATCAGCTATATGTATACATATACTAACCCCTCGGACCTCCCCGGCACCAATCCCACCCGCCCAGGTCATCACAGAGCACGGAGCTGAGCTCCTTGTTCTATACAACACCTTCCCACAAGCTATCTGATTTACACACGGCTGTGTATATACGTCGTTGCTACTCTCTCAATTCATCCCCCTCTCTGGGTCCACACGTCCGTTCTCTGTGACTAAGTCTCTACTCCTGCCTGCAAATAGTTTATCTGCACCATTTCTTTACATTCCACATATATGTGTTAATTATACAATATTTGTTTTTCTCTTTCTGACTTATTTCAGTTAGGAAAAACACTCTTTGACATCAATCACAGCAAGATCTTTTCTGACCCACCTCCAAGAGGAATGCCTTCATTTTTATTAAAGCAACACGCTCAGTCGCTGAGTCATGTCTGACTCTTCGCAAACCCTCGGACTGTAGGACACCAGGTTCCTCTGTCCATGGGATTTCCCAGGCAAGAATACCGGAGTGGCTTGCCATTTCCTCCTCCAGGGGATCTTCCTGACCCAGGCATCGAACCTGCATCTCTTGCATTGGTAAGCAATTCTTTATTGCTGAGCCACCTGGGAAGCCTCATCGAAGCAACAGTGCAGGGTAACCAAACAGAAACTCCTTTCCTTTCCAATGGATGCAAATGAAAATTTATAGTCACCTAGGGCTCACAGTTACTTACACAGACCAGGTCTAGCTTGTGTGCGTGCCTGCACACACTGCTTCATAGACATGCCCAGATTCTGAGTTCCCAACAACCCCTTTGACAATATTAGCAGTACTGTCTGTTACTTTCAGGCTGACTTATGGTGAATTTAAATCTGTTTATGCTTCAATCATCTTCAAAACAAAGCCTGGCAAATATCTCAGAAACTCCCTGCAGAAACCTTTCAGTTTATCTAAGAGAGTCCATGTTTTACATTTTCTTCTTTAAAGTCAGAAGCATTTTTATTGCAGTAGAGATGTTAATTGCCACTTATCTTAATGAGTTCTTTTCTGATATGAAATAGCCTGGATTGAAATACAGCAGACTGTTTTTTTCTTTTTTTGTCAAGAAGAGATAGGAATAGGAGTTCGGTTGGTTCCTGTGAGAAATGAGATGCTTTTTCTTTTGTATCTACTTGCTTTGTCTTGGTTGCAAGGCTTCTGATTTAGGACCTTTGAGGTCTTGAGTTACTGCCTTCATCTTCAGTATGGGAGAAAACTAACCCCAGCAGAAGTGATTAAATAGAACTCTGGATCTGAAAGGAAAAACCACAGTAGGAGCTCCTGAGGTTATTAAAACAGAATTAAGTGGTAGCTGGAATAACCAGTCACTAAGGGCAATTTTCAATAAAACTGGAGCAGTTTTTATTTAAATTTGATTTATTTTTAAGTTCATATGCTTTTAAAAGAGATTATTTCCTATTTATTTCCTAGTTAACATTCCTACCTCATCGCTTCCAACCAAAAGTTTCCAGTGTCAAGGATGGTGCCGGCTGACCACAGGCACTGTTTGTTACTGCTGTTCAGTCACCAAGTCGTGTCTGACTCTTGACCTCACAGACTGCAGCACGCCAGGCTCCCCTGTCCTCCACCATCTCCCAGAGTTTGTGCAAACTCCTGTCCATTGAGTCAGTGATGCCATCTAACCATCTCATCCTCCGCCACCCGCGGCTCCTTTTGCCTTCAATCTTTCCCAGCATCGTGGTTTTTTTCCAATGAGTTGGTTCCTCACATCAGGTGGCCAAAGTGTTGGAGCTTCTATGTTAGCATCAGTCCTTCCAATGAATATTCAGGGTTGATTTTCTTTAGGATTGACTAGTTTGATCTCTTTGCCATCCCACGGATTCTCTAGAGTCTTCTCCAGAATCACAGTTAGAAAGCATGGGCCATAAGTGCTCAAGCTTCTTTATGGTCCAACTCTCACATCTGCACATTGACCACTGGAAAAACCATAGCTCTGACTATATGGACTTTTGTCGGCAAAGTAATGTCTCTGCCTTTTAAAACACTGTCCAGGTTTGGTACTCAATAAATATTTACTAAATGACTGAATGGATGAATGAAATTATATCAAACTTATTACCAGTAGGCAGTATTTCTCAAATAATATTAATAATGATTTTTATTCTATAGAATACTGTGCCATCTAATTAAAGAAGCTCTTTCACATTTGTGATTTTAATTGTCTTACGGCTAATACATTAGCTAATATATGATTATAATATACTATTATTTTATTCAATCATAAGATTAAATATATATGTATAACTGTATATTATATTAAATGCTTATGTATAAGTGAATCACTTTGCTATATACCTGAAACTAATACAACACTGTTAATCAACTACGATCCAACATAAAATTTTTTTAAAAATGTAAGCAAGAGATTAAAGAGCTCAGATTAGGTAACATAATTGGCAAGTAGGAAATGATATGACTTCCCTGGTGGCTCAGTGGTAACGAATCTACCCATTAATGCAGGAGCCTCCGGTTTGATCCCTGGGTCAGGAAGATCCCTGGAGAAAGAAATGGCAATACACTCCAGTATTCTTGCCAAGGAAATCCCAGGGACAGAGGAGCCTGGCAGGCCACAGTCCCTGGAGTCTCAAAAGAGTCAGACATGACTTAGCTACTAAACAACAACAAATAAATGGTACTGGACACTGAGTATGTTCTCCTTACAAATGGGCTTCAGAGCTTCCTACAGAGTTGTGGAAGGCATTGTTTTGCAAGGGGTCACGTTCAAGACACTTGGAGTCATTTCCATTCATTCTTCCTCCCTGTGTCTCCATCTGCTGTTCTTCCATGTGATTTGGTTTCTGTCTATCAGTAGTGTCCAGGCGGTTTAGCGGACTGCTTTCTTTTCTTTTTATTGTGGCAAAATCAACATAACAAAATCACCATTTTGACCATTTCTCAGTCCACAGTTCTTGGTCTGCTGCTCTGCAACTGTCACCACCATCCTTGTGCAGGAAGTTTTCATTATCGCAAACAGAAACTCTATCCAGTTGGGAACTTCCCAACTTCCTCCGCCTCCTCTCCCCCAGCAACCACTATTATAATTTCTGTCTCTCTGTTTTTGACTATCTAGGGACCTCATGCAAGTGGAATCATACAGTAGTAGTTATCTTCTTATATCTGGATTATTTCACATATCCTAACACCAAGTTCATCCACGTTGTAATGGGTGTCAGAATTTTTTTCTTTTTTAAGGCTGAAAAATAATCCATAGCGTGTGTAGACCACAGGTTTATCCATTCATCCTTGATGGATGCTTGGGTTTAAACAAGAAAAGGGGAAAGGGGGTTTCAAGGAAGATACTGGAAGGAAAGAATGACAACCTTGGGGAGATGACCACTCCAGTTACTCATAACAAATCATCCCATGACTCAAAGGCTGAAAACAACAATCATCGTTAATTATCTCACAGCTGCTTTGTGTGGTCACTCAAAACAGGGACCAGCAGTGGCAATGAGTCTCTGCTTCAAAATGTCGGGGATCTAGGCTGGAAGACCCAAAGGCGTGATGGGCACAGGGGGCTCTGCTTGGAAAGTGGCTCCCTCACATGGGGGCAAGTTGGTCCCTCCCCATGCTGAGCTCTACCATTACGCTGAGGAGCCTCAGAATGTTGAACTGGTTACAAAGGCAGCTCCGATTCAGTGTGGGAGACACCCTGAGAAGGTGCGGGGTCGTCCTGGACACCAGCTATGCAAACTGTATTGGTGCTGAGTTGCTAAGTCGTGTCCGACTCTGTGGGACCTCACGGACTGTAGCCCACCAGGCTCCTCTGTCCACGGGATTTCCCCGGCAAGAATGTGGGAGTGGGTTGCCGTCTCCTTTTCCAGGGAATCTTCCCCAACCAGGGATCAAACCGGAGTCTCCTGCACTGGCAGGAGGATTCTTTATCACTGAGCCACAAGGGAAGCCCACGCAAACCTTATTATTGTTCATTACGCTAAACATTTGCAGACTTTTCCGAAATGATTAATATTTTAGAATACCGCTGCTTTGAAAAACTTGAAAATATTCAGAAGGAATGTATAGTTCTGGTCAGCCAGCAGATAAATTCAAAACAGTAGATACATGCACCCCCATGTTCTCAGTGGTTCTACTGACCACAGCCAAGACATGGAAGCAACCTAAGTGGCCACTGACAGATAAATGGATAGAGAAGATCTGGTATATACACAATGGAATATTATTCAACCACAACAAAAGAATTAAATAATGCCATTTGTAGCCACACAGACAGACCTGCAGATTATCTTAGTAAGTGAAGGCCACAAAGATAAGTGCCATATGATGACACTCATATGTGGAACATAAAAAAATGATATAAACAAAGTTACAAAACAGAAACAGGTTCACAGACATAGAAAACAAACTTATGGCTACTGAAAAGGAAAAGGGGACAAAGGATAAACTTGGAATTTGGGATTAACAAATACATACTACTAGCCATAAAACAGATAAACAACAAGGACCTACTGTTTAGCACAGGGAACTGTAATATATTCAATATCTTATAATAACATATCTTCAATATCTACAAAAGAACCTGGAAAAGAATATATATGTGTATATATACCCACATGTGTGTGGGTATATATACATGCTTCCCAGGTGGTGCTAGTGGTAAAGAATCCATCTGCCAAGGTAGAAGCTGCAAGAGACCCAGGACTGATCTCTGGGTCAGGAAGATCTCCAGGAGGAGGGCTTGGCAACCCACTCCAGTGTTCTTGCCTGGAGAATCCCATGGACAGAGGAGCCTGGTGGGCTACAGGCTACATAGGGTCACAAAGAGTCACAACAAGTGACTGAGCACACAGGCATACATATATACTATATTTATATATATATATATAATATATATATATAAATAGTATATATACATAGTATATATGTATATGTGTATATATTTATATAGTATATATGTATATATATACTATATATGTATAACTAAATCACTTTGCTATACATCTAAAGCATTATAAATCAACTACACTTCAATAAAAAATAACAATTAAAAACAAAAATAAACCAGTGTTTGTGCTTAGTCACTCAGTCATATCCAACTCTTTGCAACCCCATGAACTGTAGCCCCCCAGGCTTCCCTGTCCATGGGGATTCTCCAGGCAAGAGTACTGAAGTGGGTTGCATTGTCAAAGAAAATAAGGTGAAAGTCCAGGATTTCTTTTTCACATTCATTGGGATATTAGGGAGGATCTTAGATTAATTTTACATTTCCTACTGGTTCAGAGGAATTATTTCTGCTGTACTGTGACTTTTAAGACAGTGGTTTCCAAACATTTTCCTGAAAACAATTTTGATTTTTTTTTTGTAAAGATACCTTTATGCAACTGAAAAGGCTGTCCAATATTCCAAGGTTATTTCATATCTACCTTTCCTGTCTGTTAAAAAGTGGCTGGAACAGACTATTTGCAAAGGAAAAGCCCCACCACCCTGGGCTGGCACCCGCCTGCTTTTGGAATGCAACTAGTATCTGCATTCCAAAACCATTGGGAATCACTGTGCTATGCTTCACAGTCTGGAGGTTCCGCCCCTCCCCTGAGCAGGGCAGTGTTCACTATAGCTCTGTCAGTATAGAGCACCTGAGGGCTGAAAGAAGTCCTCTCTTCAGGGTTCTCTATGCAAACACAGCGTAGATTTTTGCCCAGTTAGCAAACACAATCCGACTTTTCTTGGTGTGGTGGCTTCAGTTTTAATGGCGGATTCATGTCAATGTATGGCAAAACCAGCACGATAATGTAAAGAAAAAAAAAAGCTAAATAAATAAATAAAGAGGCTTCTAAAACTGGTGGCCTATTTTTTAAAAAACTTTAAAAATTAAAAATTTTCTTTTAAAACAGGCATTAAAAGAGCAAAGCACATAGTGAAATGCCCCTAGCAAACCAAAAGGTAAAACAACATAAAAAGTGAAGATTCTGTCTCATCTCAGTCTATGAGGTCCCTTCAGTATATAAAACATTCTGTGTTGCTAGAATGCTGCCCACTGAATTTGCCAACAAAGGTCTTCTTCTTTTTCTGTCTTCCTTCTACTCACCTTTCTACTCTTAACAGAATTAAGTGGATGCTAGAACACATTGGGTTCAGGAAACCAGTTAAGGTAGCTGAACATGATTCTTCAGTAGATGAAAAAAATTAAGCTACCAGATTTGTAATGTATCATGAACAATGAAAATATCACTTCAAAGTACACTTTTCTTACTATAAAATGCTCATTTTCCCTCTATAGATGTCAGTGCCTCCAAATTAATGAGCACTATTAGCTGCAAAACATCTCAAGAAGCAATGGAAATTAATTCTCATTAGTCACAAACGGACAGTCCACTACCACCTGCCTTATAACACAATAAAAGTTTTGACTGTTCCATTTTTGTCCTCAATTAAATGTTCAAAGTAAGATGATGAAAAAAAGTGACTTAAGATATCCAGAAAAATATTAAAACTGGTTTGCATGGGAAATGACCAAAAGGAATTTCATATTTTCCATTGCAGTGGGATAAACGGCGAGGCCATGAGGATGGTTTAGTTAATGGTTTTCCATAGTTACCAGGTTTCCCTGGTGACTCAGATGGTAAAGAATCTGCCTGCGATGTGGGAGACCCAGCCTCAATTTCTGGATTGGAAAGATCCCCTGGATAAGGAAATAGCAACCCATTCCAGTATTCTTGAATGCAGAATTCCACAGAAAGAGAATCCCGGAGGGCTACAGTCCGTGGGTCAGAGTCAGACACACTTAGTAACTAACATTCATTTTCACTTTCCACAGCAGCATAAGTTGAATATTAAAGGGAACTCATTTCTTTAAGATGGTCAAGGTCTCTAAGAAGACTAGAGTCTTTAAATATCACATGATTTCAAAAGGCTGAGCATACGATGTGAATGCTGATTAAACGTAGTACATAGACAAACAGCCAGGAGGTGCCTCCCCATATTCTCCTAGCTACTGGGATGAACTGAAATTTCTGTAAGGAAAACAAATCTTGAGTTTCTCTGGTTTTGTGAATTTATACTTCACATGGACTTGAAGAATGGCACACAGTCAGAATGACTTTTTCTAAAGTGGGAAAACAAAAGCAAAACACAAGGGTTGGGAAAGCAGACTGATGGATAAATAGACAAGAAGCAAAATTAACACATCATTACTGTGTGTCTTTTGTTCCATTAATAATCATGCATTTGTATAAGTTTTGCAAAGCTTATTTCTGGGTAAATGCGTGCAGAGCTAATTAGCAAATAGATTACATATATATTTTGTTGTTTAGTCACTAAATCTGACTCTTTTGTGACCCTGTGGACTGTATCCTGCCAGGTTCCTTTGTCCATGGAATTCTCCAGGCAAGAATACTGGAGTGGGTTGCCATGCCTTCCTCCGAGGGGATTTTCCCAACTCAGGGATCGAACCTGTGTCTCCTGCATTGGCAGGCAGATTCTTTACTGATAAGTCATTAGTGAAGCCCTATGTACACACACAAGTACATGTATGCCTATATATACACACAATCTATGCGTTTGTATACACAGAATCTATGTGGCATATACATAGATGCCATTTTCCTTAATCTAGGACTGTCAAGGTTCCCCCATAGGAAGATAGTCCTTCACGAATTAACCAAGTGAGCCAGAAGTCACCCTGAATTTCCTTGGTTTCTCTTTTTCCTCCTTCCCACTTGTGGGAACTAACCTTAGGGAAAGAGGGATGTTGCGGTCCCTTTTTAAAATCTTACTCATCACTAGACTCACAGAACTTTCCTTCAAACTTTCTCCTAGAGTTCTGAAAAGTACCACATGGAAAGTGAAAAGGGAGCACTCAGACAGGAAATAAAGGCAGTGACCCCAAAACAGAGCACTGGGATTTAGGAGCGTCCATTCTGGACATATGTAAAACTCTCCAACTCTCCATGAGATTCCAACTCTCCACGAGATTCCAGGGAAATGGCTTTCTCATTTTCGGGTTCTCAGCTTGTCTTGAAGGGGCATCATTTTTAATATTCACACTCCTCTGGGGCTCAAATAAACTGATTTCTTTCACACTGACAATAGAGAGAGATTTACTTCTCCTTTTCACCTGCAGCTTAGCTTTCTGCTTCATCCTAAGTGATTGGCAAAGGAATGACTTCATCTGCAAGACCCTACCCTCTCTTCAGCACAGGAGAAGTCACTTCAGTCGTGCCCGACTCTGAGACCCCATGGACCACAGCCCGCCAGGATCCTCTGTCCATGGGGTTCTCCAGGCAAGAATACTGGAGCGGGTTGAGGCTTCCTCCTCCAGGGGACCTTCCAAAGCCAGATCTCTGATGTCTCCTGGAGCGGGAGGCGGGTTCTTTACCACAAGTGCCACCTGCTCAGCTCAGCTCAGCTCAGTCGCGTCCAACTCGTTGTCACCCCACAGACTGCAGCACGCCATGCTTCCCTGTCCATCACCAACTCCTGGAGCTTGCTCAAACTCATGTCCATCAAGCTGGTGATGCCATCCAATCATCTCATCCTCTGTTGTCCCCTTCTCCTGCCTTCAATCTTTCCCAGCATCAGGGGAAGTCCCCCTTTTAGCATGAGACTATCTAAATCCAGTAGGTAACACAGGAACCTGGTTATCAGTGAGAAAACAGATAAACCTTTAAGTAGGAAGTAACATGAATTACAAACTCAAGCCATACACTGAGAGTATAGTAAAATCATTGCAAACCAATTATTTGTTTTACTTAGGAATTCAATAGGACATCCCTTTAAACCATCAATTATCCTTATTTTGATGTTATCATTGTACTTATCATTACAGGGGACCTTAAAATTAAGACTCAAGATGCTTGACATTTCATAGAATTCTGACTTCTAGGGAGCTGCAGTCCTCTGATGCTGGATGGTGTCAGCGAAGTTCATCTCTCCTATAAAACTATTTGGTGAAGATTTCATGGTAATTTAACTACTGAAGGCAACTCTCCAGTTGCTTTGAATCAGGAAAGTGAAAGTGTCAGTCGCTCAGTCATGTCCGACTCCTGTGACCTGAGAGACTGCAGCCTGCCAGTCTACTCTGTCCCAGGGAATTCTCCAGGCAAGAATACTGGAGTGGGTTGCCATGCCCTGCTCCAGGGGATCTTCCCAGCTCAGGGACTGAACCTGGGTCTCCCGCACTGTGGGCAGACTGTTTACCATCTGAACCATCAGGGTATCCCATTGAATCAGAGGAAAAATACTATTTCAGTTCCTTAGATAGGGAGCGAGAGTAGTTGGTTTTAAGCAGAGGGGTTAAAGGCAAGTTCTGAAAAGTCTGCATCAGGATATATGATGGACACACAGGTAAAATGTTAAAGACACAGGTTAAGTGAGCAAAGGCAAACAGTCCTGGTTTCATAATGTAGACCAAACCTAGGACTGCCACGGCCACCTCCAGAGAAGGTAAGCAGGGAAGAAGAAGTTCTACTGGAGGAGAGAGAGGGTGTACAGTAGCTTTTGCTCCTGTGATGGGGTCTAGAGAGCCTGGACTTGGCTTTTTGCCCCAAATGAGGCAGGGAAGTCCTGAATGCACATGGCCCACTTTATAGGGACTTGAGTTTCTCAGGCTCTTCTGCACTGCTGGGGGCTTTGATAGAGGATGGGGACCCTGAGGAGGCTCTTGGACCAGGTGTGAGCTACAGGCTCACCGACTGAGGGTAGAGCCTGTTTCACCAAAAGCACATGGACTGAGGGGAAGAACAGGCTGGCTGTCAAGAAGAAAGTCCACAAACCCGAAAAACACAAAACAAAAATTTCTACATCACAACTGCTGAGGATCAGTTAATGATTCATTAACCAACTAGTTAGTACCCCAGGTAGAGTGACTCATCAGCTTTGACTACCTCCGTCCCATCACTCTTACTTCTGGGATGCAGTTGAGGTCTCTGTGCCAGAACCCACTCTGGTATAAATGAGGTGGGGGTGTGGTATTAGAAATGAGCCATTATTCTAGAAATGCAATTGTTCACTCCTACTAGTGATGCTGAAGACAGAGGGCAAAATGAGTAATCTGGGCTCCCAGAAAATCAATACGCGTACAGACAAGTATTGTGCGTAAACTGTGCTTTCCTTTTAACTGATAAAAAGAATCCTGAAAAGGAGGCTTTCGTAAAACAAACAAAACCCTTTGTGCAGGGACATCTCTTCCATCTTCTGATTTTGTGTCCTGGCCAGGAGGGCCCAGGTCTCAACGTGCCCTCCCTCCTTGCCCGCTCACTGGCCTCTGCTCCCACCTCACTGGATCCCTTCCCTTCCGTGGTCCCTTAGCAGGGCATCCCCCAGGATCTGCCCCTCAGTCTTTCCCACCAGACAGCTCACTGCCTCTCTGCTTCACCACTTCCTCCACGTCCCTGACTCCCAGGGGCCCTTATCACCTCTGACCTCGGTGCTCCTGATGGCAGGAGCCGAGGTGCCAGCAGACAGGCAGTGGCGGTAACAACCGGCCCTTCCCTAAGCCAGGAAATGTCCCAACAACCTCAAGGTCGTAACATATGTCACCTTACAACTTTATCAGGAAGGTGCTTTTATGATTTCTGTTTTAAACACAGGGACGCCGAGGGCAGGGCAGGTGAACTTCACACCTGGAATCATGACTGGCTAAGAGTTCTTTCCCCCATGTATCAGATGCCCTTTATAACCCAGGCCTCCTCTACTCCTCCCGTGGGAGGGGAGAGCATGCAGGGCTGCCCAAGATCATCACCTGGGGTCAGAGGGGAGAACGTGGGAATCTCTCCTTAACCGACATAACCAAACAAAACAGAGCAGTTCAGAACGCTCATATTTCCTCTACACACTGGTGCTGGCCTCTGACCGGGCCCACCTTTCAGATGACGGTGTATTTCTTACTGGAAGTCACAACATGCCAAGAATGACAGTGAGCACTGTGGACAGTGACGGCAGCCACGGAATTAAAAGCCGCTTGCTGCTTGGAAGCAAAGCTATGACAAAACCTAGACAGCTTACTAAAAAGCAACAAAGGTCCGCATAGTCAAAGCTATGGTTCTTCCTTTAGTCATGTATGGATGTGAGAGGTGGACCATAAAGAAGGCTGGATGCTGAAGAATCGATGCTTTTGAACTGTGGTGCTGGAGGAGACTGTTGACAATTCCTTGGATAGCAAAATCATCAAAGCAGGCAGTCCTAAAGGAAATCAACCCTGACTATTCATTGGCAGGACTGATGCTGAAGCTGAAGCTCCGATACCTTGGCCACCTCACTGGCAAAGAACACTGATGCTGGAGTTTGCTCAGATTCCTGCCCATTGAGTTGGTGATGCTATCTAACCATTTATAGATAGTTTTTTGTAGTGATCCTTCCTAAGGCCCACTTGACTTCACACTCCAGGATGTCTGGCTCTAGTGAGTGATCACACCATCATGGTTATCCCATGAGATAAAGGTCAATAAGACCTTTTCTGTATGGTTCTTCTGTGTATTTTTGCCACCTCTTCTTAATCTCTTCACCTCTCTTAATCTCTTCTGCTTCTGTTTGGCCCTTACCATTTCTGTCCTTTATCATGCCTGTCTTTGCATGAAATGTTCCCTTGACATCTCCAATTTTTTTAGATCTCTAGTCTTTCCCATTCTATTGCTTTCCTCTAATTTTTTGCATCGCTCATTTAAGAAGGCCTTCTTCTCTCTTCTTGCTATTCTCTGGGACTCTGCATTCAGTTGGGCATATCTTTCCCTTTCTCCTTGCCTTTCACTTCTTTCTTCAGCCATCTGTAAAGCCGCCTCGGACAACCATTTTGTCTTCTTGCATTTGTTTTTCTTTGGGGTGGTTTTGGTTACTGCCTCCTGTCTGATATTAACAACTTCTATCCATAGCTCTTCAGGCACTCACTCTTGTCACTTCCACTGTATAATCATAAGGGATTTTATTTAGGTCATAGAGTAATTGCCCTCTACTCTTCCCCAGTCGCATCCTGGACATCTTCCAAGCTGGGGGGCTTATCTTTCCGTGTCATATCTGTTTGTCTTTTCATACTGGTCGGGAACCATCTCTTTCATGAATCACAGCCTTGTTGTTTTGAAGGGGTTTGCATAACTCAGTGAAGCTATGAGCCACCAGGGAAACCACAACCTAGATTTTCCTAATGATATTTATGGGGCTTCCCAGGTGGCTTAGCTATAAAGAATCCACCTGCCAAAGTAGAAGATGCGGGTTTGATCCCTGGATTGTAAAGTCCCCTGGAGAAGGCAACAGCGACCTACTCCAATACTCTTGCCTGGGAAATCCCATGAACAGAGGAGTCTGGTGGGTTGCAGTCCATGGGGTCAGAAAAGAGTTCACATGACTTAGTGACTAAACAACAACAATGATAGTTTATAAGCAGTATTTCTTTGTAATATCTACTAATATAACATCCAATAATAATTTTAGTAAGACACTAGGTAATTCTTTAAAAGTTCATAGATATAGATTATTGGTCAAACACTGTGGTTTGAAGCAAAACAGGGAGGACAAGTTTGACCAAGCCCATTGTAAGTGCAGTTGCTAATTTGGGCTCAAATTCAGCATTGAGGATGTGTCACTGTATTTATTTATCTGTTACAATGAATAACTAAAAGAATAATGAGTTTCATTGTGAATCATGTTTGCAAAATGTTAGATTCCTTTATCATGTTTGAAAAACTGCTTTTGAGATGGTGTACATCAAGGATTATAATACCCTGAAACAGGATTAATCAAACTTGATTAAAAGATGCTATTCATGATGCAGCCTACACATTAAACTGTGTCAGTAAATGTATTAGCCACAGTTTTTCTTCTTTCCTGGATAAGAATATTTGTAAAACCATAAGTATACCAGGTACATGAGTTTTGCTTTTTTTCTGGTTATTTCATCAATCACGTTTTCAAAATAAAGATGCTATGAATGATCACTCCCAATGTTACTGAGTCCTTTCATCTAAGTTCATTTTAAGATTTATATGACCTACATGTTTAAAAACAAGATGTATTAAACGCAATACTTGGCATAGCATCAACAACATAGCAGCTGTGATGATACTTAAGAAATTCACATTTTATGGAAGATAATATGCAATTAACAAATAGTTCTCAGCATAGGCTGCCATGAAATAAATATTATATAAAAACTTTTTTCAAAGTGATTGCTGACTTAAGGAAATTAAATTCTATCACCTCTTTGTATAAAAGCTTTTTATGCATTTTTTGTTGGAATACATGAGTGGAAAGTCCAAAGTTTTGCTCCAATCTATATGATTCAGCTAAGCAAGCTCAAAGAAGCTAACTATTTAGAATGAATCCTTTCACATTCTATGACTTAGAAAAATTCTGTTAAAAATTTAACAAAGAATATTCATATACAATTATATATATATATATATATATATATATAAACTGAATCACTTTTCTGATCACCTGAAACTAACATAACACTGCAAATTAACTATATTTGAATTAAAAAAATAAAATAGCCTAAATATATACATACACACAAGTCATCAAAACATCAAAAGGAAAAAAAAAAGATAACAGGAAGCTTTTGGTTTCAAGTCTACTGACTGAATTGGGGCTATCTTGATTTCAAATTCTTATTTTGAAATGGATGGTTTGCTTCAAAATTCCTCATTGAAACTCGTTAATAGAAAAAAGACACTGGTCTGCAATAAGATGAAGAAGTCATATATTAGAAAAGAAAGAAAATGGAAACAAAGGCCACACGTGTCATAAGCAATTATCAGACGGAACAGACCCATTTAGACAATTTGTATCATTACCTTCACTCCTTCATTCACTCCTACACATAGCAAACTGGTGCTTCCCCTCATCCTCCAAGAAAACCAAAAAGATGGTATGCAATCTCCTTTTCCTTTTTATAAATACAAATGTCCATGCAAATATGTGCCTAAGAGTGTGGAGTCTAGCCTGCATATACATGGGTCAATTTTTCCAATTCTCCGCTTATTTAGGGCACAAAATATGCGGATATCACTTTCCTCCCACAAAGGAGAATTACATCAAAGACATAAGGAAAAGTGCTTTGAGAATTGTAGTGTGCTCTAAAAATATGTTTGCAATGGTAAAGAGGCTTACATGGTTGGCTATTTAATAATACATAAAAAAGTTTAACACACTCTCTCCAAAAATGCATGTATAAACGTTAGAAAGAAGCCTAAAAGCTGGAAAAGTTTAAATCATAAATTATAATGCTGAGAGAAACTACTCTGAACCCCAGACGTAAAATATATTGGTTCTAGTAACACTCAACTAGGAAGGACCAAAGTTCATTCTTCAAAAGAAGATGCCAAAATGCAGTCATAAAAGAAGCATTAGATTGTGGACTACAATTTTAGACTTGGGGTGTCTCAGTTAAATCTGAACACTCTGACACACTCCTTTATTAGAAAAAAAAATCCTCTACAAGCAAGGCATTATTGTATTTTATATACTCATTTTTACATGATGTCAGGTTATTAGTTCTCTTTACATGAAGCCATAATTAATCCAATTCTGGTTCTAGATCTGGTTCTCTTTCATCTGACCTTAGGATGGTGGTACAATTTTTATTTTTCAGAATTGACATCTATTTAAAGCTAATGCTCAGCATTCTTTTTTAAATTAATTAATTAATTAATTTTTATTGTAACAAATTCAAGAAAGACTTTTTTCTTTACAATATTGTGTTGGTTTTGCCATACATTGACATGAATCCGCCATGGGTGTACATGTGTTCCCCTTCCAGAACCCCCCTCCCACCTCCCTGCCGATTCCATCCTGTTGGTTTCTGCCATACGACAATGCTAATCAGCCATAAATACATATATATATATATATAGTCAGAGAACACCAGGGTAGGTTCCTCGTGCTATACAGAAGCTTCCCACCAGCTACCTTACCCATGGTGATGTATATACATTAATGCTACTCTCTCAAATCATCCCACCACCTCCTTCCCTTGCTGTGTCCACCAAGTCTGCTTTCTGCATCTGCATCTCTATTCCTGCTCTGCAAACAGGTCCATCAGTACCATTTTCTAGATTCCATGTGTGTGTGTGCTAAGCCGATTTGGTTGTATCTGACTCTTTGTGACCCTATGGACTGTCCTCTGTCCATGGGGATTCTCCGTGCAAGAATATTGGAGCGGGTTGCCATTCCCTTCTCTAAGGGATCTTCCCAACCCGGCAATCAAAACCACATCTCTTAGGTTTCCTGCATCACAGGCAGGTTCTTTACCACTAGTGCCCCCTGGGAAGGCCCCTAGATTTCATTATGTATGTGTGCGTGTTAGTTGCTCAGTCACATCCAACTCTTTGCGACCCCATGAAGTATACAGCCCGCCAGGCTCCTCTGTCCATGGAGTTCTCCAGGCAAGAATACCAGAGTGGGTTGCCATTCCCCTCTATAGGGGATCTTCTCAACCCAGGGATCGAACCCAGGTCTCCTGCACTAGGGGCAGAATCTTTACCATATGAGCCACCCGGGAAGCCCAGATTCCACACATATGAGTTAATATACAATATTTGTTTTTCTTTCTGACATTAGCATTCTTAAAAATAACACAGTGAACTTGCAATTCATACGACACTGATTTGCCCGTTAAGTTTACGCCTACAAAGGATGAGCGGCAAGGACACTCTTATTCACTCTCATTTCTTACAGGAGTTTCTCTTTCTTGGTTTATAGTGGGCACTCATTAAATATATGCCACATAATCCATAACCTGAAAAGATGATAGTCTGATGATGATACGCCGAAAGAAGGAAAAAGGCTATAAAAGTGATAGCAATATAAAATGAAAAGGATACGTCATTTAATAAAAGTGTAGCACATTTAATACACAGAATGAAATAAAGAAGCTAAGCTGTAGTGAGAGAAACATAAATTTGGATTCCTATTAGGCCAAATTCCCCTAATATGAAAATTTAAAAACCTCTTCACTGAAGATTATATACTTATTCTCAATTTATATTTTAAACGTTAACTGGCAATTCAATTATGTGTTTTCCTATTTAGCATTTCCTAAAGAGTGTGCTACTGTTCTATTTCTACATGTTTTCAATAACTTATTTGGAAAGAATATTTAAAAATAGAAAGCTTTGGAAAAGGGATAGATTGGGAGTTTTGGATTAGCAGATGCAAACTATTATATACAGGATGGATAAACAACAAGTTCCTATTATATGACATAGAGAATTATATTCAATACACTGTGATAAACCACAATGGAAAAGAATATAAAAAAAGATTATATACATATGTATAATTGAATCACTTTGCTATACAGCAGAAACTAACATACTGTAAATGAACTATATCCCAGTAGAGCAAAATTTAAAAATAAATAAACAGAGAGTGTTGTGTTAGCTGAAGAGCATTCTACCTATACTTGCCAAGAATACCAAAAGATTTAGGGCAAATTTCCAGACAAAGATGATAGAGATCCCTGTTTTGACTGAAAACCTAGAAGAACAGGATGCTGAATAATGCAAATATAAGAATTTTTCTTATTTCTAGTAGTTAACAGTGAACACTTACTATGATTCCCCTTTACAATGGAGGTTTTACCGCATACAATATTTAACATAAGCCCTCCAAGTAGGCTTGAGTTGTGCTAAAGACGCTATCTTAAAGAATACCATAAAATGGTCCCATTCTGCCTTTTATGTATGGAGAGGTGATTTCTCTTTACAAAAGAATCTATGCAATACAGTTCACTTGCATTGTGGGCTCCATCAGAGAAAATACCCAAAAATTCCTTGAGATGAATTTTAAGTATATCACCAGAATCAAGTCACATGCCTGCTATAAAGACATACTAGGAACCTAACATATCTATAGTATTCACAGATGCAGATATATATTTATGGGACTCTGTCTGAATAAATCAAATGCCTATGAATAAAACATCATTTAACTCTACAGGAATTCAATTCCAATTTCAAAAGTAGAGCATCACTAAAGCCTTGGCCACTGTTGAAACAAGAAAGCAAAAAAAAAAAATTCTCAATAATAGCAATTTCTTTAATACATTATATTCAAATTTTTAATCAACGTCGAAAACAACTTCAGCCTAATGTTTCTTTTCAGACACAAAAATGAAGGTAATAAAGATTTTCTAAATTTCCAATTTTTAGTGTAACCTGGTAAAAATTTCCAATTTTTAGTGTAACCCGTATACCACTTTCCACTCATGAATGGTGACATACAAGGTGACAAAGTGTGCTTCTCCTGAGACAAGAAAAAACCTAGACCACAGTGTCTGAGGTCAAACAGTACAACCTCCCACCCTCCACTTCTACTGCATCACAGAAAGCTGTTCCAGATCTCACAACTAGCTGAAGATCTCACAACTAACCTCAAGCACCTACAAATGTTCCCATCAAAAGATGGTCTTCGCTACTGAACTGCAGAAGGTGCCAGGGATCCATGACCAACTTCCATATTCCAAATCAAACATTAGATGACGAAAGTCAACCTAAGTCAACCCTTTCATCCTCAGCCAGAGACATGGATGCAATCAAGCAATGCAAAAAAAAAAAAAAAAAAACACCCCAAAACCAATCATGCAGTCACAAGGTCTGGTTGGAAAACCTCTGTAGCAGCGATAGCCAGGGAGAGGAAAAGGCTGGTACCCACCTGGGGTCTTTCTGAATGCTGTCGATGGATGGGGACCTGGCCAAGGTGCCTTCGGGGGGAAGGGCAGGGCCGGATTTGCTGTACGGAGACTCCACGGAAGGACAGAACTGCAGCTGTCGGTAGGGGTCCGCGTAGCCGGAGGCGGGCCCGGCGGCATAGCTGGCCCTCTGGAAGGTGGCGGCGGCGGCGCTCTGCGGGCCGTGCTGGCTGCCTGCGCGCTGCAAGGGGACGGAGTCGACACCAGGGGAGGACGGGGCTAGGGCAGGAAAGTGGGGACAGAGCAAAAAATTGAGGACCTGCTCACAGAAACGGTTCACCAGGTCTAGGCAGGGGGGGGGAGATTACACACATAAAAAAAAAAAAAAACACAAGGATTTGAAATAATTAACAAAATTGTTACATCTGAACTAACGCATTCAACGTCATCCACTACAACGACAATTAGCATGCCATTCCGTTGGCGCCCAAGTTCGTTGGGGTTTTTCCATTCCATCTTAGAAAAGAACCTGAACGGGGCCAAAGCAATGTTTCAGGAATAACCCTTTCAGCTCTCGGTCGAGAATGCTTCTGTGATGTGTTTCCTGCTCACTGACTTTCAAGAAGAGGTCTGCTCATCCGACACGTAAACTCTGTATGGAGCTAAAACCCAGAAGAGATGGAAGGGATATTTTCTAAGGAATCCTGGGCAGTGAGTTCTTCATTGTTTAAGATGAGAAAATTCAGGCAGTGTTCGTTCAGGGGATGAAGGATTAATTTTATTAAGGGTGTGAAACATATTTAGCAATGGGGTTAATTTTTCCCAAAGAAAAGAAAACAAGGAAAAGTGAGAGGGTGTGTGGGGGTGGGGGTGGAGGCTGACGCGGGTCCGTAATTAGTGCTAGGGCAACAATGCAGGACTGGGCAGTTCTCGCCAAGTTCAACGCCCACAAGATCTTTAGGGTCTCTTTCATCTCAAGCTGCCTTGCTAACAAATGGTGAAGGGTAGGCATGCGGAGGCGATGAAGACCCACCCTGACTGCAACGCAGACAAAACAAGGTGCTGACTTGGCTTTTCCAGAAGTATCTGCATCTCTTCAGTAACGCCTAAATTGTCGGAAGAAGATCTGACGCCAGTTACTAAAATCGGTTTGACTATTTCCAAACTGAATTTCAGCTTTTTGTTTCCTTCCTGGGTTCTCTGGAGTCTGTTTCCTATCATTATTTTTATCTGGTTCTCAAAAGTACTTGACATCTAAGATGTAGGTGACCTATACAATGAAAATAGCATCTTCCATATTAATAGAATGTGACTTAATAACTGATCATTATCCATGATTAGTATTAGATGGCACCTTTACTTTCTAGCACTGTAGCTCAGCATGAACATATACACACTACTATATATAAAGTAGATAACCAAAAAGGACCTACTCTACAGCAAAGGAAATTCTCCTCAATATTTTGCAATAAACTACATAGGAAAAGAAACCAGAAAAAAGACATATATATATATATATATATATATATATATATAAGACTGATTCACTTTGGTGTACACCTGAAACTAACATAACATTGTAACTTAGCTATACTTCATAAAAAAATACATCCTGTGTCTATATGTGCCCATTTATAACATGCAAGCTCTACACAGAATTAGATTCCAGCTATCAATCACATCCCACAACTCAGACTTTTTGAGCACAACTAAGTAAATAGTGATAAAACTTATTCTCTCTCACATTAGAAAACATATTCAAAATCAAATATAAAAGGAAGAAAACAATACTAGTTTAATATTAAAGGAAGTTAAGGATTTCATGTCAAAATGATAAAAAGAAGTTGCAAAGTGAGCTGGAGAAATATATTCTAATATAAGAACTGATTTTAATTAAGAGGTCAGGGCTTCTCATTTCCAATGACCTTTTAAAACTTAATCTTATGATAACCAAAATCAGGAGACCAAGCACCATGACACGGGGAAGACTCGAAAAATATTTAAGAAAACTTTATAAACAAAAAGTGTGTACACTCCTAAAAGAGCCAGGTTTTGAAATGACAAGAGTTGCCCTGATGGATTAAATTTCAAAGTCATTGGATTAGACTAATAAAAAATTAAGTTCATAACCAGAAAATCTGTCTTATGTCTTTATGCTATTTCTGGAGCATTCATATTTTTTCCAAAATTTTGCAAGCATGTCTAATTAAAATTCACATTTTAATATTTATGAACAATGTGTTATATGTTATGGGAACAGGGATTTAAAATTCAGGCCAGGCATAACCATGCTCTTGGAAGAACAAATGCCCAGAGGTAAATAAAGTTTCATTTTCTAGATGAGTTGTGAAAAGTCACTCAGCAAATTAAAGGCAAAACGGAAAACTAATGATAACCTGACATTTTTTCAGATAAATACAATTTTTTCCTTCAGGAACTAAATATCTATATGAAAGCTTTCTTAAAAGGGTTACTAACATCAGAAAAATAATTTTCTATATAAAATTATTTGTCACTAATACCTTAAAATACAGTGATTAACAGGAAGGGAAGGCAAAATGGTAAGGATGATGATTTAAGGCTGAAACATAAAATGTAAAAAAAAATAGACTGAAACATGACAAAACACTATTGTTAAAAAATGATAATATAAGTAAAAAAAAAAAAAATCTCTCAGAGGAATGAATGAATTTTAAAAGAATTCATTTAAAAGATTTAAAAGATTCTCTAGTGATCCAATGGTTAAGATTCCAAATTCTCAATTCAGGGGGAACAGTTCAGTCCCTGGTTGGGAAACTACTACACGTAAGCTGCAAGGGAGACTGGACCAAAAGGTAAAAGTAGAATGTGAAATGCAATTAATAGAGCAGGAACAAGAGGACAACATCCCAGCGTAAGAGGAAGAAGAAAAGGTGAAAGGCAGTCTATGAATATTGTTAGGCTAGGATACATATTCTACGTTGGCCTTTTGGGGAGGAAATGTCAGGGGACTCAGCCAGAGCCTGGCTTCTGAAGCTAACAATCAGGGCCACATCTGGGCTTTCTAGTCAATCATGTGTATCTGGCAAGCAACTGAGTTCTCAAAGCTCCAGTTTCCTGATTGTGAAGTAAAGAGAAGACAAAGCCCCAATGGGATGACTGTTTAAAGGCAAGAAAAGCTATTAATGCCTAGTAAGTGCCAAACAACCTGATGTGAAGAGCTGACTCACTGCAAAAGACCCCGATGCCTGGAAAGACTGAGGGCAGGAGAAGAAGGGGACGACAGAGGGTGAGATGGCTGGATGGCATCACCGATGTGACAGACATGAGTTTGACCAAGCTCCGAGGGGTAGACAGTGAAGGACAGGGGAGCCTGGCATGCAACAGTCTATGGGGTGGCAAAGAGTCAGACATGGCTCAGGGACTTAACAAAAACTATTGTTCCTACTACTTAATCATATTGGAATCAGTTCACATTAGGAAAGAGATTGGATATGACACTTGGAGTAACAAGTCCTTGCCTGATAAAAAGTGTGGATATCAGACTTTATAACTCCTGGAAGTGTTTAACTAGTGTGTACTCTTATTTCCTCCAACAACCCAATACTAGAATAAATTGGCAACATCCGTTGGATCATCAAAAAAGCAAGACAGTTCCAGAAAAACATCTACTTCTGCTTTATTGACTATGTCAAAACCTTTGACTGTGTGGACCACAACAAACTCTGGAAAATTCTTAAAGAGATGGGAATACCAGACCACCTGATCTGCCTCTTGAGAAATCTGCCTCTTGAGAAATCTGTATGCAGGTCAGGAAGCATGGAAGTCTGTCATGCAACAACAGACTGGTTCCAAATAGAGAAAGGGAAATACAAGACTATATATTGTCACCCTGCTTTTTTAACTTGTATGCAGAGTACATCATAAGAAATGCTGGGCTGGATGAAGCACAAGGTGGAATCAAGATTGCCAGGAGAAATATCAATAATCTCAGATATGCAGATGAGATATGTGCCATCCTTATGGCACAAAGTGAAGAACTAAAGAGCCTCTTGATGAAAGTGAGAGTGAAAAAGTTGGCTTAAAACTTAACATTCAGAAAACTAAGATCATGGCATCTGGTCCCATCACTTCATGGCAAATAGATGGGGAAACAGTGGAGACAGTGGCTGACTTTATTTTTCTGGGCTTCAAAATCACTGCAGATGGTGACTGCAGCCATGAAATTAAAAGACGCTTACTCCTTGGAAGAAAAGTTATGACCAACCTAGATAGCATGTTAAAAAGCAAAGATGCTACTTTGCCAACAATAGTCCATCTAGTCAAGGCTATGGCTTTTCCAGTAGACATGCATGGATGTGAGAGTTGGCCTATAAAGAAAGCTGAGCACCGAAGAATTGACGCTTTTGAACTATGGTGTTGGAGAAGACTCTTGAGAGTCCCTTGGATTGCAACCAGTCCATCCTAAAGGAAATCAGTTCTGAATATTCATTGGAAGGACTGATGCTGAAGCTGAAATGCCAATACTTTGGCCACCTGATGCGAAGAGCTGACTCATTAGAAAAGATCCTGATGCTGGGAAAGATTGAAGGGGATGACAGAGGATGAGATGGCTGGATGGCATCACTGACTCAATGGGCATGAGTTTAAGTAAACTCTGGGAGTTGGCAGTCGATGGAGAGGCCTCGCAAGCTGCAGTCCATGGGTTCACAGAGAGTTGGACACGACTGAGTGACTGAACTAACTGACTGACTCTTATTTCCTCCAACAACCCAATACTATAATAAATGTGCTCTCACTTTACAAGTGGGAAACTGAGGCACAGAGAGACACTATAACTTGCCCAAGTTTGCCTTATATTTAGTAGAGAAGGAATTCAAACCCTTGAACCCCTCTTCCAGAGTTTATAATTACAACTACCAGCTTTATAAACTGGACCAAATTTATAATCTCAAATACGTGTATTACTGAAGTACCTAAAACAGTGAGAAAACTTAGAAAAATTGATGAGAGGCCTAAAATTAAGGGAAACATCTCCCAAAAGTACAGAGAAGAGATGGGTTTATAATAAGGATCAACAACTTGAATAGAGGGAAAAATGATTACACCTTGGTGTGCAAATTTATACCATTTCTTATTTAATTTATTGATATTCAGAAAAATATTTCTGGGAAAATCAAAACTAGGATACATATAGTTATCTTAATTTTAATTTTAAAGTGTTTTAAGTCTTAGTTTAATCAGTGATATTATTATATTTAGAAAAAAGTGGGTAGACTATGAAACCTAAGGCAGGGTAAACAACTTTCAGAAAGATCTTATTTAAGAACAACAATCACATCTATATCATTTAACAAATGGCCTTTCCGAAGTATCGTTCCTGAAGCCATAGTTTTGGCTTCTCTTAGGTCACAATACATAGTGTACCTGATGAGAATTTCAAAACATAAAATCAGAATTCAAATGGATATTGCAAAATTCAAATAAATTAGAGACTGATAAATGGAAGGAAAAATAATACAAAATAGCCATACAAATGGGGAGAAAAACAGACTATTTTAAAGGGTAGGTTATATGATCATGTGGGTGTCCAGGTGGTTCAGGGGTAAAGAATCCACCTGTTGATGCAGGAGATACTGGTTTGTTCCCTGGGTCAGGAAGATCCCCTGGAGGAGGAAATGGCAACCCCCTCCAATATTCTTGTCTTGGAAATCCCATGGAGAGAGGAGCCTAGTGGGTGAGCTACCGTCCATGGGGTCACGAAGGGTTGGACACAACTGAGCGACTGAGCATATATGATCATATATAGAAGAAAACGCATGAGAAACTGACAGATCTCAAACTGTCAGTAATACAATGATGTAATGCCTTATGCTTTTTTAAGCATGATGTAAAAGAATGATTTCAACAGATAAAGACTGAATTCTCCCTTTGTGCCCTGCCTGTTGAGACTGTGTTGTTGCTGATGAAGATTGTGACTCTTTATTAATGCAAATAAGCTGATCCTGATCACATAATTAACAGACTTTTTTCTTTAATACAAAATTTTGCTTAATTTCTGTCCTGGTATATGTTTTCTCTCATTTGAGTTAGAGCTCTGTTGGCCAAATCACCCACCTTAGAGGATTACTCGACTCAGTTGAACCTTCTTATGGCAAACATTTGAGGCAAAGGGTGCTTCATCAGCTCTGTAAACACTGCTCTCTCATCACACCTGCTCTGCAAACAGCCTCTTCTCCCCTCAATAAGTGCTTACAACTCAATGGACCACACTACTGGTCACTTTGGGGAGATTTTTTAAGTAGCCTCTTCAGCAGTTGACTTGATACTTTACCTTTTCATGCTGTTCATGAAACTCTCTGTTTTCCATAGAGCTACACAAATGAAGGTTTAGTGTGCAGCGAGAAAAGAAAGAAAAAACAGATGTTTTATGTGTTGTGTTTGTTTGAAAGAAGGGAAGAGAGATCCTTTTCAATAAAAATCAAACATCTTGTTTTGATGACGAGATGGTTACATGCATTCTTTACTGAAAGAGGGGGAAAAAGATCAGAGTAAAATACAAGACTCTGGCACTTGAAGAAACTTGGAGGATAGAATATAAAGTAGGCTTCAACAGAAGAAAGAAATAAAAACATTTATTTATGGTTTTGTATTATTTATCTTTGCTTTTATGTATATTTATATAGAGAGAAATACGAAAACATAAAATACTTTTACACATGCTATAAAATACAAAGGAAGCAAACAACAAGCTAATTAAATAATATTCCTTCTGCAAGATAGAAAATAAAGATGGCTAAGGTGATAATGGGTCCAAGAACATGGCCTACATATTTTTTTCTTTTTAGATTTTTTTTTTTTGATGAGGTATGTTTTTAAAGTCTTTATTGGGTTTGTCACCATACTGCTGCTGTTTTATATTTTGGTCCTTTGGCCATGAGGCATGTGTGGTCTCAGCTCCGTGACCAGGGATCGGACCCACACCTCCCATCGGAAGGTGCAGTCCTAACTACTGACCCCAGGGAAGTGCCAGCCTATATACTTGCAAGGTTATCACTTAACTAATAATGACTTTATCATTTCAGAAATGAGGAAACTTTACCTAATCTACTATATTCCTAATAGTATTACCATCTAGAACTGAACTATAAATATCTTTCCAATCTTCTGCACTCTGCACAGGTTGATCCAAACGAAGCTCAACGGAAAGATGTTGTGTTCAGTCACTAAATCAAATCTGACTCTTTGTGGCCCGTGAATTACAGCACACTGGGCTCCCCTGTCCTTCACTCTCTTCCAGAGCTTGCTCAAACTCATGTCCATTGAGTCAGTGATGCCATCCAACCAACTCATCCTCTGTCACCTCCTTCTCCTTTTGCCTTGAATCCTTCCTAGCATCAGGGTCAATGGAAAAATAGCCAAGGGTAAATTTAACACAATTGTTTTTAACTTCATACGTCACTATGTTTGTGGTGGAGAGGCATTTAATGCAGGATTTTTAGTGGTAATGGAATCACTATTAATGTTGATGTTGATTACTGATGTTGTTGCTTATTGCTGCTGTTCAGTTGCTCAGTCGTGTCTGACTTTTTTGCGACCCCCATGGACTGCAGTCTGCCAGGCTTCTTAATGTGGTTGCTGATGTTTTTAAATTTTATCAACTGATCTACCAGCAAACACTCTGCTCTCCTTCAGCTGTAATTAGACTTTGTATTTCTACCATTTTGGTGAATTGATATAGCTAAGAATCTGGAAGCTCTCCTTGATTTTAAGATGATATTTGTCATTAGACTCATTAAAAATTTTCAACTGGGTAATAATGTACCCCTGACTTTTTAGACTTAAAAGAGGTAAAAATTTAAACTAAGAGGTTATAGAGGATCACATCTGACTTGTTCTAATGGGAAGCAATCATTTTTATAATTTGAAGTAACAGCATTTAATAAGTAATAAACTGTTAATATTCTACCTTTTGTGGATTCAAATGATGATTTTAATTGAAAAATGTTATTTATATTTTATTGAAGAATAGTAGTAAAATTTTATGAAAGTGAGGTAGATATGTAATCCCTCTATAACTTTATGAAGTAATAGCTATTATTGCAAAAAATTAAAATTAAAAAAAAAATGCTTTCACCGTACGGGCAAATGTTTTCATCACATTCTTCTTCCTTTTCATATTGTAATATTTGTCGATCTCATCAGGATATTTAGCAGATTTTTTCCTTGCTGTGTACCTATGATAATTCATTCTGTATCACAACCTGACACATTTACCATAGAAAGCTTGTTTTCTCCACTCAGGGTCACATTTATCCGAAAGGAAATTCACAGGACTATCATCTCAGCAGATGTTGGCCGTTTTTGCTAGTTTAGGAAGATGTTATGGGGGGTTGTCAGAGTCAAGAATTTGTGTTAATTAAATGACTCCTAAGTTGGCAGTCACTGATATGCTTGAGTTTGAAATAACAATCTGTGTTATTTAGTTTCAGTTTAGTAGACTTCGCCACACACAAACCCATGAGTATCACACAGTCTTTGTCTGGCTGTGCTCCTTATTATACGAGCTCTGATTTGGACAAGCCCTTATCCCAGACAAAAGGTCTGTTTTATTTAAACAGACACCCTCATTAAGAGTGCCTCTTCAAATTTTCACTGTGCAAGAACTGAGGCCTCAGACACTGGGTGGATGGCCCCAGAAGAGCAGGGGGTGGCATTCGTTCCACCATCCCACTCTTCACTCACTGGCCTGGTCTCTCTGCTGCAGCCACCGGATCCAGCCTCCCTGTGAAGGGAGAGAGGAGGGATGCGTCTGGGGAGAGGGTCCCCTCTGGGGGCCCTGATGAGTGGGAATCACTGGTGATTCAGGAAGTGACCCTTTTTGCAGTCACTTTGCTGCTTTGGGGCCACCATGCTGCTTCTTGTCTCAGTCCCATCCTGATGCACGTGGGCCACAGCTCTACTATCTCTGCCTCTGGACAAAGACCACATCCAAGCCCAGGGAGGCTGGTGGGTCATCGCAGAGCCTGCTCCCTTCTGCTGGGACTGGGTAGTGTGGAAAGGTCTGCAGGTCTTGTTGCCAGCTAAAAGCTGGCATTCACCACCTGACTCCACAAGGATTAAATCACAAGATGCTGCGACCACTGACCTCCAACACCCCTGAAAGGAGTTCAGGGTGGAGATCTGGAATGAGGCACTCTGGGGCAAAACTGGCAGAACAAATCTTCAGTTAGTCATTTTCAGGAAAAGATTTTATGAGCCCAATCTCCTTGCATCTAGAAAAGCACTAAAATCATAAATGCTGACATCTTTTCTTCACAAATAGCAGCAACCTTCTGCAAAATGTGTGCTTAATTGCATGTATTCCCCTTTCACTAAAATCACACGTATACTGACTTTCCCCTATACCTCTTTGGAGAAGTTTCTCAGAGCTCTCTGAGATGCTGTCTCCAGGCTATAGTCCTCATTTTGCCCCAAATAAAACTTACTCACAACTCTCACATTGGGCTTTCTGTTGCTGTTGTTGACATTGTCCAGCACTGGCTGGGGTGTCTCTGAGCACGAAGTGTCAGAGTGAGATCTAGGGTAGGGGCAGGAGATATTCTTCAGGCCATACTCCCTGGCCTAGGCATGACCCGCAGAGTGCCACCTAAGCTGAATAAAACCCAACTGACTTTTTGTGTGAGTGAACTTTTGAGCAGAGTGAACTCTACTGTATGTATCAGCATCCACCAGCCTGTAGAAGAAAACAGGAAAGGAGTGAGATCTGCCAATCCTGATCCTTCACCATGTAGACAAATGCATACAAATGCATGTACCTAAGTCTCTAACATCATGGTTAGATAACTTTTTGGAGATAAAATTGCCAACATCCATTGCATCATAGAGAAAGCTAAAGAATGTCAGAAAAACATCTACTTCTGTTTCATTGACTCTGCTAAAGCCTTTGACTGTGCAGATCATAAAAAACTATGAAAAATTCTTAGAGAGATAGGAATACCAGACCACCTTTCTCTGCCTCCTGAGAAACCTGTATGCAGGTCAAGATCAATAGTTAGAACTGGACATGGAACGGACTGGTTCCAAATCGGGAAAGGAGTACGTCAAGGCTATATATTGTCACCCTGCTTATTTAACTTTTTATGCAGAGTACATCATGAGAAATACCAGGCTGGATGAAGCACAAGCTGGAATCAAGATTGTGGGGAGAAATATCAACAACCTCAGATATGCAGATGACACCATCCTTATGTAGAAAGAGAAGAGGAATTAAAGAACATTTTAATTAAGATGAAAGAGAAAAGAGAAAAAGCTGGCTTAAAACTCAACATTTAAAAAACAAAGATCATGGCATCCAGTCCCATCACTTCATGGCAAATAGATGGGGAAACAATGGAAATAGTGACAGACTTTATTTTCTTGTGAACAGTGACTACAGCCATGAAATTAAAAGATGCCTGCTCCTTGGAAGAAAAGCCATGACAAACCTAGACAGCCCATTAAAAAAGCAGAGACATCACTTTGCCGACAAAGGTCTGAGTACTCAAAACTATGGTTTTTCAAGGCGTCATGTACAGATGTGAGAGCTGTACAAAGAAAAGGCTGAAGGCCGAAGAACTGATGATTTTGAACTGTGGTGCTGGAGAAGATTCTTGAGAGTACCTAGGACTGCAAGGAGATCAAACCAATCAATCCTAAAGGGAATCAACCCTGACTATCCATTGGAAGGACTAATGCTAAAGCTGAAGCTCCAATACTCTGGCCACCTGATGCAAAGAGCCAACTATTGGAAAAAGACCTGATACTAGGAAAGATTGAGGGCAGGAGGAGAAAGGGACAACAGAGAACAAGATGGTTGGATGGCATCACCAACTCAATGGATATGAGTTTGAATAAGCTCCTGGAGACAGTGAAGGGCAGGGAAGCCTGGCATGCTGCAGTCCATGGGGTCATAAAGAATCAAACACCACCGAGTTGACTGAAAAACAATTCTTTAGTTAAGGAAAGTCTTGAGGGCCTTTTTGACCACCCAAAGGTAGACTGTGCTCCTTGTCTGAGTTGGTGTCTGGGACTGAAATTAGTCTTTGTGAAAAAGCAACAGAGGTGAGAGGCTAACTATGGAAGCCAAGAGGGAGGGATGGAAAAAGATGGTGTAGGTTGGCTACAGGAGAAAAAGCTAAGTGAGAAATCACCTTTGGTGGGTAAATTTAGGAAGCTTTAACCTGTCTCATGCTCAAGGACTACAGCTGCTTCCTGCTCTTCTCTGTACCGTCATCTCGGGGTATCTCTCAGTTCCAGCACCACCTTTATAGGGTGCTGCCATCTCCCAGCCCATGGCCCCAGAGGTGTCTGGAGTAAGGGAGGTCCAGGTACAGCCAGCACAGGGTTGAGCAGGACAGGGAAAGAGGAGAAGCCACGGAAGATAACGCCAGGAGGGTGCAGAGCTCCAGCCCTGAGGGGCCGAGGGGGGACACCGACCCACAGCCCCACTCCCTGCCCAGAAACCAGCGGAAAGACATCCTGGGAGGGGTCAAGAGTCAGAGTACAATCCTGAATTACATGTTATCCAGGAAAGAAACGACAGTATGTGTTGTTTTGTGCTGCTATTAATCCTTTGTCTTCGGTTTTGTCTGGAATATTCATTTAGCCTTTAACATATTACCTCCTGTTATCAGCTCATTTTTTCATATTGTACGCCCTTGACTGAAGCTAAACTGAACAGGTAGGAGGAGTCAGTTTAAGCTTCTTTGGATCGGGAGCCCATCAAGCACATGGTTTGTCTTCAATGGATACTGACTACAGGAGACCATGAGGTGCTCTAGATGAAAGTGGGTGTATGCTTATATAAACTTTTTAGTTTTTGAGTGATGATTTTTACAAATGCAAGATCAACCAAAATGACTGCTAAGAGCCCAGGGTCCAGGGCAAGACGGCCTGGGCAAGAAGGTTTAAAGACTGGCTCCATACAACCTGTATGACCTCGGGCAGATCGCTCAGTGTCTCTATGTCTCAGTATTCTGATCTACAAAGTGATCATCATAATAGCACCTCCTCCACAGGGCGGCTCTAAAGGTTAGTAAATACATTCAAAGCATGTAGAACCATCCCTGAGAGTGGCAACAGGCTGTGTTCTATTGCCATCCTGTCTCACCTGCTTGATGCTATGGTACCAGCTTGTAAATTTAGATTTGTTTAGGACAGTACCCTTGACTTCATTCCTGAGTGGTGACTCCTTGAAGAGGGGCAACTGGCCTTCCGTTCCCCTGCCCCACTCTCCTCAAAGTATCTCTGGAAATGGTCTACAGACGGAACTGAAGGACCCCCAGGTAGTGGCCTTACTTAATGGCAGAGAGGTCAGACTGGAGAGACACCTCGGTGACCAACCTGAGCCTAAAGTCTGCAGCTCCTGAACACATCAGGTCTAACAGGCCTCCTAAGAACATGTTCTCTTCTCATAAGGAATTAGGCATTTGCTCTGGCTCTGGAAGCTTCCTAAAGGTCTGCATCAGTGGCGGCACGAACAGTGGGGTGCATATAACACAAGGGATGGGAAAAACGACCCTCTGGATATGGGAAAGCAATCTTAAAGTGTTTCTTTATTAAAGTTTAATCCTGAATTTACTAGCCAGAATTTAATAATACTGTATAGTACGTAAGTAATTTATAAGCAAGAGATTTGTGCGGGCTGCGTGCTTCAGTCGTGTCTGACTCTTTGGGACCCTGTGGACTGTAGCCCACCAGGCTCCTCTGTCTATGGAATTCTCGAGGCAAGAATACTGGAGTGGGTAGCCATGGCCTCCTCCAGGAGGTCTTCCCAACACAGGGATGGAACCTATGTCTCTTACAAATCTCTTGCACTGGGAGGCAGATTCTTTACCACTTACAGCCACCTGGGGAGTCCAAAGGAGAGATATAGATCTCTATTAAAGGCATTTTCTCAACCATGCAGGTTCTGATAGAGAGAGTCCCTGGAGTTGCGTGGTGAGCCAGGGAAGGGGAAGGGCTTGTGATGAATTCAGTGTAGGAAGAAGGACTAATCTGAGCTGGTGGGAAGGAAAGAGGGCTTGTGGCTTTACGCCCAGGAGCTGGAGCAGTGACTTCGCCCCCACCCCCCTCCCCAACCCCAAACCTATTCTCAAGAGGCCACCACTTCTGGCAATTTCTAGAGCCTTGTGTAAAACAGCACAGTCCCTCAAAAGTGCCTCAATTTCAAAGAGGTGGGCAGGCACAGCGTCTTGGGCATGTGAATGTCACACCTCAGCAGATCTCGGCCGGGGCAAGACATTACTGTTACAGGGAAAAGCCCAAGCAAACAGCCTGTCCCCTCTGGAGCACTCAGAACACCACTGCCTTCCCTCCGAGGACAGACACGAGAAAAAGGACTAGTTCCCTCGTTCAGCCTGGTTCTCCACGGACGACTGGGGCCAGGAGGCGCCACACTCTTCCTGTAGAGGGCCGGGAAGTGAGTCTCCTCAGCTTGACCGACCGTGTGGTCTCCGTCACAACTGTTCACCTGGGCCGCCGCAGGATGACAGCAGCTACGGATGACCTGAAAACGGCTGGGTGTGGCTACTTATGGACTCAGACATTTGGATCCCTATGATTCTTACATATCACAAAATGTTGCCCATCTTTTGATTGCGAATCACTTTAAAAGGTGATGATCATTTTTAACTGACAAGCACTACTAAAACAGGTGACCAGATGGATTTAGACCATAAGCCACAGTTTGCCAACCCCTGGCTTAGAGAAAACACTAGTTTTGTTGTTGTCATTGTTTCTTTAAAAGTGTGAACATCTTTCCTTTGTCTCTAGCTTGGCATTGATGAATAAAATATTTTTCCCTCTTGCAGTTGATTTTTCATTAAGCCTCCAGAAGTTTATCAACAAGAGCTAATTCTAAGAGCATATGAATATGGAACAGGGAACCAACATAATCCCTTTTGTTGTCAGTTTTTCTTCAAATTAGATATTGAATGTCACCGAGATGGTTATCTTCATCTTTTATAAGGGATTGCGTGGAAATAAAATTACCTTAGCTAATAATATGCAACAACTACATGCAAAAATAGTCCAGCCCCAGACTGAAGCAAATTAAGCAGGCTGAAGGTAAGAGAAACTCTGACAGAAGAATAAACAGGTATTCTTTATATCTAAACCAAGATAAGTATTATTAATACTAGATGGTACTTACAACATCAAGAGTAAAATAAAGGAGTATTTTGTGCTTTTCTTCCTTTGATAGAGTGAAATATTGAAATGCAAATATCAATAATCAGCTATAAAAGCAACTTAGCTTGCCTGGATTTCAAAACATATAATTTAGTGTCATAATGCAGTTTAACAGAACTGCTATCTATGATCTACTTCTTGGGAACTGGAAGTTACAACAGTCTGAAGATGCAGAGCCTGGTGCCAAGCCCTGGACCACAGCTTCAGCATCCCATATCCTGGCCCCTGACAGGGATAACATGTATGATTAGAAATGCAGGCAGCTCTAGTGTCTGCAAATTAGCACCGTAATATTCTCTAAGTTTACTCAGCCACGGAAGGCTTCAGACCAAGGGCAGTTCTCTGTATCGTCTCAATTATACTGATTTTATAGTTAGGCTAAGTGTTCTCCAACAAATTCAATCGTGACCTTTAACTAGTTATTTTGCAAACAGCTTCATGTTCTGGAAAATACTTGTCCTTCTTCACATGGCCTGTAGTTGTGTTCAATTCAAAATATATATTTAATCCAGGAGCGCTAGAGAGTTGAACCATATATGCAACTGCCAGTGACCAACCACTAAATTATAATTTCCTATGATTCAGCCCAATAGTATGCATGAAGTAAATTCTCATCTGGCCTTAGCAAATATTCTACATTTTTAGTAAATATGTTTTTTTCTTCCCAAGGTTGCCAAAGAGGTAGAAAAGTGTTGGTCACTCAATGGTCTCCAACTGCAATTCCATGGACTGTAGCCCTCCAGGCTTCTCTGTCCATGGGTTTCCCAGGCAAGAACACTGGAGTGGGTAGCCATTCCCTTCTCCAAGGGATCTTCCTAACCTAGGGATCGAATTCAGGTCTCCTGAATTACAGGCAGATTCTTTACCATCTCAGCCAGCAGAGAATCCCCAAAACAGGCATTAGGCACCATTAAAAAGACACTTACCAGCCTTAGGTAAGCACATATGCCTTTATATGCCCTATGTTTTCTTAAAACCATTATGCTCATTAAATATATAAATAATGATTTACAAAAAAAAATTAGTACTACTACTTTCGATTTGCCTGTGTGACAAATTATGCTAACCCCCACCCTCCCTCCAGACTTCTTTCATTTATAATCTACTCAGGGAGCTCAACTGGAGTTCTATTTGGTTTTTTATCATCATCAGAAACATTAATGAGAAAAGCAGGTCATTCCATAATGCTTCTGAGAAGAGAGGACACCAACACACACACACACACACACACACACCCCTTTCATGAGGGAGTGTTATTTAAGTTTCCCAAGCAGACTCACCCCACTGTGGGAGAACCACACCACTACAGACAGACCCCCTGGTGTGGACAGCCCACCCCTCCGTGGAGAGGTCCCCCTGGTGTGGACAGCCCCCCTCTGTGACAGCCACCCCCTCTGCAGAC
>ML661340.1:6385071-6539990 GCA_007570785.1 Antilocapra americana | reverse complement strand
GTGGACAGCCCACCCCTCCGTGGAGAGGTCCCCCCGGTGTGGACAGCACCCCTCTGAGACAGACCACCCCCTCTGGACAGCCGCCCTCCCAGCCCCCTTGTGGGCAGCCCCCGGGGGTCCTGAGTACACACCTGTGCTCGTGCGGTAGGTGCCCGTATGTGCTGGCGGCAGAGGGTCCCCCTGGCTCTGGCTGAGACTCCTCATGGGGGGCTTCTGATAGACGCGGTCTTCATAGATGGGGTCGATGTGGTGCTCCGGGGACTGCAGGGCCCGCAGTTCGGGGCCCAGGTGGCCGTGCTGGCTGCTGTACGAGGCCCGGGACCCGGCTGCAAGGAGGGAACAAGGACACGGTCAGGCCTGACCGATGTGCAGACAGAACTTGTTTTATCCAAGACATGTTTGAATTTGGGGAGGGGGATACAAACGTGGAAATCTGCAGAAAATCCAACGGCTCATCAGCTTATCGGCATCACCCAGCCGCCTCGCTTTGCTCCCCAGTCTGATCTCTGAATATGCGTGATAATGATGATAAGATAAATCCACAGTGAATAGGGTCAGAGGAACACATTTTTCTCAGCCTAAGGACAGAGGCAGGTTGCCTCACTTAAGAAACCAGGCAGACTGAAGTCACCCTTAAAAAGCTCTTAGTAGTCCACAGTTCTTACACCTGAAATTTTACAGTGGCCGTTCTTATTTAAAGTAGCAGGTGAATAAGCCACAGAGGCAAGCCATCTTGATGCCTGTTGCTAAAAAGTGGACCAGAATTCATCTTCATCAGTGGGTTTTCCCTGGACAATGAGTGAACCAAATGTTCAGGCTTACAACAGCCTAAATATCTGAGAGAAGCAGATTCTAAAGGAAAAAAAAAAAAAAAGGTTTTTTAAGTGATATTGCCTTTATTCTTATCCTCCAAATGGAAAGATCTGCATCTATTCTAGCTTCCTCTGAAATGGCTCAAATGGTTGCCACAAACTGGTTTCATTTCTAAATTGAGGCTACACATTATTGTAAATCCTTATTTGTGCCATTAGATTTTTGTTTGTTTGTTTTAGTGTTTTTTGCATTGTATGGGAAGAGGTGTGGCTTTGAAGTAGTGCTGTGGACTAGGGAATCTCTACAGGAGGAGCAGAGTCTTAGGAGGGCTAAGAGCTTGAGCTGACCCACAAGAAGATGCTGGTTGAGAATGAATATTTCATTGGAGGGATGGCCAGAATCCCAGGAGTAGACATGCCAGGGGAATCATGCCTGTAGGCACACATGGAGTGGAGGACATCTAGGGACACTAAAGAGGCACCAAGGAGAGATGGCTACCCAGCGATGGCGAGGACAGGACCACACAAACCCAAGTGAGGCTACAGATGATTTTAGCAAGACCCTTCAGATAAATCCCCAAAGCTAATAATCTGCCTGGTACGCGCGGATGTAACTGTCAGCTGCCTTTGAACAGTCCCAACTGGGAACCTCCATTTCAGCTTAAAGAAAGGGAGAATTGCAATTCCTTGGTTTTAGTGGTGTTTGTGGGCAGCTCCCTCTCTCTGCCCTGCCAGCCCACTGCCTTCACTGCTGGCCACTTTAAAGCCAATATCTTCAATGTGCAATGATAGGCTGCTTCTTCAGGGTTGTCTAACCCCAAAGATTTTAATATTCTTGTCTAGCCTATTTGAGGATAAAGCCATTTAAAATTTTAAAACTGCCAGCAAATGTTTCCCTGGTATGCCCTATGTTTCACATAGGCTGCTTTACATTTAAATCAACAGAAAACAGAGTGATTCCAAAGGACTGGGGCAAGGTTGGGGCTTCTGTGAATTTTGTCTTGTTAACAATCACTGAATGTTTTGAGGCAAGGGAAGGGAATAAAGTTGGCAAGTTCTTACCTTTCCTTTTGCTAGTAATTAAATGAATTCTGGTTTAGACAGCGTTCCAATGAGTGATAGATTTAAAATAACTGTTTTGCATAATTAGGTTCATTGCATCTGATTTATCAAATGCCAACATCACAGTGAATATTATCTCATGCTGGTATTTTCCAGGAATATATTTAAGTATGATACGCTTTGAGCTCCTGCTGTCAGTTCTTCCTACTTCTGAAGGTTTTGATAATATTGCCAAGGACTTACAAGTGTGAAAAAACTAGGAAGCAGTCATTATATCCAAATGTCGTATACTTAAGTAAAAGTTATCCATTGTAGATTTAGAGTTTTAACTTTATCACCATTCCTTGATTTTAAGCAGTTAAAAATATCCAACGATGAACAGTAAAAGGAACTGCTGATCTTTTAAGTTGTGACATGAGCTGTGGGTATGTACAAAAATCTTCTTATAAATGGGCATTAAGAAATGTTTACTCTCTTATTAAGATAAGGGCTATTTTGGTGGACATCAGAATTTCTGTGTCCTGGTACTATGAAAAATGCAATAGTAAAACTATTACATATTTAAATAGTATACTATACTATATTTTTTTATTAACATATTCTTGATAGAACTGAAAGTTCACGGTGTTTCCCTGTGGAGACATTTGTGCAAAATACCTTTGCATATTTAAGCACTGTGCACAGCGCTGAAATGAGGCATTTTAAATTGAGCATTGTTTACACTCCTTTTATCCACTGTAATCAGGTTTTAGTGGCAAATGGGTGGGCGGGCACAGTTATTGGCACGATATATAGAAGTAGGAGAAAAGACGGACAAGGAATTAAAGGGTACAACTTCTAGAATTCATGCCTTTTACCGCTCTTGCTCAAAAAATAATATATCAGATCCCTACTACCAAGGCCTGTTTGGGATTTTTCTGGCGATCCAGTGGCTAAGACTCTGAGCTCCCAATGCAAGTGGCCTGGGTTAGGTCAGGGAGCCAGATTCCACATGCCCCTACTAAAGATCTTCCACACTATAACTAACACACAGAGCTGCCAAATAAATAAATGGATATCATTTAAAAAATATATAACAAACAAAAATCAAGCCTATTTTATTTGGAGGCAATGGTGATTGCAGCCACGAAATCAAAAGATGCCTACTCCTTGGAAAGAAAGTTATGGCCAACCTGGATAGCATATTGAAAAGCAGAGACAACTTTGCCAACAAAGCTCCGTCTAGTCGAGGCTACGGTTTTTCCAGTGGTCATGTATGGATGTGAGAGTTGGACAGTGAAAAAGGCTGAGCACCGAAGAATTGATGCTTTTGAACTGTGGTGTTGGAGAAGACTCTTGAGAGTCCCTTGGACTGCAAGGAGATCCAACAAGTCCATCCTAAAGGAGATCAGTCCTGGGTGCTCATAGGAAGGACTGATGTTGAAGCTGAAACTCCAAATACTTTGGCCACTTCATGTGAAGAGTTGACTCGTTGGAGAAGATCCTGATGCTGGGAAGGATTGGGGGCAGGAGGAGAAGGGGAAGACAGAGGATGAGATGGCTAGATGGCATCACTGACTCGATGAACATGGGTTTGGGTGGACTCCAGAAGTTGGTGATGGACAGGGAGGCCTGGCGTGCTGCGGTTCATGGGGTTGCAAAGAGTTGGACAGGACTAAGTGACTGAACTGAACTTAAGAAAAAAAATATTCTCACACCACCTGTTCTGGGACTGTGCTCCAAATTTCATGCTACTGTTGTTGTTTTAGTCTAATCATGTCCAGTTTTTTTGGACCCCGCACACTGGCTGTAGCCTATCAGGCTCCTCTGTCCATGGGATTCCCCAGGCAAGAATTCTAGAGTGGGTTGCTGTTTCCTTCTGCAGGGGATCTTCCTGATGTTCCCGATCTTCCCGGGATCAAACCCATGTCTCTTGTGTCTCCTGCACTGGCAGCAGGCTTACTTGCCACTGAGCCACCAGGGAAACCCATAAAATTACATGAGATGGTATATATATATATATATATATTTACTGATTCAAAGACAATACACTTTTCTTTAGTAGTAATTTTCTTTTATCTTTATGACCTATTTGACAGTGAGTCCTCACCATAACACTGGACTCAGAACACCACTAGCAAACATTTGCATCTTTGCCAGAAACTGTAGCAACGCTGCCATCACAAGCAAAATGTTAGAGAAACTCTGACTTTGTTAAAATGTCACAGATGTCAAGGCCAATTGTGTCGGTGGAGAACAAGTCTGAGAGCCTTGCCTTGAACAAGCTGAGGGCTCAGAACTGCAGTGTGACAAAGGGCAGTGGAAACACAGATGGGCCAAAGAGAAAAGAGAAAGCAGATCCCACGGACCAGACCAACTGCATCAGCTGGTCCCCCACCATTGAAGACATAGGTCACACAGTGTAACACCTGAGTGTCCAGAAGGCACTCAATGATGAATTTCTGCCACAAAACGTACAGCATCTAATGTCAATCTATCAGTGCTCTCATATGCTTTTACTCAAATGACATCTCCTCTTCCCAAGACAAGGTTTGGGCCTAGAGAGCCCCGGCCCTGGCAATTTTCATATACGATATGTTTCTGAAATTAGTGGGTTTGAAGACTCACACCTGAAGCATGAATGATCCGCATGCAGGCCAACAGCGATTGTGATTGAGGAGGGCTGAAGGGTGTTGCAATAGGCCTATGGTGCTCTGTGCAGGTCAGGCCCTCCTGAAGGTCCGGGAGCCCCGGAAGACTGGAAAGAACCTGCACACGGATGCAGGATCAGGCTCGAGACTGTTGCTACTCAAGAGCCACCACCTGTCCTAGGACCTCAGTCCCAGCTCACTGCTGCTAGGGCTGACTTGAAGGATGCTCAGATGGCTTAAATCAGGTCACTCCTGGCCACCTGGCAGTGGTGCTGGGGATGGGAGGCGAGAGGAAAGGTTCAGTTCTATGGTGGAGACATGTAAGCACGCAGGACCCTGCGGGGTCTGCCTAGGACAGGCAGGTGTAATTCCTCTCTTAAGTGCCAAGATAACAGTATCAGATGCACACTTTCTGAATTGTTTTACAGATGCTAAGTGGAGAAAATTAACTACTCGATGACCAAGAGCCCCAGACCTAGGGGGATTTTATCTATCAGGGAATTGTTCTGGAGCTGATCACATATCCTGTGATCCTATCTTTCTCACCCGGCTTTTAAATATGCTTTGCTAAGAAACCCTTCAGGGAGCTCGGGTTATTTTGAACACGAGGCACTGATTCTCCTTGCCTGGCCCTGCAATAAGCCTTTCTCTGCTCCAAATGCTCAAATTTGGGTTTGTTTGGTCTAACTTGCATCAGGCATAGGAACTTGAGTTGGTTACACCAAACTCAATGAACTCAGATGGATGTACACCGAAGAATTGATGTTCTGGAATCATGTTGCTGGAGAAGACTCTTAAGAGTCTCTTGGACAAGCAAGGAGATGAAACTGGTCAATCCTAAAGGAAATTGACTCTGAATATTCATTAGAAGGATTGGTGCTGAAGCTGAAGCTCCAATACTTTGGTGACCTGGTGTGAAGAGCCAACTCTTTAGAAAAGACTCTGACACTGGGGAAGATTGAGGGTAGGAGGAGAAGGAGGTGACAGAGGGTGAGATGGTTCAATGACATCACCAACTCGATGGACATGAGCTTGAGCAAACTCTGGGAGATAGAGAAGGACAGGGTGTCCTGCAATCCATGGGGTCGCAGAGTCTGATTCGACTTAGCAACTGAACAACAAAATGGGCTCCAGGGGCTCAAAGGGACGGGCAGAATGGACCCCTGAAAAGTGGAGGGAAACTAGACTCAGAATATCCCCTGCTGCTCTGTTGGCACCTTCACTCCAGCACCACCATTTACATGAGCAGCTCCTACACAGAAATGTAAGCAGATAGGTTAGAGGGTCCCTGAGAAAGAGAGTCAGGAATGACTTTCTTGACATAAAAGGCCTCATTTTGGCCTAAGCCATTTTGTGATCTAAGCCTGGCCATAATGCTTGCCTCTGAATAGGTCTCAGTAATTAATGCCCTTAAGGGAGGGAAGGTAGAAGCAATGGAGCAGCATTCAAGAAACAACAGTGCAGCCTTGGGGCAGGGTGCTCCTCAAAGGATATATACCTGCAGAAAAATATAACAATATACCTGCAGAGACCTAACCCCACCCAGGGAGAGGATGGAATGGGGCTGCTGAGCCTCCTCACTTCAATCTGGTAAAGCTTGGACTCTTGACCTGAGGACACAGTTCTGTGCTGGTTTTCCTCTGCTCAAGCCCTCTCATGAATATGCATATACCTTTTGCTTAAAACTTTCCTGTTCAGATAGACAGTGCTTTGAGAAAGATCCCTGTGTTCTTACTTGATGCAAGAAATAAATCCTTCCTTCTCCCAGATTCTGGCTTGCTTGTGTCTATTGGCCCAACATGCACCAAGAGGGGAACCCAGTTTTGGGGGAACAGAAACTTGAAACCATGGCTTCGATTCTAATTCTATACAAAAGGAGGCCTTAGGAGCACAGGTGTATAATAATGTGCAATAATCTGAACTAAGTAAGCTCTAATAGCATCTAGGGTAGTAATTTTATCGCTCTTAACTGTTCAATTTTTCCCAAACAAACTGAAATAAGAATACATGGTCTGAACTCCAGAACTGTGTTTAACCATTTGAGCAAATCAAGAAAGGTCACTGAACCTCTCTGAGCTCTGGTTTCCTCGAGCATAAAAATACATATAATAATGCCTGCATTTGTATGTGGCATTGTGGGAAGATGAAGGAGAGAGAATCAGTGTGAAGGGCTCTGCAATTGATAAAGCTGCATTAAAAACAGGTACTCTCATGTCATTTGATCTTAGAGTCAAGAAATTATGTTATCTTGTTAAAATACATCTTTTGATTGAAAAAAACAACCAAACGTATAACTTAAACTATCAAAATATGCAAAAACAACTTACGAGCTTTAATTTTGAAATATTATAAGCAAAGGAAACTTGGATAATTTTGAGAAGTATTACAGCAAAATGTAAATCTTACAGCTTTATTTTTCTTAAAAAATGAGTGATGCTTTGGAATAGATAATAGCAAAGAATAAAGGAGTAAAGGAAGTTCAAAATGGAAAGAAACACTGACATGACAGAGGGAAGGTGGAATCCTTTTTAGAAAAGGGATATGACATGAATGAAACCTGCAGAGGGAAGATAACAAACATCTGCTGATCCAGGAGGAAGCCAGCGACTGACTTGCAGGGAGTTCTTGACATGGAAAATAATTACGAAGCTGAAAGGGTGACGTGTCATCAGTATACTGTCTGTCTCGTGCCTCCAACCCCACATTTTCCCTGGGCCAGAGAATTCAACAGGCTCTGTTCCATTTGTCCAGCAACAGAAAACACTTATTTTTAGACTGATTTGAAAATGAATTTCTATTTGCTAGATTTTACATAGGGTGTGTACACGTGCCCGCTAACCCATGTTGATGGATATATTCACCGATTCAACATGTATTTACCGGGTGAGTGACTTCTAGAAGTTTTAGACACCATCATGCTTAAGAGGAGAAAGCTCTTGCCTTGAAAATAAGTCAGTCATCACATTTAGAGATGAAGGTACTGGAGGAAAATAAAGCCGGGTGAGGAGAGCGGTCAGTGTCAGAGGGTATATGTGTTGAGAAGGCAGTCGTGACGTTCTCTTTGAGGGTCTCACATGTCAGCAGAACACTTCACAAGAGAGCCGTGCTGGAGGAAGCCCATGTGTTTCTCAGCCAGAGGGGACCAGCGGGGTAAGCAGAGGCTCCAGTAGGAGTCTCTTCAGAGTATTTACAGCAGTGATTTTATCACTCATTTAGTCCACATTGTCTTTGAAAAGAAGTGCCAGTTAGTATGCGAACTCTTTACAAGTTTATACCACAAGTGATCATAAAAACTGAACAGATATTTTTTGACTCAAAATTTCACAGTCACAGTAGCCATATTTTAAGCAAAAGAATTTGAAATATTCAACAGGAGATCACACATAAGAAGCTCATGAGAACTGCACACCAAAGATTCAGCTCAACTACATATATATAGATATGCATTTGAATTATCATTCCTTAGAATATGATTAATTCTCAAACCTTTATTTATTCCTTGCAGAATTATCTGCAAGACTGTTTAAAAGTGCTGCTTCCTGAGCACAACACCCCACAAATTCTAACTCGGTCCACCTGAGCAGGGAGTCGCTGCTCTTTAGTCGCTAAGTGGGTCTAATTCTTTTGTGACCCCATGGACTGTAGCCCACCGAGTTACATGGGATTTCCCAGACGAGAATACTAGGTAGACATTTCCTTCTCTAGGGGATCTTCCCAATCCAGGAATCAATCCCGAGTCTCCTTCATTGGCAGAGGACTCTTTACAACTAAGCCACCTGGGAGTCCACGCAGGGAGTAGCCATGCAGATTTAGCAGGCACCTCCATGCTTCCCTGGTGGCTCAGCTTAAAGAACCCGCCTGCAAGGTGGGAGACCTGGGTCCGATCCCTGGGTTGGGAAGATCCCCTGAGAAGGGAAAGGCTACCCACTCCAGTATTCTGGCCTGGAGAAGTCCATGGCCTGTATGGTCCATGGGATGTTAAAGAGCTGGACATGACTGAGCAACTTTCACTTCCACTTTTCACCATGCCTCGCCTTTCTCCTGCAGAAATCAACCTGGCAGCCTCCCTGTCCCAGACGAAGCAGAGTCAGGAGACATACCCCAAAGACAGAAATCTGTATCTAATATGTTACTATCCTCCATTGACGCGTCTTGCTTTCTTCAAATAGTATCATACACTACCACTAATGCCAATTACTTTACTGACTAGAATGAAACAAATTAATTCTCTTTGCATGGGGATCCATTCAGACTCACTGATTTTTAGAATATACAATTTCTGGTTCTCTAATTCAACATGAATTAACTTGCTTTCTCTAAGAAACAAATGGTTGTGTGTTTTCATGTGGAAGTATCAATACTAGGTTCTGAAGGACACACTGCCATTGACTTCCTTCCTTCAAATTTGGGAGCCAGTTTCACATGCTCATTTGCACAGAAATGGAAGGAGAAAAAGAAGGACCTAAATGACTTATCGGGACTTAGCGGTCAGTGGACCACAGCAAGCTGACTTGAGGAGTGTGGGGCCAGACGGTGGAGCTGAGCGCTTTCATTTCTGAGATAGAGAAAGAGCTGTCTGCAGAAGAATACAGCTTATCATGCTACATAGAGAACTCCAAAGTAAAATCTAAGAATTCTGTTTTTTGGTTTTTTTTTTTAAACTGTGCCATCAGTTCATGCACCGCTATTTATGAGTAAAACCACATTTTCAAAGGGCAAAGTAGTACTTTTATAGAGATGTGGGGAGCCTGGAAGAAAAGGAAATTTCCTCTTGCAAATCCCCACTACAACCCCTTTCCTTGCGGGGGCTCTAACTTCCAGGGATGTTGCTATAGATATGCCGGCATCACTAAGCGACGTGGCCATGTAGCGTGGGCTTTGCAGGCAGGACGCATTCTCCCTGTGAGAGTTTCTAACTTTGAACTAGTTATTGTAGTTCAAAGTGGACTAGTTCTAGTGGACATTGAACATCTCAAAAAGTCTGGCTTGATATTTGCTATCATTAAACTCCCAGGAGAAAAAAATGCCCTCAGCAAATAAGCACTAACTATCAGAAATACAAAAGTTTACATAATTTTGGTGAATGTTATACTTCGGGCACCTGAAGTGAAGAGCCGATTCATTTTCCAATAAAAGACCGTGATGCTGGGAAAGACTGAGGGCAGGTAGAGAAGGGGGCAACACAGGATAAGATGGTTGGATGGCATGACTGATCCAATGGATATGAGTTTGAGAAAACTCTGAGAGATGGTGAAGGACGGGAAGCCTGGCGAGCTGTAATCTACCGGGTCGCAAAGAGTCAGACATAACTTAGTGTCTGAACAACAACAACAAAGTTGTAAATTGCACAGGAGTAGGAAGTAGAGCTTGAATTTAATTTGTGTCAAAAGCAAAATTCAAGAATAAAGCAATTAAGTATTTTAGCAAATATTTCTCACATCTAAGGTATAATATTTGCATAATTTACAACTTAATTCCAATGTTTAAAAGATTCCCAAACATTTCCTGTATAATCTGAGTCAAGTCCACATGCTAAATTTCATTTGCAAATGATCATCATTTATTGAATTAGTTTGATGCCTTATATTGGTATAAATGTTAAAATATATGGTCACATTTTCTATACTAGAGGCCATGAGCCATATTTATTGGAAGGGGAATTATTAATTCATTTGTATTCAGTGATTAAATTGCATTGAAGCTTAATAATTTCAGTGTAACGGGCCACCTGATGATATAAAATGATTCTATGGTAAGTCTGTTCTGGAAAGCAAAGAAGGACCCCCCCCTTCCCTGTTTCATCTCTTTCATAAAATCCTAAATGTTCCTATTTTTGCTGATATACTATAGCCTTCCTGCTATCATGAAGGCTACTCACGCAGTCTCTGATAACAAAACACAGAAGCATCTGCTCCTGTAATCTTCTTGATAAAGTTTACAATACAATTTATTATAATTATGACCCTTCACCTCACCTTTTACTAAATGAATACAGTCATCTACTGGGACTCAAATACTTTCCAGTAGGAATAATTAAGACCAAAATCCCTGGTCAGTGTATCCCTGTGATTTCATTCTTGTCTTTCCTCCCTAACCATAAGCATTTCTTCCCAAAGCTATTAGAAAAATGGAATTCTTTTGTGCAATTCCTTTTACACAGGCAGGCACATGCACAGTAATGAGACAGTGGTGATGAAGTGTGAGTGATGTGGAATCTGATATCTTTGCACCCTTAGGAGGGACCGTTGCCATTTTTATTTTCAGGCCAGGGTTGTGTGGCTCCATGTCCACACTGAAGGATGGTGTTCCGTGTCACCGTTCACACACAACTCCAGGTAAAGAGCCCAAGGAAACGTACCGTCTAAGATGGCATAGTGGTACTAGTGAGACACACAAGATACACAGCGTTGATCTGGCAGCCATCTAACTCGCTTTCTTATCTCAGGGAAGGTAGGCATAGCTCTGAGTGGACCAGCAGTGTGTTTCCGTATTTCTCAAAAAGTCCCCTGATTAATATTCAGGTTCTGACTCAACAGGTTTGGGGAAGAGTCTAAGGTCCTACATTTTTAACAAGTTCTTGGGCAATTTTGGTGTTGCTGGTCCACAGAACTCCCTGTGAGAAGCCAGGATGTACTGATTTAGCTATGCTTGTGTATCCCCATTGCTAGCCGTTTTCAACTCTGGCATACTTCTAGAGCCCTGGACACACTTTGATATCCACATAGACACTCTTCTTTATCAACAAGGTGGATAAAACTCAACGAGTGTCATTTTATTTCTCCACAGCTACTTCTCAAAACCCCATCAGTGCAATGTTCCCACAGTATACCTGGAGTCTGGCTTCAGACCCAATCGCCAGGGATGATTATGAACCTTTCAGAGAAAGGAATCCAGGACAAGATGCTCCTGACCCATCGTATCTGTTATATCGAGAGGTAAAGACAGACTCTGGCTGCAAGGGAGGGAAGTCTTCATTCTGCTTTACAAAGACTGACTGCTACGGGGGGACAAACACTCAGTTTTCACTTTTGTTCATGTGGTTTTTGCCCAAAGGGCACAGATGAAATTCTCAATGGATGGATAAGAAGGGTTGCATCAGATGAAAGTAGGCTCAAATATGCAATTTTCTTCCTAAATTGCTTTAAATATTTTGAAAAATATCTGGACTAAGATGTTCTGCATCTCAGCATCTTCTTAAACAGAAGACCTTCACTCAGATTGTGTTAGATATATCATAGACAGAAGCACAAATTCCTTTTCAAAGTTACATGTGTGCACACTCAGTCATGCCTGACTCTTTGCGACCCCATGGATCATGCTCCGCCAGGATCCTCTGTCTATGGAGTTTTCTAGGCAAGAATACTGGAGCAGGTTGCCATTTCCTAATCCTTTTCAAAATTAGATATTTGCGAAAACACAAACTTCAGATAGTCTCCTTGTATCATTTTTGTGCTGCTTTCTATGTTCCTCCAATACCCATCAAGGCCTTAGTGATAATTCCAGAAAAAGTAGGCACCATTAATTGTCAATATAATTTGGGGTTGGGGGAACAGGCAAATAAACGGTTTCATAGATTAGTCATTTTCTATATTTACATTGTATAATTTCTGTACATTTCTTTAAGTTTTATTACTTTAATCAACATAACACTTGGCATATGAAAAAAGAGTTTGAGAGAAGAGGAATTATTCTGTGTAACAAACAGTTTCCAGGACTAAAGTTCTTCCTTGATTCTTTTCTGGTTAAAAGCTTTTAATATGTGAATGTGTATGAGTGTATTTTAGAATTCAATTAGCCATTGAACCATACATGAGTAATTACTATTTGAATACTGGTTATATTAAAGCATTAATTCCCTAATAAATGCAGGATTGATGAGACCTATGTATAGTTATAATTCTCCCGCCCACCTTTTATCTGTTACTTTAGAAATGGTTATTAAATCACCAATTGCTATGGTGCAACAGTGATGTTACAGGTACCTTCCTAGTATAGAAATTGGTACTCACTCTCCCAGTGCAAAGTAAATACTACACATGCTAGAAGACTGTCAAGGTGAAGGGTCCTTCTGGGGCAATGTCAGCCACAACCAGCTGCTGACTCAGCCACGGAGGGGACTGCGGCATGATCTGCTTCTAACCAGCTGAGCTCATGACCTGAATGAATGTGATGGTGTGTGTGCGCACACTTAACTCCCAGGGAGGGGCTGACTTCTTTAAGATGCTGCCAGTCCATTCAAGGAGAGCGAAGGTTGAAGCCAGAAGCACAGGAAATACAGACATCATTCCAGCTTAGGCCAGACTCCCCCTCTTGGACAGCACGTCACCTGGGGGCCTAGGCACCATCCAGGAAGCCCAACAGGAAACATCAAGGCTGTCAAGTCTGTGTGAAGACTGTTGTTGTTGAGTCACTCAGTCGTGTCCGACTCTTCGTGACCGACCCCATGAACTGCAGCACACCGGGCCTCCTTATCCCTCACTATCTCCTGGAGTTTGCCCAAGTTCATGTCCATCTGTGTGAAGATAATTACAAGCCAGCAGAAATTTGAAGAGCTGCTCAAGCCCGCTGAGTGAAGACCATTAATGGTTTTCTTTGGGTTCCTTTTACTATCAAGCCTGGGGCTTCCTGGGCAGGTCCTGGGTGTACACAGACACCACAGGACAGGCACTGTTTTTATAATCACTTGGGTCTTTGCAGTCAGATAGAGAGCAGCGAGCTCTCCAGGGGAGTCTGTGACATTTCAGAGACGGCTGTCTGGGTCTCCGCTAATATTTCAGCTGACGCCTAAAAGCATAGGAAGCCACTTGCCAAAGCTTTGAGAAACTCAGTGGTGAGAGAAGAGGTGAGAGGAAAATGTGTACCTTACACACTGTTAGCTTCCCTGGTGGCTCAGGTGCTAACGAGTCTGTCTGCAACTCAGGAGACATGGGTTTGATCCCCAGGTGAGCAAGAGCCCCTGGAGAAGCAAACGGCTACCCACGCCAGTATTCTTGCCTGGAAAATCCCATGGACAGAAGAACCCGGCAGGTTACAGTCCAATAGGCAGCAAGTCGGACACGACTGAGTGACTAACACTTTACTTTATACATTTTTAATACTCATTGAGCCAAGTTTTTCTGCTAGCTGTTGGTAATTTTTTCATGCTTCCCTCACCTTGGAGAGAACCTGGTATGTCTTTGTGTTCATCCTTCACCTAATTCTATGGATGATTTTCAATTATTGATGGGGTATAACACTTTCACCAGTTAGAGAGCTCTATAGTAGTTGAAGAAACTTGTTGAATGTTGACTAGATGAAGTGTGGTGAGGAGTTCTGAAATATGCGGAGGGCTCAGTTGCCCTCAGGGAGCCTGTTAACCCACTTAAATAAATGCTCTGCCTCTTCTGGTTGCAGGAAAATTCAGTATACATTCTTTTTTGTATCAAAGTCAGTGCTTTCATAATAGACATATAGATCTGCTTGAGATCAACCTTTAGAGATTTTAGGTATTTCACTTTAGTTATCCCACAGTGAATCAAAGTTTATCCATGTAAAAAATACATATAGAGAGACACATATAAATGTATGTATATATAGTTAAGGGTATCCCTGGTGGCTTAGACAGTAAAGAATTTGCTTGCCATGCAGGAGACCTGGGTTTGATTCCTGGGTTGAGAAGATCTCCTGGAGAGGGGAATAGCCACCCCACTCCAATACTTTTGCCTGGAGAATTTCACGGACAGAGGAGCCTGGCAGGCTACAGTCCATAAGATCACAAAGAGTCAGATACGACTTAGCGACTAACACTTTCACTTTTAGTATATACATATACATGGATGTGTGCATAGTAGTTTTTGTCAAATACTTTTTTAAATATTTTTTTTTAATGTGGGCCATTTTTAAAGTTTTTACTGAATTTGTTACATATGGCTTCTGTTTTATGTTTTGTATTTTTGGCTGCTAGGCATGTGAGATCTTAGCCCTCCAATGAGGGATCAAACCCAAACCCCCTGCATTGGAACATGAAGTTTTAACCACTGGACCATCAGAGAAGTTCTTGTCATGTATTTAAAATATAGATAACAGGCAGAAATCATGTGTATTATACATAACATGTATATTCTGTGTAACATGGACTAAAACACACAACCAAGTTTTTAAGATTACAAAATGAAACTAACATGACCTTGTAAATAGCTATACTTCACTGAAATAAATTTTTAAAAAATTATAAAAATGCCCATTGGTTAAATATCATGGCAGAAAGGATTTGACACAGGTTGGGTGGCAAATAAACTCCATGCTGAAAGCTTTTGAGTTCTTAATTGTTGGAAGCTATTTTCACAGCTAGTAAAAGTTGGGTCTCTCCATAGTCCCTCTTGCTTAGATAAAAAGAAAAAAAAAAATGGTTAAAAGAAGCTTCCTGTTTGCTAAGGCAGAGATACTGGTTAACCAGGCTCACTGAACTGATGCTGACACTTAAAGAGTGGCTAACACAGACACCTATTTGCCCCAATAAATCCATACCTATGACCTAAAATGCGTAAGCACCACAGAGAACCAGTAGTACTTTACCATCAGTGTTGCCTCAACTTTAGGTTCAGAGGCATGGGATCTGAAGAACGGGAGAAACTCACACCAGGGGTCAGACGCAAGCCAGGCTTTGTCCTGGGAGCTGGGGACCCACGAGGAAGCCATTCTGTTACTTCTTTCTCTGATTCAACATTATATATGAGCATTTGCCAGCAGACTATTTCTACCCGCTGTCCATATGATCAGCAGCACTGAAGAAATAAGCAACTTCTGAGTCCAGGACCAGGGAAACATGTGGCTACACGTTACCTGGCCCATTTTTCAATGAGGGAAAAGGGAAATGTCCTGAGAGCTGGCTCATTTCTGGGGTCAGAGAACTTGTCTCCTGCTTTTTAAAAATGATTTTTATTGGAGTATAGTTGATTTACAATGTTGTGTCAGTCTCAAGTGTACAGCAAAGCGAATCAGTTATACATACATGTATATCCACTCTTTTTTAAGATCCTTTTTCCCATATAGGTCATTACAGAGTATTAAGAAGAGCTCCCTGTGCTCTACAGTAAGGTCCTTCTTTTACTTATTTATTTTTGGTGGAACTTCCCTGATGGCTCAATTGGTAAAGAATTCACCTGCAATGCAGGAGAGTCCAGTTCAATCCTTGGGTCAGGAAGATTCCCTGGAGAAGGGAACAGCTACCCACTCCAGTATTCTTGCCTGGGAAGCCCCATGAACAGAAGAGCCTGGTGGGCTACAGTCCGTGTGGTCTCAAGACTAGCCATGACTTAGTGACTAAACCCCATTTATTTTTGGTTGTACTGCACAACATCAGGTCCTTGCTTTAATCCATTCCTCTCAGTCTCCTCACACCCTCACCTTGCCTCCAATCTCCATCATCTCAAACAGTCCCATGCCCCTGGCAGCCTAACTCGAAGTGAAAAGAAGCTTACAAGATGTTTCAGACACTTTTAATCAATATCTAACCTGTCGTTCCGTAGCTATATCCTTTTCTCCTGTTTGAATCTGTTCAGCTGCACTTAATTAAACCCAACCTCAAAGGCTGCCTCCTTCAGGGACACTTTGCCCATCCTCCTACCTGGACATGCCTCTCCCTCCAGGGATGTCCCTAGACCCTGGTTCTCTCTCATAGCTCTTGATGCCACAAGTTACTTCTGAACTGACATCACTCTACCCCTTCCTGTCAAAGGAGAACCCTGGAGTCATGAGCTCCATCTTATTTAGATGTGAATGCCCAACAGACTGGGCTGATATCATGACTGCAGAGTAACAGTAGTTATCATTAACTGAGCCTCCTTTTTCATTCACCACACAAGGTTTATTCATCTATGTGTATCTGTGCATGCTTAGTCATGTCTGACTCTTTTTGACCCCATGAACTGTAGCCTGCCAGGTTCCTCTGTCCATGGGGATTCTCCAGGCAAGAATACTAGAGTGGGCTGCCATTTTCTCTTCCAGGGATCTTCTTGACCGAGGGATCGAACCAGCCTCCCTTGTGCCTTCTGCATTGAGCAGGTGTATTCTTTGCAACTGTGCCACCTGGGAAGCCCTTATTCATCCACGTGTGTGCTGTGCTTAGTCGTTCAGTCGTGTCCGATTATTTGCGACCCCGTGGACTGCAGCCTGCCAGTCTCCTCTGTCCATGGGATTCTCCAGGCAAGAATCTTAGAGTAGGCTGCCATGCCCTCCTCCAGGGGATCTTCCCAAAGATGGGAAGGAACGCAGGGATTGAACCCAGGTCTCCCACACTGCAGGCAGATTCTTTACCGACTGAGCCACCAAGGAAGCCCCCTTATCTCTTATTCATTCATAAGGTATTACTAACAAAGAAAGTCAGTGTAGTCAGGATACACAGCAGAGGCATCTTGAGTGGAAACCATGGAAGTATAAGTTGCTTGACTCCCAAAAGATTTCATCAGTGAACCCACAGAGGGAGCAGAGTTCTCATCAGTGGTGGACACTTCTAATATGCAGGCATGCAAATAAGCAATTGACGGGCACGATTCTCAATCTCACATGACCTTTGCTATGATAGTATAATGGCTGTAGTATTGTTATCCTCACTACAGGAAATGCACGCAGTCTCAGAGAAGCCCCATTCTGTTTCCCCAAACAAGCCTGGCGTGATTTCACCTCAGGACCTTTGTACTGGCTGCTCCCTCTGTCTGGTACATCCAGGTGTTTGCTTAATGCACATCTTGCGGTGGAGAGCTTGGCCACCCTGCCCTAGGACATCTCTGCTTGGCTCAGTTCTCTTTCCTCTGGCGCTTCTGACCATCAAATTTCCTATCAGCATCAGACCATCACCTGTAAGAGAACAGGTGCTTTGGCCTCTGCTGTTCACAGGTGTGTGGTCACACCTGAGAGATCACCCAGCACAAGATAAGTGGTCAGAAGACTTATTAGGCTCAACCTAGCTGTCCAGGGTCGTGGAGCTGGTAAGTAACAGAATCAAGATAGGCACACACCTCTGTCTAGCTCCTCAATCCATGCTGGTGACCACTGCCTCACTGCCTCCTGTATTTGTGAAACTCAACAGGACTGCAAGTAAATGCATTACTCTTACTCATCTTTCTACTTGCTCTGTTCTTAAATATTGAAATTACACAGACTCCTCTGGAATTTCCTCAATATTCCATTCATGATTGTCTACATTCACGTGCTGAGTCCCACCTTTCCTGCTACCCAGCTGTCTCCCCACCCTGACTCCTTCCAGGGAAACTCTTCATAGCCCTTCTGGTCAGTACACATTTCTTCTTTGGGTCCCATGCTTTCCTCTTGTTTTATGCCCTTATTTAGCTAAGAATACATCATCCACTTGTGGTCACATTTAGGACAGGGTGCCTAGGAGACAGATTTAATGAGCACTTGCAAGTCTGAAAATATCGCATACTCTTTTTTAGAGATGATGGATAACTGAGCTATGCATAGGTTTTCAGTTCAGCTGCTCAGTAATGTCCAACTGTTTGAGACCCTGTGGACTGCAGCACACCAGGCTTCCCTGTCCATCACCAACTCCCGGAGCTTCCTCAAACTCATGTCTATCAAGTTGATGATGACATCTAACCATCTTATCCTCTGTCGTCCCCTTCTCCTCCTGCCTTCAATCTTTCCTAGCATCAGGGTCTTTTCCAATGAGTCCGTCCTTTGCATCAGGTGACCAAAGCATTGGAGTTTCAGCTTCAGCATCAGTCCTTCCAATGAATGTTCAGAACTCATTTCCTTTAGGATGGATTGGTTGGATCTCCTTGCAGTCCAAGGGACTCTCAAGAGTCTTCTCGACACCACAGTCCAAAAGCATCAATTCTTCAGTGCTCAGCTTTCTTTATAGTCCAACTCTCACATCCATACATGACTACTGGAAAAACCATGGCTCTGAATAGATGGACCCTTGTCAGCAAAGTAATGTCTCCGCTTTTTAATATGTTGTCTAAGTTGATTATAGTTTTTATTCCAAGGAGCAAAGTGTCTTTTAATTTTATGGCTACAGTCACCATCTGCAGTGACTTTGGGGTCACCAAAAATAAAGTTTCTCACTGTTTGCATTGCTTCCCCATCTATTTGCCATGAAGTGGTGGGACCGGATGCCAGGATCTTAGTGTTTTGAATGTTGAGTTTTAAGCTAACTTTTTCCCTCTCCTCTTTCACTTTCATCAAGAGGCTCTTTAGGTTGAAACTCTTTTAGGGCATCACCTGAATGTTCTTTTTCCTCCAGCGTCACTACTGCAAGTCAGGTGCCATCTGTTTTATTCCTCTCCAGAGGTTTCAGAGTCTTTTTATGTTGGTGCTATGAAGTTTCATGATGCAGAAGATGAAATATTTTCTATTCCCAGCAAAGGGTATTTCCTACGAGGACACAGGTCCCCCAGCTCTCAGGAACTGCTCTGCGTTACTCCACTGATAATTTGCTTTTCTGCATTTTTCTCTCTGAGGCTGCAGTAATATGTCAGATCTCCTGGGTTTGTTCCTTTATGGTTCTTGCTGCAGTATTCTCTCTCTCTTTCTCTTCATGTGCTGCCTTCCCAGTGATTTCCTTGACTATTTCCCGCTCGTTCTATCAAATTTTTTAATGTGGGTAGTTATATTTTTACAGCTTAAAAAAGATTCCCTTGTTCTTTGATCCTTTCACATATCAACTCAGTTCTTCCTTAATAAATACAAGATCTTCTTAAATCCTTCTCAGTCCTAAACCTAAAGTTTTAGCTTGTCTCTTTTCATCCCCACTCCCTCTTTTCTATAAATCATCTCTGTTTCTTCCAAGAGACAGTTCACTTTTCTGGTTTTCTTTTTCATGCCACTAATTCACCCAAATTCCTTAGTAATCCTAGGTAATTCCTCATATTTGAGAAAGAGAAACCCAGGGCTGGCTTCTTCTGCTATGGCATGAACAGAATGCTTTCCACTGTATGTCTTTGTATTAGAACTGCTGAGAAGAGTGGCGTCTACAGGCTGGCCATCCCTCTGTAGAATAAGCCAGTGGAGGGCAGCTCCAAGCTGGTGGGTGTCAGCTCACCACTCCACAAGTCCGTTTGAAGTGAACTTTCTCTAGGCCACCAACTGCCATAACTGAAGTCTACCTTTCTCAGGCAGTTTGCTCGGTTTCTTCAAGAGACCACGCCTAGTCTTCAGCCTGGAGTAAGCACTGGCCACAGGGTCATCATCTTGGTATGAGGGAGGGGAGGAGATGGGAGGAGGGAATCATGGTCTCAAGTGCTGACTTTAAATCCCACCATCTCAAGCCTCACCTCTCTCTAGCACCCTAGTTTCTTAAGGTTGAGCTTGTCCAAACATTCAACAAGACAGCTGGTCCACCTCCTAGACACAGCAGATTCCTGGTAGAAACTTTCAAATTTTCATTGCTTATCACTCCTATCTATTTTGCTTTCTAGAACATTTTCAATGACTTGCTTGTTGGTGACACCCACCTTCCAGTCCCTCTGTTCTGTCTCTTCTGTGACTTCCTTCCCGGTGGTACTTAATTCTGTACTCTATATTTCAGAGGGTCTGAGGCTTGGGGAGGCTAATGAGGGGAGAGAGTCATGTCATCTTAACTGTTGTCCAGGGTTCACTGTCATTTTCAAAACGTACATGTTCCCAGTTAAATTACAGCATGATCAATATCATATAAGTGTCAACACTGAACAGGCCAGCCTAGAAGGCTACATAAAGATGCTGCCCTCAAAAGAACAAAAAGACCTGTTCACTCCATTTTAACTAGCAAGGTCACCAGGCAGTAGAGAGAGAAGGGAAGATACTTATTTCCGTGAATCAACAAAAAGGAGCCTGTCAGGAAAGCCTTTGTGGCCTCTAGCATCCCAAACATTTACTTCCTGATCCAGCTACTCACTGTACAGAAAACGGATGATAAAAGGATCCTTGTTGCTTATCGGAGCTGGATGGACATCAACTGGACAGAAATCAGACACTATGTTGCAATCGGATGCGGCACAGAACGGTTTTCAAAGGACTGTCTTGGAGTCTGGGTTTCCAGGCAGAAGGAGGAACTTAGCAAACAGTAAGTAGAGCAGGGGTTTGCTGAAGCGATTTTAGTACCCACCCTCCTTGGAGAGAGTGGGCCCAGGGGACCACTCAGATAAGGATTCCCTGCTATAAACTGGGATCCCAGAATTGTAGAGCATAAATGACTGGCTGGCTGGCTGGCTGAATAATCACTTTATTGGTAGAAGCTGGAGAGAGTCCATGAGAAGGAATCAGTCCATCCTCCCCGCAACTGTTCTAAGGTGCAGGATGGCTAAGTGCACAGTGCAGGAGACAGGTCTATTTTACATTCTGAGGCAGGAAAAGATGCTTGGGTGGGGCCTGGGCTCTGAGAGCATGAGGGTCTGATGAGGGGCTGGGACTGAGGGGTGTGGCTAGCAAGGAAAGTGCTGGAGCTTCTGCAGTTGAGGAGAGGTCCCCAGCGAGGCTGAGTGCCAAAGCAGCCCAGGAAGTTTCGGTTGACAGCCAGCTGTAAACCACTTTGGACAGAAGTTTAAACTGTTGATTGATATCACAGGCATATCACATTCTAACTAGTAAATCTAAACTAGGATTTTTTGGTTTTTTTGTAACTTAAGGGGGAGTTGGAAGGTTCACAAGAATTGTTCAAGTATAGGAAATGCAATTTAATAGGGCAGAAGTAGCCAGATATCACATTGCATTCTGACCACGTCCCAAGCACCATGCAATAAATAAACTGGCTTATTGCCTGAGGAGACCTTGGTTTCCTCTGAGAAACTGACAGCAGAGACTACAAAACTTTTAAACAGGATTAGGCTCTTTTTTTTTCTTTCTTATAACAGGTGCACCTAATAGTATTAACAAATCAGGGAATGAATCAAATCTCCAAGAATGTGGAATGTGAGGTTTATAGTGTGTGATCCCCTCTAAATAGTGAGTTGGATGTCCTTTTGGCAGGGGTACAAGAGGGACAAGCCTGGACAAATTCCTCTCCGTATTAGGTCAGTTTTGATGACAATCATTGGCTAAGAATCTTCATTTAATCCATTTCATTTTTACCTAAAAATAAGCTTCTGATGTTTGACTTAGCTTTAATATGTATTTGCAACTCAGATTTCTATTTTTAACAGGATTAATTTTGCTCTAAACCAGAAAATGAAAGGATTATGTTATCTGCTTTACAGAATTGAACAAAAATTGGTACTGTACTCAGTCAACAGGATGTTGACACATTTTTGAGATATTTCTGCTTCTTCAAAATCACCAGTCATTTAAATAAGTTGAAAACTTGTATGGTATTTCTACGTCCTTCGTGTCTTTCTTCAATAACATACAATACACCAACTCTAGCCTCCAATACTTGGGCCATCCAATGTGAAGAGCCAACTCACTGTAAAAGACCCTGATGCTGGGAAAGATTGAGGGCAGGAGGAGAAGGGAGAAGGGATAGGGGATGAGATGGTTGGATGGAATCACCAACTCGGATGGAATCACCAACTCAATGGCCATGAGTTGGTACAAACTCTGGGAGATAGTGAAGGACAGGGAAGCCTAATGTGCTGCAGTCCACAGGGTTACAAAGTGTCAGATAAGACTTAGCAAATGAACAATAACAACTATATATCATGTGTATTGAAGAGTGTAGAGATGCTGGATTCAAAGCGATAGTGATGGAGGTTCAAATTGCATCTCTGTCACTTCCAGCCAAGGTGACTGTGGGTAAGGGATTTATCACTGATGATATGCCTCAGTTTTCAAACCTGTACAATGGAGGTAAAAATCACACTGACCTCATAAAGTTGTGGGAAACAACAGGCATGCTATTCTCTTGGCACCTAAGAAATGATACTGACCTATACTTCTGGCTTATCTCTTTATTTTCCTTGGGTTCCTGCTCTACTCCAGAGCAGGAAATGGCAACCCACTCCAGTGTTCTTGCCTGGTTGGAGGAGCCTGGTGGGTTGCTGTCCATGGGGTCGCATAAAATCAGACACGACTGAAGCGACTTAGCATGCATTGGAGAAGGAAATGGCAACCCACTCTAGTATTCTTGCCTGGAGAATCCCAAGGACGGAGGAGCTTGGTGGGCTGCCGTCTATGGGGTTACATAAAGTCAGACACGACTGAAGTGACTTAGCAGCAGCAGCCTACTCCTAGACCTCTGCACTTGTGCGAGGCATCTAGGCTCAGTCTGTGGACTTCTCTCTAAACTTAGTTCCTATGTAGAAACTCCTTTAAGATTCTCAGTCTCAAATACCATCTACTTATGGGTGACTCCCTGATTTTCATCTCCAGACTGGGCTTTCCCCTGAACTCCAACTTGAGTATTCACCTGTCTACTTCACACATGCCTTCTGACAGACAGATGTCCCATCTCCAAGCCACTGCCTCCAAACTCAAGCAGATGCTTCTGCATCCTGTCCCATCTCAATCAGTGGTTGATTCCATTCTTCTGGTTGTTGAGTTGGAGGCATCCTTGAGTCCTCTCTCTCTTACCATCATCACCTAGTCCATGAGACAATCTGGTTAGCTGGGCTCTATCTACAGACCCAGGACTACATGACTCCTCACAGCCTCCAATGCTACCATGCTGGCCCCCAAGCCATCATCATCTCTTGCTTACCTTACTGCAGTGACCTCCCAACTCGTCCTCCTGTTTTTGCCCTTGAACCTCTATAGGGTATTCTGTTATAGCCTAACTAACACTGTGTCACTTTTCTGCTCAAATCCTCAGCAGCTCCCATGGATAGGGGTATAGTCAGCATCATGAAATATTGAGGCCTCCCCTGATCTGAGCTTCCACCCCACCTTGCTGGTCACTTCACTAGAGTCTGTGTCATCTCTTTGCCCTCTTTCTCTCTGACATACCCTCACTGGTCTCCTTGCCATTGTGCAAACATATCAGACACATATCCACTTTCCAGCTTTTGAACTCGCTATTCCTTCTGCTCAGAATGCCCTTCTGCTGGGTATTAACACTGCCTTCATAACTGACTCAAAAGTCACCTTCTCATTTGTGCTTTCCCTGGCCACTCTGCTAAAAATGCCATGATTTTCTGTCTTCTCCAGCTGAAATGAGGCCAGGGATTTGGGTTCATATTGATCAATTCTGTATCCCTAGGGTCCAAATCAGTGCCAGTACATAAGAGGTACTTAACAAATAATTAAAGGGATTAATGTATTCAACACTGAAAATCACTGTCTATCCCAGTGTTCATACTTCCAAGTCATCAGTGTGAGAAATCTCCAAAATCACAATTCTGAAAATTCAAAAGCTCCTTTTCAAGCTTGACTTTAACTGCACTTTCAGTTAGCAAACCAGGTGGCTCCAAACTTTATGATGCCTGGAAGGGTATCAAGCACAGAGATTCACACAGAGTCCATAAGCTCCAATGCTCCTGAGTTCTCACAGTTGTCAGAAACGGTCCCCTCACCTTTCAAGGGCCATACTTTGCAAAATTCTAAATAAGGCCAATGATCTCATGCAACCCAAGTATTTATGCAGAGTTATAGAATAATTTGAAACTCAAAAACCACCAGCAGCAATTTGCATGCAAAAAAATCTTCAAATGAATATTTAAAAGTGTGCATTTGAAACAAAGTAACTCAAACATTAAAAGTGCTTCTTGTTGCTCAAACATCTAGCACTGTCAATGGCATGTTGATTCTTTTCCCACTAGGGAGCAGAAAATGAAATCTGGTCAGAGAATGAGAAGAAGGGATGGAAATGAAGAGGGAAGTGAAAGCACATGGGCTTGTGATGAGCACCTGAAGGTCTCTTATTTCTGGACAAAGACTCCTTACTCTCTCACACATACACTCATATCCTCAGAAACATTCACTCCAGATATCAGAATATAAACGATTTTCTTAATACTTGCATGCGTGTTAAGTCACAACAGTCATGTCTGACTCTTTGTGACCCTATGGACTGTAGCCCACCAGGCTCCTCTGTCCATGGGATTCTCCAGGCCAGAATACTGGAGTGGGTTACCATGCCCTGCTACAAGGGATCTTCCTGATCCAGGGACCGAAGCCATGTCTCTTATGTCTCCTGCACTGGCAGGTGGGTTCTTTACTACTATCACTGCCTGGGAAGAAGCCCACACACTTTTAAAGCCTCTCCCTTAGTTTCCCCGCTGGCTCAGTTGGTCAAGAATCCACCCGCAGTGTGGGAGACCTGGGTTGGGAAGATCCCCTGGAGGAGGGCATGCAACCCACTTCAGTACTCTTGCCTGGAGAATCCCATGGACAGAGGAGCCTGCGGGGCTACAGTCTGAGGGGCTGCAAAGAGTTGGACACGACTGAGTAACTAAGGACAACACAGCACTACACTCAGTGACATTAGGAGCAGCCAGGCTCTCATCTCGCCCCATCACAGCCCCCCAACTCCCACCACCCTGCACCGTACCACCTCTCCACCAGACACACACTCCCTATTTTTCGTAATGTGATTGAGTGGAACTCACCCAAGTTTAGCACGCCTGATCACTGGGAGAAAGAAACGGAAGTTAAGGCTCCCCGGGTCTCTGCAGGGAACGGATGGGATTTTGGCAAGTCACCGGGACCCTCTAGGACTCAGCTGGTGGCTGGGAAGAGGGTCCAAGGGTCTGAGTCTCCCACAAGCTCCCCAGGTCTCCATTCCCTGCCACCACCTAGTAACTAATTTTACAAACTTGTAAAACAAAGTTTCCAAACTTATCTAAACTAAGTTTCCATACAGGGCTCTCCTAGGCCCCTCTTCCAACCAGACTGCCACTCTTGAGTTCCTACATAATGGGCATTTGGACACTGCACTAGGTGGACATCATGAGTATTACTTCCAAAATTCTATTAAAGAAAGAGAAGGAGTGGAAAGAGAAGAAGCATACCTAGCATAATTTGGAGGCAGCAGAATCCCTGGCTGCGTCCTCTTATGCCACACCAGTCCACACCGGCTATACACCTGCCTCCTATATGCAACAAGTTCCTTTTCTTTATCCTATTTATCTCCACAGGCATCCGTTTATGTCAAGAAGGGGAACATATGAGAGCAGCATCTGTTACTAGAGTGACACAATTACCAAATACTTTCATAAGAGGAAAAAAAAATCAACAATAAATCTGGGGTTGTTGTCAGGTGTTTCAGGAGACAAAACATTAGTCTTTCAATCATAGTGTCTTGTTTAAGCCGAACATATGGTGTTAACCAGCAGCGAATCCCCAGCTCAGCCTGGTCTTCGATGGGCGTAAGGACCACAGAAATGTTCACCTCCTTCAAACTGGCAAGGAAGAGCAGGTTTCATCCCCAAACCCCGATAAGCCCAATCTCCCCACCCCATTCCTCTTAATAAACAGGCAACACACTCAAGAGACTTCATCACTGGTTACTTTTTCCCCATTGTTGGGATCTACACAATCTCAATGGCAGGTCTGGAAGTTCCTTCTATTTTCCCAGTGACTACACTTAGACAAAACATAACCATTTCAAGCCACCACAAAGTGGTAAAAAAAAAATTCCAGGCAATTCATCACAGGTAACTTTTTCACTACTACTGACATCTTTGGAAGTTGAATGTCTGCTCCATAGGTAAGAAAATCCCTTACTTTTTTCTGCAATTCAATGCAGAGAACTACAGGTGATCACAGAAACACTGTTATTTTTATTCTTTGTGCTCTTTTTTTCTGGATACATTCAACAGGTTTTTGTGACTGCTTATTAAATTTGACTTAAAGGATGGATAGCTGCAGCTTGGGGGCGGGGGGCAGAGAGAGCGAAAGAGGGGAGACAGAGAGACAGACAGACGTAGAGACAGAAAGAAAACACTCGAGTTTGCGAGCGTGCACGACTTCCAAACGTAAGCAACCGGTAGATTTGAGTTCAGATGCTAGTTAACACAGCCTGTCTAGGGACGCCCTCCGCCTCCCTGCCTTCAGAGGATGCTAAACGCCTGCCCACCGACAAGCCCAGCCCGAGCCTGCTCCAGCCCCGCCGTCGGTCTGCCTGCCTCCCGCACGGCCCCCACCGCGCGCCCAGACGGCCCCCCGCACCTCCCGGGGGTCGGAGGGGGGTGCCGAGCCGCCAGCGGCGGGCCCTTTACCTGCCAGGCTGCCCGGCCTCTGGAGCGTGGCCGTGGCATACAGCTCCTGCGAGTGCTTGCCGTACGGCTCGGACGCGTGGACCAGGCGCTTGGTGGGCGACAGGGTGGCGTACGTGCCGATGGTGGAGCTCAGCTGGTGGATGGGCGAGGAGGAGATGGTGGACTGCACGGTGGGGGGCGAGGTCACGCGGATCGGGGACAGGCCGGCCGAGGACACGACGATGTTGATGGGCGAGCTGGTGCTGTAGGACTTGGCCAGGCGGCTGGGCGACTGCTTGGGCGAGGAGCCGCGCGGCGGCGCGGCGTAGGCGGCGCCCTCGGGGGCCGAGCCTCCGCGCTGCAGCTTGGTGGGCGAGCCGCCCTGGGGCGCGGCCAGCGGGGAGCCCCCGCGCGGGGGCGCGGGCAGCGTGGAGCTCGAGTAGTAGAGCGCGGCGGCGGCGGCGGCGGCGGGCTGCGCGTCGGGCAGGTGGAAGGCGCTGCCCAGGCTGGGCGCGAACGGCTCCCGCGGCGGCGGCGGCGGCGGCGGCGGCGGCGCGGGCTCCGGCCCCGCCAGGTGCCCCGCGCGGCTCGTGGTGCCCTGTGCGCGGGAGAGCAGAGAAGACGCGCTCTTAGCCAGCGGCACGCGGAGGGAGCCTCCCCGCGCGCCCCGGGCCGCCCGGCCCCGGCCACCCCCGGGGCGGCTCGGGGCGCGCGGGACCCGGGGCGCCGAACGGCGCGGGGCGGGGGAGACGCAGGCGCCCCTCGGGCCGCTCGGGATGGGGGGCTCATCTCAAAAAAGAAAAGAGGAAAAAGCCGGAGAGCAAGGGGCGGCTGACCAGGGGATGGGGGACCCCCTCCGACAAGTGGGACGCGAATGCTGCTTATACATCTCCGAGGTTTCTGGAAGGGCAGAGGCATCGCATTTTAGTCCCCAGAAGCTTGGAAAGGGCCACTCAGCAGGTTACCTGAAGGCAGTCAGGGTCTGTTCCTTTGAGAAATTCAGGCGTTTCTCTTCCCCCCACCCCACCGCCCCCGACCCGCGCTGGGCATTTCCCGGGATACAGTCTCTACCTCTGAGATTGACAAAGTCGCATACTTATCTGGAGAACCGTAAGAAATAAACATAACTTCGTGGAGTTTATTTTGTTGTCATTTTCCCGTTGACTTTTCTTTGTGGATAAGTCAAAAGGAGGGGGAGATAATGAAGTCGGAATAAATATGCTTGGGCTTTCAGGATTTACAAAAAGCATGTCCAGAGGAAGCAGAGCGATTGTAAATGGACAGACTTAAAAAAAAAAAAGCCTCCCTTTTCTAGATTTTAATGTCAGGCTCCAAATCTTTTTAGCATCTCTCTCTCTCTCTCCAGCCCGCTTTTAAGAGCCCCCTGCAGCTGTGTCTTCACACTGAAAGCCAGAGGCCTCTCATTTATTTACAAGAACACAAAAGACAACAAGGGCCTGGGTGGAGCTGGAGAGACAGTTGGAGGGGAAAGCACTTTTCTTGAATCCGGTCCAGAGACAAATTTGCATTCGAATGAAAACACTACATTGTCAACCACTTCTGGGCCGGACCGCTGGGATCTTCCAGGCTTTCCCGGAGGAGCAGAAAAGTTTTTGAGAGTAGGCCTGTCTGAAAAGGAGGTAGGACTGTCCACAGAAAGAGAGAAAGCGGGAAGGCGGTATTTGAAATTGCCGGTGGGAAACAGGTGGGGAGGAGGACCCCCGTGAGAGGGAGGGAGGAGGGGGAGAGAGACAGAACAGATGTTTTCCATTATTAAAAGTTTCAGTTTTGCCTCTCCATCATCCTTGGAATGGCAACTGGCAAGCAACAGACCAGGCACTTCCATCCCCACACAATGCCATGTTCCAAATTTTATCTAGAATGTCAGTTTCAGGTGAAGATCTTAATTGAGCAACATCAAAATCCTCTTATTAAGAGTGTCCTAGAGTCTGTTAAAAAACAGTCTGTGTGAGGGGTGTGTGGGGGGGCACATATTTATTTACACATGAATATATCGCATATGTGGGTATAGTGAGTGAAGTCGCTCAGTTGTGTCTGACTCTTTGTGACCCGGTGGACTGTAGCCCACCAGGCTCCTCCGTCCATGGGATTCTCCAGGCAAGAATACTGGAGTGGGTTGCCATTTCCTTCTCCAGGGGATCTTCCCGACCTAGTGATCCAACCAGGTCTTCCGCATTGTAGGCAGATGCTTTAACCTCTGAGCCACCAGGGAAGCCCTATATGTGGGTATATGTGTGTGCATTTATACATGATGTATATATTTTATATATTTGTGTGTATGTGTGCGTATCAATCCACTGACGAAGTTTCTCTTCTTGACCAAGCTGTGGTCAGGCACTTCTGAACTCTCTTCTCATCGTGGCTCTGCATTGTCCAATTCTCACAAGAATCCTTCTAAGTCATTTTAGCCAGAATACCCTTCCCCCCCGACATTTCCTTGTAGTAATTATCCATCTACTGACCTGCAACCTCCTCCCTGGCTATGTTGTTGTTGTTTAGTCATTGTGTTGTGTCCGACTCTTTCGTGACCCCATGGACTGTGTAGTCCACCAGGTTCCTCTGTCCATGGGATTTCCCAGGCAAGGATACTACAGTGGGTTGCCATTCCCTCCTCCAGGGAATCTTCCCATCCCAGAGGCCGATATTCCTCCTTTTCCTTGATTTTGACATTAAGCCCACTTCTATAATGAATTCTCTTCCCCCTATTGCAATACTTTAAATTTTTTCCCAAATAGCATGTATATTTATTGCTGTAACTACTTTCCAGTTCTGGTTTTTCTTCAGCATCACAACGTAATTATTTTGACTTTAACAGTAAGAATGAAAGTAAAATGTAAGCTCCATGATTTTGTTCAGTGATGAACAAAGAAGTAATTAGAACAAGAAGGATTCATAGCAGAGATACCATAAATATTTGCGGGATAAATGAAGGAATGGTTAACAAAGCTGGTCCTGAGGCTTTGGCTTTGACCTGAGGGATTCCATGGTGGAAAAGCTCTGCACAGCTGGTGTGTTTACCTGGACCCCAGAGAAACAGTTTAGAATCATCCAGAGTCATTGGGGGGGGGGGTGGTTTGCTCCCATCCAGTTGTGTTTCCCTCCCAGGAGAAGTCCTGAGCATGAAATACATAGCCTGTGTTTCTCAGACCTAGCTGCGTATTATAATTACTGGGAAAGCTTTTGAAAACAAAAATGTAAACAACTCAGTACCCAGGCTGTATCCACTAATCACTTAATCCAGAGACTCTGGAGGTGGGACTCAAACCTCAGGCTTTGGGGAAGCTCACCAGGTGTTTGATTCCAGTGTAGAATTCAATATGAGAACGAGCCAGCCCCAGAGCAGTGGTTTCCCAAGTGTGGTTCCCGATCCATCAGACGCAGCACCCGCATCACCCCATCATTACGGAGTGGGAAACTCTGGGGGAGGGGCCCCAGGATCTGCCTTTTATCACCATTCAAAGTGATCAGGATGCTTGTTTAAAGTATGCAAGCCTCTGATCCAGAAGAGATTCTGATTCAGGGCTCTGAAGTGGGCCTCAGGGTCTGCATTTCTAACAATCTCCTGGAAGATGTTGTAGGTCTGAGAATTATTGCTAAGCTGCAGAGAGTGACCATCTTTCTTTACTTCTCTTTGGAAGCTCTCCTGGGGCCCAAGCAACATTCTGCTGTGCAGAACCCAGCTGGCAAGGGACAGAAAAGCCTCTGAGAGAAATTTCTGGGGACCTTTCTCACAGGGGCATGAGGAGGAGAAAGAACCCCTGCTCATGAGAAAGAGCACTGAGGGTCCCCAAGAGTCCCTTGCTTACAAGAGAATAAATACTTTTTGTTATGTCTTGGATATATAACATTAATAACCCTATGTGATGAAAAAGACCCTCTTCCCCAGTAGCATCGTTGTGGTTTTAGTCACTAAGTTGTGTCCGACTCTGTGATTCCATGGACTGCAGCCTGCCAGGTTCCTCTGTCCATGGCATTCCCAAGCAAAAAAGCTTTAGTGGGTTGCCATTTCCTTCTGCAGGGGATCTTCCTGAACAAGAGATCGAGCCTGCATCTCCTGCATTGAGAGGAGGATTCTTTATTGTCTGGGCAACCAGAGAAGCCTTCCTCGGTAGCATAGTTTTCAATAAAATAAATACTAAAGTATACCAATATAAATTAAAACAACATCCTGTAGCATTCTAGTATTTAAGTGTTAGAATAACACGGATCCTAGGGAAACCTTGAGTAAATTGTGAACATATTTTATTTCTCCTTTTAATATGTTGGAACTTCCAGTTGGAAAAGTGCTAACTCTGCTGAATCTTATTCATAAGGTTTCTTAAATGGCTCTCCAATCTGTAAAAGTTTTAAGAATGGCCACACTAGTCCAGGTATGTTGACAGGCTACAGCAGCAGTTCAAAAACCTTTTAAAATATTGTAGTATCTCTCTTGATGAAATTTTACCAGTAGCTTTTTTATAAGCAAAACATCATAAACAATAAAATTGCATATGCATTTTAAGTTGGTTATTGTCTAAGCTGGAAATGTTCTATGTCTGTACTGTCCAATATGGTAGCCAATATGCGCATGGGTCCTAACACATACACTGTATTTTAACATACATTTAATTTGAATTAATTTAAATTTGTGGCTTCCCTGGTGTCTCAGTTGGTAAAGAATCTGCCTGCAATGCAGGAAACCTGGGTTTGATCCCTGGGTTGGGAAGATCCCCTGGAGGAGGGCATGGCAACCCACTCCAATATTCCTGCCTAGAGAATCCCCATGGATACAGGAACCTGGCAGGCTACAGTCCATGGGGTCACAAAGAGACACGACTGAGTGACTAAGCATAATAAAACAATAAAATTGCATATACATTTTAAGATAGTTATTGTCTGTACTGGAAATGTTCTATGTCTGTACTGTCCAACGTGGTGGCCAATAGGAGCATGGGCCCTAGACGCATGCACTGGATTTTAACATACATTCACTTTGAATTAACTTAACTTTAAATAGTCAGATGTGTCTAGTGGCGACTTTCCTGGACTGCACAGTTATATAGGGCCCTCTGCATTTTTTAATAAATAATCTGGGGGTATTATACTCTGTTGCATTAGACTACACAAAAATAAGTGCCTAAGAATGGTTCTTTGGGTAAAGAGAAAAATCTATTTTATAGCAGGTTGGACAGAACAGTAATCTTTTAGGAGTTTGTCTCCACTCTTGTGTTTATGCTTTGTTCCATTATGTAATTTCTTTGTAGCAACTCTTAGGGATACATTTTAAGACAGCGATACAATTCATAGGATGGTTTATTACGGCCTAGGTCACTGGATTAAAAATAATATAAGCACATTTCAACACAGAGAATTTCACCTACTTTGCTGTCATGGAAGCTCAATTCCCCATTAAACATGCATTGGCACTACAAATAAAACTGTAACTCAAAAAACAAACAACAACAACAAAAAACAACTAATGACCACTACTTTCTACTATAATATTTAGAAATGTGTGTGTACAAGTGATGAGCACTGAAATTTTTTTACACTGATGATGAGATCCGTAATAAATTGTGACATAAGAATTTTTGTAAATATTTTGGGAAGATGGAGCCCAAATATTGTCCTGGATCACACAGCAGTATTACTGACCAGGGCAGTTCTTATTGGGGTTGTCATTCCTATCCATCTGAATCAGTCTCAAACCAAAGGACTATTTTAATTGCCTTTTCCATCCCTCCAAAGTGGGGAACCCGTCTATGTGAAATTGACAAGGAAGTGGAACATTTTTAAGTAGATGCTCTGATTAAATATTTCCCATAGGTAGAGTCCTGTGCACATTAAATTGCAGGTTGCGCCTTTCTTGCTCCCCATTATGGGAAAATGATCAAGAGACAAATAAGACATTGCTTCTAATTTCTCTGGACATTTTACTGCAAGGGAAGAAAAAAGAGATTGTGGGTTTTTTTTTTTTTTTAAATGAGACATTGATACATGTAACTTATCAAAACTCTTATAAGATGAAGTATTTCATATAAATTACAGTTTACATATGAGTGTCAGGTGGGTCAGAGTCAGGATATACTACAGTTGTGGTTTTTACATCATGTGTTTGTATGTCTACATTTGGTATGCTGAATCCTGCTGTGTAATTATGCAGTGGATTTATGCCTATTTTACAAAAGTGTCTAAGGAGATGATGTATTTTCAAAGTGTAGTAGGAAGAATATTGAAATAGGAATTTGGGCAATATATACATTATTCCCGTTAACTAAGAGTACTCAAGTTCCATGCAGCAATTCATTCATTAACTCAATAATCCATTAACAAGAGCCTATTATATTCCATGTAAAAATATGATGTTTTCTCTTAAAATTCTCTCTGCAGTCCTCCTACATGGAATATTTTATCTTGACATTCTTTTGGAGATTAAAAAAAAAAACTAAAATTTTTGTTTCAGAATACTGTCTGGCTCACAATTACACTGTTTTTTAACTGGGAAGCTCCAATCCCCAAAACATGGCACTCTTGGGCTAGAACATGGCATAGACCTTAATACCCACATAGATGTTTATTGACCTTTTCAGGTTGTATTTTCTGTAAAAGGAGCAGAGATGGAGTAAGGGTGATGAGGGGGAAGAAATTCTCCAAACTTGGAAACTTATTTAAGCCTCATTCTCTGGGGATTTGGCCATGTGCAAAAAACCAAAACAAAGACCCAGCACTTACAGCCAGTTAACTAGGGACTTGACAGACTGAACCCTCCAAGGAATCTTGACTTCAGATCATGAGTAAGCAGTATCACCGAGCGAAACCGCAGACCCGTGATTTACAAGCAGTCCCTGTGAAGATGCATTTAGACCTGCCAAGTTTCCTGGAATTGTCAGCAAGGCCCCTAACTCTGGGTCAAGGGGAATGCCTGCCCAGAATGCTAGGCAGCTGGGTCAGAGATGTCAGCAATGGGAAGCTGGAACCTGTGTTCTCTGGCTTCACAGAGGGGAGCCTAATGACTCGAGATCAGCAGTCTGTATTCATCACTGTTCATCTTCCTGGCATCACCATCACACTCGTGAACCTAATCAGTCATCCCAGGGTTTCTCTCCTCTGGAGGTAACCCTGGTTGTGGAGATGGAAGTCACTGCCCGGAGTGGTGCTCCAGGACAAAAACAGTGTCACAAGAGGCAGAGAAAAATAAGGACGAGGCATCAGGCCAGGGTCACAGAAGAGCCCAAATGTGGGAATGTAGCAGTGGGTTTGGTGAGAAGAGGTCTGGCTGGTGTTTGAAGGAATGCAAATGCAGAGAGGAAAAAATGCTGAGAAAATAACAGCAATGACAGGGGAACATTTCTTTCGATGAGTAAAGAAGCCTGAATAACTTTTGAAAGCAAAAAATAGCGTACATGGCTTTATGATGTACATCTTTATGAACATCTTTGAAGAAATCCATTGCCAAAACAGAGGATCTGGTACAGTGATTTTGTAATATCAGCTACGTGCTCCTGATTAACACGTCTGAGAATGTGTTAAACTCGTGAGGGTAAGTTGGTGCAGAGCTCCAGGCTTGTACAGGACTATGGACAAAGCCATTTACTCTCACAACTTGGAAACAAGAAGAAAGCACACACTCCAAAATGCCGAAGTCTTAGATGAAATGTGCCTGTAATATGCCACTAAAAGGAATCTACACCCACAGAGTAAGTTTTGTGCCTTTGAGTCTCTGGGAGAAAATCAATTTGTTTGAACACTACTATCACGGCTCCCAAAATCTCAATAACTTCTCTTTTGAAACTGTCTTCAGAAGAAAGGCCTCTCTTTAAATAATTCCCAAGATAGAAAATCCTGGTTCTGCGAAAAAGATCTGATTTCAGAAATGGCCAAATAAAATCAAGTGCCTTGTCTAGCAATTCCTTTGAGGAGCACTGCTTTACGTGAAAACTCATATGAAACAAAAAATGAAGAGACAGCTTCTGTGGGGAGTCCACAAGCCATCTCTGAAGTCATTACCACTGGGATGAAGCGAGGAAAAGCTAGCTTAAAACTCAACATTCAAAAAACAAAGATCATGGCATCCGGTCCCATCACTTCATGGCAAACAGAAGGGGGAAAAGTGGAACCAGTGACAGATTTTACTTTGTGAGCTCCAAAATCACTGCTGACAGTAATTGCAGCCATGAAATTAAGACACTGGCTCCTTGGAAGGAAAGCTAGGACAGACCTAGACAGCATATTAAAAAGCAAAGACATTACTTGGCCAACAAAGACCCATCTAGTCAAATCTATGGTTTTTTCCAGTAGTCATGTACAGATATGAGAGTTGGACCATAAAAAAGGCTTAGCACCGAAGAATTGATGCTTTCGACCTGTGGTGTTGGAGGAGACTCTTGAGAGTCCCTTGGACTGCAAGGAGGTTAACCCAGTCAGCGCTAAAGGAAATCAGTCCTGAATATTCATTGGAAGGAGTGATGTTGAAGCTGAAACTCCACTACTTTGGCCACCTGATGTGAAGAGCTGACTCACTGGAAAAGACATGATGCTGGGAAAGATTGAAGGCAAAAGGAGAAGGGGGCAGCAGAGGATGAGATGGTTCACAACATCACCAACTCAATGGACATGAGTTTAAACAAACTCCAGGAAATAGTGAAGGACAGGGAAGCCTGGCATTTTGCAGTCCCTGGGGTCACAAAGAGTTGGACATGATTTAGGGACTGAACACCACCACCACAGTGGATATACTGCCCCAGGGCCCCTAAGCCACTCATATAAACAGGGAAGGACAGACTTCTGTTCCCTAGGTACTGGTTTTTCCTTCTCTCTGACCTCACTTTAATAAAAGTATGATTAGGGTCACTACCAATAAATATTCTCAAAAGTATTTCATGTGGCCAACACTTTGGTCTATTAAGTAGAATGGGGTGGCAAAGGATGAGATGGTTGGATGGCATCACCAACTCAATGGACATGAGTTTGAGCACACTCCAGAAGATAGTGAAGGACAGGGAAGCCTGGTGTGCTGCAGTTCATGGGGCCGCAAAGATTCAGACACAATTTAGTGAATGAACAACAACAACCAAGTAGAGAGAAAATAGAGAATAAAAAATTTAAACAATGACATGAGTCTCTTATACAAATTTATCTTCAAGAGGCAACTTTTTTTGTTGGCAACTCTTTCTAAGAAACATGAGCCTTGGCAAAAATACACTCTGTAAAACTTTTATTTCAGCAAGAGGCTCATTTAGCATAACTTTAATAACACAAACATTTGCACAGAAGGAGAAACGTTACAGTAAATCACATACGCACACTGCCCACAATGAGAAACGCTGCAGCTATTGAAACCAGATTAAATATATTTCCACTGGAAAAAGAAAATGGGTAAAAATGTAAAGCAGAGCACTGAGAAAGGATTTCCAACACGTAATTATCCCTCAGATATGCCAGACAAAGCGTACAAAATGACATGCTTTCTCCTGTAGATGCCGTCTAAATATATACATTCTACACTAAAGACATCTCAGCAATTTTGTGTTTTCCAAGTTTTTTAGTGACTTTTCTCTTTACAGGTGCCACCCAGCAACAACTTCTTTCCTAATTCAGCAAACTGGAATGATGTCCAACTAGGCACCTGTGTAATTTTTGCATTCAGCAATCAAGATGCAAGTGTTCGCTGGAGAGTTGGGTCCTCCTTGGGACCATGCATGTCCCTGTGTCCATCCCACCATCATCCAGAGCTCTCCATCCCCTTGACCTTCACATCCACCTAGCATGAAAGTGCACCAATAAGCAATGTTCAAACCTCATTGGCTTCTGGAAGAAGTGAGCAGACAGTGTATTTATTATTATGATATAGTGCAAGGAGATCCAACCAGTCCATCCTAAAGGAGATCAGTCCTGGGTGTTCATTGGAAGGACTGATGTTGAAGCTGAAACTCCAATACTTTAGCCACCTGATGGGAAGAGCTTCTCATTGGAAAAGACCCTGATGCTGGGAAAGATTGAGGGCAGGAGAAGAAGGGGATGACAGAGGATAAGATGGATGGATGGCATCACCGACTCAGTGGACATGGGTTTGGGTAGACTCTGGGAGTTGGTGATGGACAGGGAGGCCAGGCGTGCTGCAGTTCATGGGGTCACAAAGAGTCGGACACAACTAAGTGAGTGAACTGAGCTGATAGTGCAAATGAGAATTTTAAGACTTACAAGTCAGTGCCACATTAAATAGACAGGCCAGGTCAAAAAGAAATGGTCATTTGCTTCTCAACAAGCTTACTTCTTTTTCTAGTGTATCTACCATTGTTTGAGTATTGCTTTTACAGAACCATCATGCAATTCTTAATCTCCTGCAGGAAGCAGGCATTTTCCATGATTATAAGGTGCACAGGCTCACTTTAGCTCTGCTGGACAATGGGAAAGTGGTTTTGAAATCTTCCAGCTCCTGTACTTCTTTACCAGTGTTCTATGTACAGGTGTATACTTTCTCCTTCTTGCTTCTTTTGTCACTCTGAGGAATGAAATACTTGAGGAGACTACTGTAAGAAACAGAAGCGTGAAGTGGTCCATTTTTGAGACACAGTAGCTAAGGCCGAGTGGAAAGGTACTGACAGCTAAACTTGCGGACATGACAAAGTTGACTGGGCTCTTTAGATAAGGTGAGGGCTCGGGGAGGGAGATCAGACTGCATCTTAAGGAGATAGGACTTCACCCATCGCCTGTGCCCTGGCTCTAAACTTGTCTAATGACTTGCAGGAGAGACACAGTTCACGCACCTGGAGTGTTCCTAGGCAAACAGGATGCTGCGGGGAGTGATAAACCAGCAAGAAAGTCTCTGATGAAAAATGCGGATGTAAGTTGAGAAGGGAGAAAGAAGGATACCCTCTGAGGAAATAATGAAACTAAGGTGACTTCGGGGAAGATTGTACCTCCCATAGTACCCAGCCAATGAGGAAGCAGGGTTGGCGGGAGGGAACCTGTGTGTTAGGGAATAAGCTGCTTGCTGTACCAGCTCTGGATGTGCCTGCCCACCAGACACCCCATCTTGCAAGTCATTAAAGGTCTTGTCTTTTCTATGCTTTGTGTCTCTGAGTCCATCCTTTGGTTTTGGGCTGATGAATGTGTTTCTCACAACTACCTTGTATTTGGACATGGGGGAACCAACATTTTTAGAGAGACTCTGCTGTCCTGGAAGATTTATCTTTGGCATTGCATATAATCCATAGGAAACTGTATGTGAGTTGAAGCTGGAAAAGACCCAACTTCTTAGTCCTCTCACCACCCACAGCCTTTGCAGGATGAGTACAAAGAAGAAGGCTGGGGTTTGAGGAATGTGATAAATCTTTGGTGAACCCTGGGCCAGTCACTCAAGATGTGGAGATTAATTTTGTATGGTTTCCACTCTTGTGACGAGGCAATCTGATCGGAGGAAACAGACTTACACGCACCGGACTACAGGAATAGTGTATGTGAAATGACCGAATGAGGCTTTCGACCCCTAAGTCAGGCATGGTGTTCCTCTGCTCAGAACTCTCTACCAGCTCCTCACTTCACTCGAGTGAAAGACAAGATGATGATCAAGTCAGTTTTCCATCTACGTTCCCACTCCGGCCGCCTGGGCCTCACTGCTGGTCCAGCCAACATGCTGGGTTGACATCCAATGGTTGCTGTTCCCCAGACAGAGGCACAGCTTCTGACTCTTCTCCTCTATTGTCTTTGCCCTGAGGCCCCATGTGCCACACCCATCCTGAACTGTGGAGCCTGCTTATCCTCATCTGTATCCATTCCCTCCTCTCTGAATTCATCATCTGCTGACAAACTATGCAATTCACTTATTCACTGTATTGATTTTCTGAGCTCCCATCACTGCTGCTAGAATAGAAGTGCCTTGAGGACAGGGACCATGTCTGTTCTCTTCCCCATGGTAAGCAAATATACAGCTTATGCACACAGTAAGCACACATAACATCTCGAAGGCATCAAAGAATAGCCTATATATATATGCAACTGAAAAAATAGCTCTATTTTGATTGGGGCACCTACCAGGAGCTACATGAAGGCTAAGGTTGACTTGGAGGAAGGAGGGAGGGCTGGAGGGAAAGTCTGCACACCTGGATGGGGAGGGGAACTGGCAGGATAGCTAAGCGGAATGTGGTAGTGGGGCAAAGGATAACTGAATCAGCTCAAGTGACTTTCCAGAAAGGCCTTGGGATCTGATAGGAAGGGTCTTATACTCTCTCCTCCAGACGAGTCCCATGAATGCATCTTAGAGTCTGAGGAGAATGACCTTCAAAGACTTCAGTTAGGGTCACACCAGAGAATGAGAATTCTATGGTAATTTTGTGACTCACAGTTCTTTCAGTTTGATACGGTGGGGCAAGGCAGGCCATGCACCAGGGCCTGGTGTGAAGCCTGGTGATGATCACTCAGCAAACATGTATCCCGCTGAATAAACTAGTGTTGGTTAAAAGTGGACACTAGAATTTTTGTACATTTGTGATACTCCTTTGAAATTACACTCTGTCATGATTTATGAGCCAGATAGAAAACCATTTGCTTTACTTTAGAATTACACATTTTTTTCAGGTTTCCCTAAAATGAAACGTTTTTGCGTTACTGGGTTATTGACCTTATTAACCTGGTCTGGCATCTGTGAGCCATTATTCGAACTTTCGTAGCCCTTTTGGCACTGGATGATGACAGGATATTCTAAAATTTGATATAGCTTGGCAGAAGTGAGCTTGAACATTATTTAGAATATTGAAAAGAATGTGTCACAGGTCTCTGGGAAACCACTGGAAGACAGGGATTCTCAGGACAAGCTGCCAAAGGAGATGCTACGGGGATGATATGTGACCTCCTTATTTCAAGGGTAGCATACTAAACTCTGAGGAAAAGTAATGGTGCACTTGTTCAGCATTTCTCTGACATGATTTTGAAGTCACGCTAAAGCATGCCTTTCACGCTGCAGCATGCTGAAGCTGAGAGTGAATCATGGTACCCAGATCTGACACTCTGCTAAAATAAATAGGCTTCAGCAGTCCACCAGTAGCCTCCATCCTGTTAACCAAGTGGATTAGAACAACCGCATGTGTGAATATTCAGACTGCAACCACCCACCTGTCAGATAACTGAGTGCAGGCCAGTAACCTATGGCTCTAACTGAAGCTGTCACCTTGAATGTGCACCTTGACAGATGCCTGCAAACGCACAGCTTTGATGTCTTCACGACCAAGTCACAGTTTCCGGTTAAACCTTAAAGCAGACTTGTAACATGAGGCCCAATCTGTCCTTTGAGCCGCTACTGTCCTACTCCCATGGCAACTGGCGGATGATAGAATTAACTCCAACAAGTGGAGCTCCGACGTGGAGGCAGATAAACCAGCCTGTTGCTGGTCTGCATGTGTAGAGCTCTTACTAGGATCAGGCTGTAGATGCGTTTAACTGAGACAGTCAATATATGAAAGGACACCTATGAAACACTCCCTCGAAATGAGTAGGCTTCAACTCAGTCGGGATTCTGCTCCCATTCTTGCTGCTGCTCCCTTAAAATGGTGCCCAACAAGCCCTCTAAATGCACTGAGTTAGGGTTTCTGCATATTTAAGATGCAAATGACAATTTAAATTTAAAATGTAAATGTGGTGGGGATTAAATAAGAGGATGTATGTAAAACAGATCACTTCCGGGTCTCAGTAAATGATAACTATTGATTTTATAAGAAAGCTTTGATTTAACAGTCCTCACAGAGCTATGTGTGAACTGAGTGTATAAGATGCTCACAAATTAAGCTGATAATGAGCTGATTTTTCACTTGATACTGATTGTTCCATTTTCCGTGATGCTCAGCTAGGGGAAATGTGATTTTTTTTTTTATTTGACTTAATGTTTTCTACTCAAATTACAGTGGGCTTAAATATTTATGAGAGGAAGCCAAGCATGAGTATTAAATGGGTTTAAGATAAAAATAAAAGAAAGGTAGAACTTTATTGCATTACTAGCTACATGTCTTATAAGTTCTAGGAAACTGGCAAAAGCTGAATTCAGAACTTTCATAAGTTAATCTGAATATGAATTATCCCTTATTTATGAATACTTCTGGCCCATTAGACCTAGAAGTGTGGACAGAAAGAAGGGATAAAAAAGGTCTGTGATCATTTATTTACTCCTGAAGAATTCAAAATTACATATATCCCACCACGATCAGTGTATCATGGTCAAAGAGAGTTCAGTATAGATGGAAAGATTAAAAGAGAGTTCCTTTCAAAAATGAGATGCTTTTTAGATGGAAAAAAAAACCTGTATCTAGAGTAAAAAATCCTATAGCTTCCAATTCTTCTTTTAATAAAATAAGAGACTAAAAAGACCTAATAACATTTTCTATGCTAATAACCTCATTCAATAATTCAAACATTATATAATGTTTTTACATAAGCAAGTAAGGACTATTTTGCATATAGAATAAATGCAAGTATATAAAATACTTTTTTTCTAATTAATTAAAAAAATTTTTTAGACATTCCCTCTTGTGTCTTATCAGATTTCTGTAAGGAGATAGAACAGACAGTGTTTTCAAGAGCAGTGATCCAAGAGCTGGGAACTAGCACAGTTCCAGGGTTAGTCTGTGTGTGTGGACTTGGATGCAATGAATTCAAGGCCTTTTCCTTCTCCAGCATCACATACCACCAGATCTCCATTCAAAGGGGGCACCCTTTGAAATGGGGTCACACCTTGTACCCTCATGGGGCAACGGGCCCTTCTCCATGGAAGGCTTTATTTACCATTCCACTTTATCCACATAACCTTGACATCACAAGAAGGTAAAAGTTACACTGCCACTGATGGGCAAAGGTTTGGCCTGAAAAAGATAATCACAGATAACAGATAGCTGGGACAATCATTTAACTTTAATAATTGAAATGCACTGAGACTTCTCAGCTTATGCTTCATTTATGTTCATATCACCTCAAAAAAACATCTCAAGATGCCTGCATGATGCCATTCTAACTTGCCTTGCCTCTTCTCTGCCAGCAGACATTTTGGGGGGCCATGTGGATGGTAATAAAAGTGACAATATCCCTGCCCTCAAGTGGCTTTCAGTTTTGTTGGGAAGACACATGGACGCATAATAACACTGAATTGGTGACAGAGACGGGTTTGGGTGTTGCAGGAGCTTGGAGGAGGTAGTGTGCCTGGGCAAGGGTTTCTGGCAGAGGAACTGCCCAATAAGTGCAGAAAGGATGAAATTAAACTTGTCAGTTTAAGGGGTGCTCTTGGGGTTGTGGGTTCTTCATTCCAGGAATGATGCACAGAGATTAAGAGGGTCTCATGTCCCTTTATACTAAAAAATAAGTATAAAGTAGCCTAAAACAAGATAGCCCTCCAGTATATTTATTCTGGTGGGTTGACTGAATATAGCCTGCACCTCAAAATTATCAAAACTAAAGTATTAGATAGTATACACAAATAAATACATGTATATATCACAACATTTACAATGATTTTTTTTTTAATTGGGGTTGGTAGCCACTTCTTTTTACCAAGAGTTGATTTTAACTGTGGCTAATAAGCGTGTATATTAAAACCACAAGAGCAAGTACGCATCTTAAGGAAATAACTGAGGGCACATTTCAAAATCAGACTTGACAAAGTGTAACTATTCCAACTCAACCACAATTATTTTCAGAACAGTTCTATATATGTGATGATGCATTTATACTATGTTCCTTTATATGATTAACCCCAAAGAATAATTTCACACTTTTTTTTTTTTAAGGAGAGAGGATGTGTTTCAGGTACCCTCACAAACTCATCATGCATGTCATATTTATAATCAACACAGAAATAGGAACTAGACACACATTTGCATATTCACGTAGGCAAGTATCTATAAAGCAGAAAGAGCATGAGCAATTGACAGACATTATCTCGCAAAAAAGATGCTTGTAATTCGAGTTATTCTATAATCGTATTGTATTATTCATTTCCTTCACTCACAGCACTGAGAGCATCTCTCCCAAGTTGCAGGGCACGTGTAAAAAAGGCAGGAGGGCACAACATAGCCATTTGATAGCCCTGCTTCCTGCTTGACCCCTTGGAGCCCAAGGACCAACACAGCAGAGCATCCCATCCCCAGCACGTACCTGGCTGAAACTCTGGCCCGCACCTCGGGCTTGTGTGCTGCGGGCGGGCAGCTGTGACGGGGCTGTCTCACCCAGAGCCAGGGTCTGGTTGCTATGGTAGCTGGCTGGATACTGGAAGGACCCTTCAGGTTTGGAATTGAGCTGAAGTGCACTCTGGGACAGCAGGCTGGGCCCTGCATTGAAAGTCATTTAGAGCAGTAAGTGACAGCCTCAGTGAAGCAGAAATGACATGTATTATTTATTGAGAGTAGTCTAGAATTATCACACGCACATGATTCCAGCCATCTATGCTTTGAATTCTGAGAACTAAAATGACCATATAATTCGGCTACAGCTCTTAAATGAGATTTTTTCTTTTTTTGTGGTGTAAAAGTTCTCCAAAGAGTAGATTTTTTTTTTTCAAATGATCTCATCCTGACCTACATAGAGGCATTTCTTACAAGACAAATTAATCAAATACTTATTTTTGGATCAGACAATGTTGGAAACATTTGAAATAATTTAAAAGTCTTCCTTTTAGTACATGTTAATTGCCTTAATATATCTCCTACTATATTAATAGGATGCTTGAACACTCAAAACTTTCCAATCAGAAGTAAGTTCTGTTGTACAAATAGTGATGAAATACTCAATGCTTGAAGGGTAGACAGTGTGTAAAATATTAATCCCTCTCATACAATGTAGAAGTTAACCTGATCTCACAGGATCTCTGAGGGCTAGTTATCTTTGTCATCACAGCAATACACAGCAGAAGAACAAAGAGAAAATACAGTGTTTAAACTGGTGCTGCTAAGCTGGCTGACACTGCAAGAGATGGAGAAAGGAATTCCTGGCCTCATTATTGAATTATACTTTGTACGAGAAAATGTGGTTAATTTTCTTTCTTTTTAGATGGAATCTTTGCAACAGTTTGCCCATTTCCTTTGTAAGCAGATTTTCTTTAATCGAATTTCATACTCACTTTGAGGATGAAAAGAAGTACAGAAGAATGTATTACTATTTTCTAGTATGTGTGTATGAGAGGGGACTGGGGTAAGTAGAGTGAGTAGGGTGATGGGGAAGGACTTAGCAACTCAAGTTCTCTCATGTTATCCCAACCATAGTACAAAGTCACTACCTTTTGAAGTAAGGTAATTATATACATGAGTTTCCCTGGGGGCTCAGATGGTAAAGAATCTGCTTGCAATACTGGAGACCGAAGTTCAATCCATAATCCCATCCTTAATCTTCCTCTTCTGCTGTTTTAGACTATAGTATCATTTCTAAGGAGCATAAGCAAATTTCAAGTTCCTTCTTTCTTTTAAAAATAGAACATGACTTTTTATTTCAAATGAGACTGCAGATTTGACATGATATAGACTAATTTTATTTTTTTGGGGAAAACAATGTCTTCTCTTAAGGATCAGTTCACATAACCTCTGCATTTAAGACCTCCCCATCCCTTCTAATTCCCTGATGGAACTTCTAAGCAATGCAAAATACTTTTTCATCATCGGAAACTAATACTAAGATGATTAGCTAGTACAAGTAAGACTTGGTATTTTGGAATCTATACAGCTTCTGGAAAAAAAGTCAAGCAAGGAAATAAAACCATTTTCATCCAGTCCTAATTTCATCATGAAGGGCATAGCAGAAGTACAATTGCAATCCCTTTCCTTGTAATTTCAAAAATAGAGTCCCAAGAAATTTGTCTATACCAGATGGTGAAGTTTGCAATAGCTTGCAAAAAGTCATTTAGTCCATACTGATGGTGTTATAGGGCTAATCACCAGGACTGCAATGCACCTATGGGGAGCACATTCAGAGTTTCATTCTGGATGCCAAGAACATACTTTCCCCACTGCTGCTGTGGGAACTGTCAGGCATGAGTCTAGGGCTGGTCTCTGATGCCCAATGGGCAGGCTGAGACATGGCAGAGCCTCTGACAGGGAAGAGGGATCAGTGGTGGGGCAGAGGCAGGTGGGAATTGACTGCAAAATTAGAAGGATGGGGTGGGTTCTAGGAAGACAGCAAAGAATTGTAGCCAAGGGCTTTCTGCTTGGTCCCTACTTTCTGAGGGTCCCTGCTCAACAGAGGGGAGTGAGCTATGGCAGAAGAGCACAGGCCCTTTATGGTGAGTGGTCAGAGTTATACCTAACAATGGGCAGCTTCCCACTGAGACTTCTTTGGCTATTTCTTCCAGGACAGTCCACCCTGACATGATGCCTTGAACTGGCTGTGCACCACCCCTACCCAATCCCCCGCCACAACAATGCATCTCCACCGCAATGAAAGTCGAGACAGATATTCAGGAGCACACAGACTTCTGGAAATGTCAATACAATTTTTAAAATTCTTTAATTTCCTATAACTAGTTTAACAGTCTATAAAGCCAAAACACTGTATGTCCTGGTTATTTGCCTTTTAAAGAGATGGTATGACTTTGCTCTGATGAACTTACTTGCATATATAATTAGCGAGTCAAACAAACTTGTCAGTTCTGAGTAGATTCATAAGATTATCTCTGGAAACCTACAAATGTTCTCCAGGTAGGATAGAAAGGTGGCAGTTGAAAGCCCCTTTTTCGAAGCAATTTCAATTAAAAGATATGATTTATGTGCTCCTGAAATACACATCATGAAATAATCAAATCTACTCTTTTATAGAATCAGTGGTGCATCTGATCAATACTCCATGAAAACAAACCAAGATTCTCTGTCTTATTACTTTGTTCACACATCTCAAGCATGGAGCCTAGATGTAGTCTGACAAAGGTAATTGCAACAATGAGCAATATATCATAACATTACAACCCTGACATAGCACCTGGCAAGGACAAAACAGGACAATAACCAACACATCGAATAAATTTTAGAATCATTTTCCCCTTGATTACTAGGTTTCAAATGAATGGCATTTATTCACTTCAATTTTAGAGAACACAGATGCATGAGAATATGAAAAAGGTAAAAACTAGAATACACTTCTTAATTTCTTAATAATAAAGGTAAAATTTATGTGTAACTAACTCAATTAGCTTTATTAACATTACTGTGCATTGGGGTAAAAAATACAAAATCTTCAGAGATTTCAGAAGCATTTACAGTTTGGGGCTTTAAATTATGATTTTCTTTTTTTGTCCCCACGACCTTACGACTTTCCATCAAGTCTTGCTTGGGTTAGAGGTAAAATGAGGCTGCATCCCTGACGATGTGACGTTAATCCATTGGGGGATGGGGACAAGGTAAGAGGATTTCTTGGGATGTTCAGGGTGGAGGAGGAGACTGGGTCCTAAAATTCCACCCAGGGAAATGAAATGTTGCTTTCAGTGCAATTAGTTGCTCCAGAAGAACCTTGAACTATGAGCAACATTTAGTGCTATTAGAGCATCAAAAGCAGACGCCACCTCCGGCAGACGTGCTTCGGGACACGGTGAGTTCTTTGTCCCCTGTCTCGGGACAGTCCTCAAAGCTAAGCCCAGAGGTCTGTCCAAAATATGTCAGCCCTGGAGGCCAGAAAGCAGATAGGAAACTGTTTTCGGAGAAATGGATACAAATCAAGGATGTATGTGCCGTTTGATCCAATCAAGACACACCAGTGCTACCCGGACAGCGGGGAGACAGACCAACGAAACTGCAGAGTTCAGGGGTAGGACCCGCCATTAGAGCCAGGAGAGCATCCTGTTGCGCCCGTGTCTCAGTATGTTCTCAAATACATGAACTGGTTAAAGACCATGTTGTTGTTTAGTCGCTGACTCATGTCCCATTCTTCGGCAACCCCATGGACTGTAGCCCGCCAGGCTCCTCTGTCCATGGGACTCTCCAGGCAGGGATACTGCAGTGGGCTGCCATGCCCTTCTCCAGGGGATCTTGCCGACCCTGGGATCAAATCCGTGCCTCCTGCTTGGCAGGAGGGTTCCTTACTGCTGAGCCACATGGCAGCCCCAAAACCACACAATAACCTGCTCTGGAAAAAAAAAAAAAGAAATGTCCTCGTATCTTTGTCACTATTCTGAGAAGTGTGAACAGGGGTGTGCAGAGGTCCACCAGTATCACACGCTTGGTAAAATGAAGAGGAGAAGCTGTTCTTGTCTTTGGTCTCCAACTCTGGGAGTTGTGGTTGGTTAACATCCAGGCAACTATTTGAGTCGTACACACACCTCAACATTAATGGGTTGAAAAATTCTTCCCTAACAGAAGTCGCTTTGTGGGAGAAACCTTCACACCTCAGGGTGTGATACTGCTTCCTCAAACAGCCTCTCCTTAGAGAGTCCAGGTGTTGGCTAGGGGAAGCCTGCTGTCCTCCAGGAGTGGGGTAGAAGTCAACCTCAGCAGACAGAAAGACAGAAGTGTTCATTTCTTGCATTAAAAATTCAGACTCACTTACAGGTCGTATTAACATGCACTAAAATATATGGTCAGTTTCTCCTTAAATTAACTAGATATTTTAGTTTTCCTGCTCATGTGCACTTGTTTTCTTTACATGGATTTAAAATAAAAAAATATTTATTTGGCCGTGCCAGGTCTTAATTGCATCACACGAGATCTGTTGTGGTACGGGGATTCTCTAGTCGTGGCTGGGGGGCTCGGTAGTTGTGGTGCGAGGGCTTACGCCGCTCCGAGGAACATGGGCTCTTGGTTCCTTGATGACTGATCAAGCCTGTGGTCCCTACACTGCAAGCTGGATTCCTAACCCCTGGACCACCTTTATAGGAATTTAAAAAGACTTCATTTAGAATTGTTAATTCTTATTTGCTTTAGCTAAACATCAGTTTGAGAAAACAGTAAACCTTAATTAAACTATGTACTTTGCGATAACAGAGAAAAGGCCAGGGGTTTACAAAGTGGCATCCCCAAGTCATTATTTGGATTGCAAGCATGCCAGCTGGAGTGGATATGTGTTGAAAAAAAAAAAAAATCCAGGACCAGAACACAGCAGATCTGGTGGGCCCTAGTCCATTTCCTCGTGTATGACGTCATAGATGATGAAGGCAAGGACTCAGCTCCCCTTCCCTGAGTGTTTACTAAGTTCCAGGGACTGTCCTGAGCAGCTTATATCTATTAATCCCTGGAATCCAAACGAGATCTCAATAAAAGTACAGAAATCCCCACGTAGGCTGACACCGCTGAGGGAACCACTGCCTGAGAACACACAGTAGTCATGGCATGCCTGGTGCAAGCAAGGCAGTGTGGCTTCAGAGCGCCTGATCTTATCACACTTCATTATTCCTGCTCTAAAATTTCAATCTCTGCAAATTTGACCATCTAATGAGATAATGGATGTGAAAGTGCTTGAAAAAATATAAACTGCTACACAAATGTCTGTTATTAGTACTATTATCTAATTATCTAATTAACGAGCCACGTGGCCTGAGAATAAAACCCTGACTGGAATCTGTCCTGAAAACCATATTCTAGTTCTGTCCCATCCATATATCAGTGTTTTCATTCAACACCCTCTAAGCTTCCCGTTTACAGACAGGACACAGGGATTGAATCCCCATCTCTTATGTCTCCTGAATTGTCAGACAGGTTCTTTACCACCTGCTGTGTAAGACTACACATTTCTCTGTTGAAATTCCTCCGAGTCTATGCAGAGTTTTAAGGCACCAGAGATGGGGGTGTGGTTAATTTCCCCAAACAACTGGACACTCTTTAGCCAGTCTCTCAAAGGATCTCAGTGATACTGCAGGGTATGCGGGGGAGATGCCCATGGCGCAGAGGAAGTCTTTTCTAGAAAACTGATCGGACGGGAGGGCACTCTTAGGATCAGGCGCACACCTTCTGTTTCTACAAGGTTTAAGGTGATTTATTGGCCGATGCTAATTATGGTCTGTTTCAGTTGAACATCTGTCCCAGAAAGCAGTAAATATTCACTAAACAAGGTGAAAAAGCAAAAGCTCCCCTCACATGCCATTTGAAGGAGGAGGAGACCTGTGTTAGGGAGTTGATACTTTGGGGAAGGACAGACTTCATTTTTTAAATTACAGAGTTGTTGGAGACGGTGGGAGTTGACAGTTAGAAAGGCACTCTGGGCTTGATTCTCAAACTGGCTCTAACAGACTAAATTATCTTTTGAGATCTTAATTTCCAAGATCAACATTTGGTGGTGAGTGGTAGTTTAGTTGCTCACTTGTGTCCGACTCTTGAGATGCCATGGACTGTAGGCCACCAAGCTCCTCTGTCCCTGGGATTCTCCAGGCAAGAATCCTGGAGTAGGTTGCAATTCCCTTCTCCAGAGGATCTTCCTGACCCAGGGATTGGACTCGCATCTCCTGCATTACAGGCAGATTCTTTACCATGGAGGCACCAGGGAAGCCCAGATCAAAGTCTGATTATATATAAATGAAATTTCAGAACAGAAATACAATTGTCTGAGTCATCAGTGGTGGAAGCTGAAGCCACAAGAATGAGACAAGGTCTCTAAGTGGTGACTAAGATGTCGATTTAGTTCCCAGGGATTATTTTACCATCAGAAGAAAAGAATTGTTAACAAGAAACACACTAAAATGAACAGCTATGAGATCTAGGCGAGGTCTCACACAGACTCTCCATGAATGCTTTGTTACGTTGTTAATTCAGGCTAATCAGGAATAATAAACACACAAATTGAGACCGACAAGCTTAGGACTGGATGCACAACAAAGGCAGCTTTGTTAAGATCTCCATTTACCAGGAAGTTTAGAAACATTCTGTACTTACTCTTAGCTGTACCTGACTCTTTCAAAAACGAGACAAAATCTTATCTTTACGTAGAACATGAAGACGAAAGCCAACAAGACTCACACACATAAACTCTAACTGTCAGAGAATTTGACTCATTTCTACCCTCTTGTGATCCAATCTTTGTGGAAGGCTGAGAACAGTTTGAAGGTTAAGTATTATTTTAAAAGAGAGTATATTTTTTTAGAGCAACAACAAATAGAAAGAAGGAGGAAATCTTTTAAAAGGAAAATGGTGAGTAAGAAGAAAGGGAATAGTGGAAATTATTATATACAGTAAGTCCCCTACATACGAACCTTCAACGTGCAAACTTTCAAAGACACAAAAACATGTGTTTGCGTGTCCAATTACCTAAGTTAGTTCACATGTCTGTTGTATGTTATCAAAGGCAGACATCCTCTAGAGCGATTGTGCTTTTATGTGCTTTACTGTACAGGACTGTTCAGGGCACCGTAGTGAAGTATCTTTAATTCAAGCTCAGGATATCCGGAAGCAAGAGGAATTGAATCCAGCAAAGAGCCAAAACCTGTGCCTTCAGCATCAGGCACGAGTGACGTTGCAGCTGGCCCTCCGTCTCCTGCTGCTGCTGATCCTTCAGCTCTACCATCTCCCACCTCCTCTCCATCCTGCAGTCAGTCACTCTTCTTGCCCGTTCACTTGATGCCAGCCCCTGTGTGCCAACTTTTGTACTGTACTACTATACTTTTCAAGGTTCTGTACTATAAGATTAAAAATATATTGTCTATCTTTTTTTGTTTTTTTAAATGTATTATTTGTGTGTAAAGGATTATAAACCTATTACAATACCTATTACTGTACTGCACCTAGTACTGTACCTATTACAATACAGTAATGCATAGCTGACTGTGTTAGCTGGGTACCTAGGCTAACACTATTGGGCTCATGAATGTGTTTTCAAAATGGAGCTTGTATATGAGGGACTTCCTGTGTGTATATACACACAAACTAAGGACTATTAAAAACGTAATAGTTATTAAGTTAACTATTAGAAACTTCAAAATCAATGATAAAAATTGTCAATTATTTGTAAGATTATTGAATTCATTTAAATTAAGCTCAAAGCACTTTAGTCATATCTTAGTTCAGTTTAGTTCAGTGGCTCAGCCGTGTCCGACTCTTTGCGACCCCATGGACTGCAACACACCAGGCTTCCCTGTCCATCACCAACTCCCAGAGGATGCTCAAACTCATGTCCATTGAGTCAGTGATGCCATCCATCTGGAAGAACTTGCCAATTTACAAATGTTGGAATAAGAGGTTATTAGTTCAGGAAGATCCCCTGGAGTAGGAAATGGCAACTTGCTCCAGTATTCTTGCCTGGAGAATTCCATGAACAGAGGAGCATGGCGGGTGTTCATGGGGTCACAAAGAGTCGGGCACAACTGAGCACTGATGATGATGAGTAGTGATGAACTGGTTGTCTTACCTGCCCTTAGCTAGTAACTTGAAAAGGTATGTAGGGGTTTCACTGGGGCATTAATCTAAAAACAGTAATGCAGTCCATCTATCATCCCTAAAATTAACTGAGGGCAGAAACTCAAGCAGCTTGTTACGTAGCAAAGCTTAGGGATGATGTGATTGTTCTATGAGCAGATGTGCTTTTGTTTTCTCCCCCCACAGTAGACCATTTTTAAAGTCTTTATTGAATTTGTTACAGTATCGCTTCTGTTTTATTTTTTTTTTGTTTGTTTGCTTTTTTGGCTGCAAGACAAATGGGGTCTTAGTTCCCTGACCAGAGATCGAATCTACACTCCCTGCACTGAAAGGTGAAGCCTTAACCTCCGGTCCTCCGGGGAAGTCCCAGCAAATGTGCTCCTAAACTTGACTTCCAAGTCTCTTCCTTTAGAATATCTGTTTCCTCTGGTCAGCTGCTTTCAATGTAGAATGCTTTACATGAAAATGAAAACTTGAGAGGTCCCAAGAATAGAGAAGCATTTATTTAGTTTTTAAACTAATTTAGATTCAACCAGTGATGCTGCTCTTAACTAGTCTGCTTTCTCAGGTTTGACTTGGTATATGAATAAACGAAAAATGGATAAAGCTCTTACCCTAAATATAGTAACTCAGTTTCTTTACATCTGTATACAATGGAGGAAAATGAACAAAATGACATTTATTACCAAAAAAAAAGGCCTTCAAATATTTAACTTCCATTTAAAATGTACAACTCAAGACTTTTACTGTGCATGGGATTTTACATGTTATAGTCATAGAATGGTATTTTTATAGCTTACTCTAGTCTCCGACTACTTCCTTATGAAGTTTTGTCTTATTTACCATTAAAAAAACTAATGTAACACAAAAATGAGGAAAATCATTATATGTATTTCTTTATAAATTAAGTCTAAAAATAATAGATTCACATTTCTCATTATCAGTCATTGTGAAAAGAAATACAATCAGTCATTTCTAATGTATCAGTCATTAGAAAACTAATACAAATCACTAGAAGAAAACAAAATTTAAAAGCTAAACTCTGAAAACACTACAGTGCATTAATGGGATTACACTAGCTTAAAGAACTAGTTTTTGATTTGACACAAATCATACACTTTTCCCTAAATATTTGCATGGTTTGCTCACACATTTATTCAGATTCTCAATCAAGTATCTTCATACAAAGAATGACTTCCTAGGCCTTGCATCATTCCCTCTACACTAGAGTGGTTTGGAGACTTCCCTGGAGGTCCAATTAAGACTGTGTTTTCCACTGCAGGGGGCTCAGATTTGATCCCTATTCAGAGAACTAAGACCCACATGCCTCAAAGAGCTTATATTCACCATATGAGTGATGCAGAACACTATTTAGGACACCGCATTGGAGAGTATTTAAAAGAGAAGGCTGCATCACACACTTTCCATGAGCTATCAGACCAATGATGCTATCATGTGCCACGTAACCTCCAGGAAGCTTCACTGAACACTCATCCTGTGTTATTCTCAGTCTGTTTTAGCATATTTGTTTAACTTACTTTATTCAAGTACAATTGATTTAAAAAGTTGCATCAATTTCTGCTGCACAGCCAGATGACTCAGTTACACATATATGTATATATGCATATACACATTCTTTGTCATATAATTTTCCATTATGGTTTATCACAGTATTTTGACCAACCTAGACAACATATTAAAAAGCAGAGACATTACTGCCAACAAAGGGCCACTAGTCAAAGCTATAGTTTTTCCAGGAGTCATGCTGGACCATAAAGAAGGCTGAGTGCCAAAGAACTGATGCTTTGGAATTGTGGTATTAGAGAAGACTCTTGAGAGTCCCTTAGAATGCAAGAAGTTCCAACCAGTCAATCTTCAAGGAAATCAGTCCTGAATATTCATTGGAAGGACTGATGTGAAGGTGAAGCTCCAAAACTTTGGCCACTTGATGCAAAGAACTGACTCATTGGAAAAGACCTTCATGCTGGGAAAGATTGAAGGCAGGAGGAGAAGGGGCCGGCAGAGGATGAGATGGTTGTATGGCATCACTGACTCAAATGACATGAGTTTGAGCAAGCTCCGGGAGTTGGTGATGGGCAGGGAAGCCTGGTGTGCTGCAGTCCATGGGGTCGCAAAGAGTTGGACATGGCTGAGCAACTGAACCGAGCTATGGCTCTCTGCATGCCACACAGTGGGACCACGTTGTTTATAAATCCTCTATATGATAGCTTGCATCTGCTAATCCCAGACTCCCAATCCATCCCTCCCTCCCCCCACCCTTGGCAATCACAAGTCTGTTCTCTGTGTGACTCTCATTCTCACTCTGATTGTGTAAGAATGAGTAAGGAAAGGCGGATGGCATCATGGGATTTTTGTGAAAACGGGTACCTCTGCAGTCCCTGCAAAGTTCTTGAGGACCCCCAGGAATCCCAAGTACACTCTGGGAAACTCTGCCCTATTCTACCCCTACTGTCTTTGTCACTGCCAGGAGCAATTATCTATCTGACCTTACAGTATTTAGAGTGCTCAGTTTCTGCCTTTTCTGCCTGTTACATAAATGCCAAGGGCAGAGACTCTTTGTGCTGTTGATAGTAAGTGCTTAAATGCTGCATGCTAAATTGTTTCAGACGTGTCCCACTCTGTGCAACCCTACGGACTGTATCCCTCCAGGTTCCTCTGTCTGTGGGATTCTCCAGGAAGGAATACTGGAGTGGGTTGCAGTTTCCTTCTCCAGGGGGTCTTCTGGACCCAAGGGTCAAACCCGCATCTCTTATGTCTCCTACACTGGCCAGCAGGCTCTTTACCACTGGTGCCACCTGGGCTTGACATGCTGTAACACCTCTCTGCCTAGGGCGGTACAGCCAAAGCCTAGTATATCAAGATCGATGTCATCAGTTGCTGTTGAAGCGACTTATTGTTTGGTGGTAGCAATACCTTCTGGGGAAATCCTGCAGTCTTCATAAGATATCACCAGGAGACCCCACCCTCCACTGTGCCCCAGGGTAAAGTCTGCTTATTCCGACTTTCTCACCAGAGCTTTCTGTCTCCTTTTCTTCACTTCTACCAGCTTTCATGTGGGGCACCTAGGGTGCCTTGACAATTTCAGAACCCAATTATGTTTTCATTAAAAATCTCTGCCAGGCTCTAAACTCTGTGCTTGATTCCAGGAGACCCTGAGAACACAGATGAGAATGATGTTTTTAATAAGAAATTTGCATTTTTCCCTCCTGCTTAGGGAATGGATAAGGAGCGGTTGGTAGTTTAGGTGTTTGCCCATCCCTTCATTTCCTAGGTCTGCCTCTGAGCCGGTGACCTCTTTGCAGAAGCTATAGCATGCTTCTCAAATGTCTATGTGATAGAAAGAAATATAATACTGAAGTGGGTTGCCATGCCCTCCTCCAGGGGAATCTTCCCAACCCAGGGATCAAACCCAGGTCTCCTGCACTGCAGACAGATTCTTTACTGACTGAGTCACCAGAGAAGCCCAGAAAGAAGTATAAGAGGAAGAAATCGAACATTCACTGAAAAAAGGTAAAGGTCCATTCTGGAAGAAAAGACAATGACAGCTTTCAGGAGGATATTACTATACCCCTGTGTGCTACCTGGTGGTCTTCCCTCACTTTTGTTCATACCTTCCCCTGCCAACTCCCCATGGGCTCTGTAACACCAAAGGTGCTGGGGGAGGCGGGTGTGACTGAACCTGGAAAGGAAACAAAGGATGCATGAAGCATCAGACAACTTCAGGCTTCAATGCTGGCCAACGTCTGGAGCGGAGACTGGCTCGTTTGTATTTCAGAAACTTTGGAACAAAGGGTATATGATGAAGTAATACAAGGAATGAACAACCAAGGATGTACTCAATTAACTGGAATAAATCATGCCCAGGAAGGGACTTGAGGTCTCTGGGCCCAGGTGACAGTCCTCAACCACTTGTGGAGTGAGGGGAACAGTAGGGCTGGAATCTAGATCTTGTGGCTCCAAGGGCAGAATAGATTACCTTGGACCCCTACCTATCCAGAGTCTCTGCACCCCATCAGGTCTAACCCAGGATCTGGTTTCCACCCTATCAGATTATCAACAGTGAGTCACATTATTTATATATTTATCATCTTGATTACTCTAATCACCATGAAAGTGTCATCCTCCCAAACCACTTCTGAATCCTTTGTTGTCATGCTTGCCAGGAATTGAGAAAATATTCACCTCTCAAGGTGGTCTCTTACCTTTATTATTATTCCATAAGAATTTAAGGGGTTACATTTTATAGCATTTTTAATAACCCAATCTCTCAACAGTTTTTCCACCTCATGGAATTAAGCATATTCACAGTAATTAAATGAAGATGACAGACTGTAAATCAAAAGGAAGTAATATATTCCTTTCTATTAAACTATATACGATCATTCTATTTAGATTTCACCTGCTCAGAATGGTAACCTATATGATTGATTCTTAAATTTTTGAATATATCCTGAATTGAGAACTCAATTAAATAACATTCCTTTCTTTGCCATAATATTCAGAATATGTTAAGCTCCTAAGATTTCCTTCATACTGAATGCTAGGATTTTCTAGGATGTGGTAGAATTTCAATTCGTCCAAATGCTACAGAAACAAATAATTACTATTTCATGATATTCAACAAGTTAACACTATCTATAAACACAGAAGGGGGCTTCCCCAGTAGCTCAGTGGTAAAGAATCTGCTTGCAATGCAGGAGACGCAGGAAACCCAGATTCGATCCCTGGGTTGGGAAGATCCCCTGGGGAAGAAAATGGCAACCAACTTCAGTATTCTTGCCTAGGAAATCCCATGGACAGAGGAGACTAGTAGGCTACAGTTCATGGAGTCGCCAAAGAGTTGGTCATGACTTAGTGAATAAACAACAACAAATAAATATATAAGCCATTCCCTACCCCCTCACAAGAAGTACATTGCCTCCCTGATTTTGACTTGCAAATATGTTTAATAATTTTTAGCTAAGACATCATTACCTTTATGTCTGAGTTTGTATCTCCAAGGATGCGTGGATCAAATAACATACTTGGTCCATGACATACAGTTTGGGTCAAGCTGTGTATTATATGAGAAGCTAATGGCCCTGTTGTTGCTGTTGTACAGTCACTCAGTTATATCTGACGCTTTGTGCCCCCATAGACTGAAGCACTCCAGGCTTCCCTATCCTTTACTATTTCCCAGAGTTCGTTCAAACTCATGTCTATTGAGTTGGTGATGATATCTAGGCATCTCATCCTCACTACTTTCTTCTCCTTTTGCCTTCAATCTTTTCCAACATCAATGGCCCTGAGCCTCTGTCAATACTTTTTTTTTTTTTCCAATAAAACAACAGGAATTCTTCTAGTGACTCCATGTCATATATTTGTTAGAGTTGAAATTACACAGCTGGCAGCCATAGAATAGTGGTGGGCTGGCAAAGATTGTACAAATGATTTACATACTGTTTATGATAGCACTTTTTAAAAAGATGCAAAGTGTTGGAAAACACTGATAAGTGTGGGACACTGTAGTTCATATTACTAGAGCAGTTATTACTTGCCTTAGGGTCAAAAAGGTGAGTTTACTAAAATTCAAATTTTATTTTAATCAGACCCTGGAAAGAAAATAACAAAAGCTTTTAAACACAATGAATTACGTGTTAAGTGCTTAGGGGCTGAGACTAGTTGCCACTGTAAATTTTTCAAGCTGGTTTTAGACTGTATTTAGTGTTGTTTTAGTCTCTTTCAGGTTAGGACTAAGATTCCATCTCTCAAGGGCAGTGTGCCAGGTCCAATTTAGCATCAGCTATGTCATGTCTGTACTAGCTAATGAGACCATTGATTGAATCATCATAAAAAACAAGAGATGGAAAAAAAAAACAAGGGATGGGCAGAATCTGATGGGCTTCTGCCAATTATATGAAATGTGTCAAAGCACCAGCACATACGAACGCATTATGTTCATGTAAATATAAACATGGTATGTTGTTCTAGAACTGAGTAGAATGTTGTGCTGATTATTCTCTTTGCTCCCCATATTCATTCTCTGTCCTTCTCCCCACAGAGACTGTATCACAAGGGTCCCTTGGCACTTGATTTAAGACTAGACTTGGCCAGTGAAAGGCAGGAGGAGAGGAGGCTAGAATATTTATTCTTCTGTTCCCACCAGCCATGCCTCCTGACTCTGCTGGCACCGGTTTGTCAATTTTTCCTTTGGGACTAAGGGTGGCAAGGGTTTCCATCTGTGGCTACTCCCTGAATACTTCTTCAGGCATCTATTGTTCCCTTAACCTTGCTCACTCATTTGTAAATGGACCCTTAATTAAATCCTCTTCATTTAAACTCTTTTTGAGAAGACTCTATTTCCCATCTGGGCCCTGATACAAACAAAAACAGCAATTAGGATTTGTATTTTCTGATATTCCGAGTACTTAAAATAAACAATAATTGATCCCTCAAGTGATAATTATCTACTCAATATTTTAAAATTAATTCCCTAAGTTTTACTTCATTCAGCCTCAAACTGACTCTGAAAATGTTAAGAACCAACGTTTCTTTAGAATAACAGTATTGCTCAGTTTACTGTGATTCAGATCCTTTAGCATAAAACTTTCAAGCAGCATTTGAATCACCTGAGTTTGTTGTGTGTTTTAATTTTACTTTGTTTAAGCTCCAATCCTTTCGCTGCCTGATGCAAAGATCCAATTTTTTGGAAAAGACCCTGATGCTGGGAAAGATTGATTGCAGGAGGAGAAAGGGGTGACAGAGGATGAGCTGGTTGGATGACGTCGCCTAAAATTCTGGGAGATAGTGAAGGACAGAAAAACTTGGTGTGCTGCAGTCCACGGGGTAGGAAAGTCCATGGGGATATGACTTAGCGACTGAAACAACAACAATCTTCAAGCAAGAAGCAGGGCCTTCAAAAACAACTAACTAAACTCCTGCTGCTGCTGCTGCTAAGTCGCTTCAGTCGTGTCCGACTCTGTGCGACCCCATAGACGGCAGCCCACCAGGCTCCACCGTCCCCGGGATTCTCCAGACAAGAACACTGGAGTGGGTTGCCATTTCCTTCTCCAATCCATGAAAGTGAGAAGTGAAAGTGAAGTCGCTCAGTCGTGTCCAACTCTTAGCAACCCCCATGGACTGTAGCCTACCAGGCTCCTCCGTCCATGGGAGTTTCCAGGCAAGAGTACTGGAGTGGGTTGCCATTTCCTTCTCGAAGCTAAACTCCTAAGAGTCTTCAAAAAGATAAATCAGTATATAATATCATAAACTAACTAATCGTTCTGAAAATCAAAAATTCAGCAGTTAGCAAATCTATTTCAAAAACCCTTACTGGCATATTTAAATTTCCTGTAATAAAGATAAATCTTTTGCAGGTAATGTTTGGACATGTTTTACAGAAATGCAAAAGTGAACACTTAACATTCTATTTCTCCTGTGTGTAGAGAGTCTCAGTTTAGAAATTCACAGACTTCCTCTGTGGATCAGTCATAAAGAATCCACTAGCTGGTACAGGAGACATGGGTTCAATCCCTGGTCCAGGAAGATCCCACATGCCTTGGAGGAACTAAGCCCGCAGGCCACAACTACTGAGCCTGCGCTTTAGAGGCTGGGAACTGTGACTACTGAGCTCTCGAGCTGCAGAGACTGATGCCCTAGAGTCAAGCTCCACAGCAAGGGAAGCTACTGCATGAGGACCCTGAGCACTGGACCTAGAGAGAAGCCCCTGCTTGCCCCAGCTAGAGAGAAGCTGGCTTAGCAATGAAGACCCAGCACCGCCAAACAGATGAATGAAATTTAGGATATCTGGGATTATTAGTTGACAAAGTTATGTTTTTAAAACTTCATTTAGTTATTTATCTCCTCTAATATTTATCTCTTCTACTCTTTAATTTTATAGTATGTTATCTCTGCACTGCTTTTATAATTTGCTTCCATTTTCCTAGCTTATTTTGATATGTTTAGCTCTTTTTAAGGTGTCCCAAAATAAAGGGATGCTGAGCTCACTATTATCTTTTATTCTTAATAATAAAATTTCAATTTCCTCTGAACACATTTTTTTACCATACCCTGTTTTCTTTTTTTTTTTTTTTTTTTATTGTTTTTGCCATACATTGTCATGATATCACCATGGGTTTACATATGCTTCCCCTCCGGGTCCCCCCTCCCTCCTCCCTCCCCCCCGGGAAATCTCGCTGCACCAGTCCCGAGCATCAATCCTGGGCTGGCGATTGATTAGACACATGACAATTAACATGCTTCAATGCCCTTCTCCCATATCATCCCACCCTTACCCTCATCCACAAAGTCCACAAGTCTATTCTATACATCTGCGTTCCTTTTGTTGTCTCCCATGTTGGGTTCTCATTACTGTCTTTCTAAATTCCATATATATATGTTAATATACTGTGGTATATATACACAATGGAATATTACTCAGCATTAAAAAAAAATTCATGTGAAGCAATTCTACTCAGATGGACGAAACTGGAGCCCATTATCCATACCCTGTTTTCATTAGAAAATGTTGCTATTTCATTTGCTTTGTAAATATAAAAAAATATGTAATTTTCTTCTTGCTTTCATATTTGATTTGATAAATCCAAAAATATGTTTCTTAATTTTAATGTCATATATTTTTGCTTATCATTTTCTGTAGACATGTAAACCATGTCTACAACTGATAACTAGTGGGAAGCTGCTCTGTAACACAGGGAGCCCAGCCAGGTGCTTTGTGACTACTCAGGGGTGGGACTGGGCTGGGGTGGAGACACCAGAGGGAGGGGTATGTATATCCTTAAGGCTGATTCGAGTTGTTATACAGCAGAAACCAACACAAGTTTGTAAGCAATTATCCTCCTATTTAAAAAAAAGAGAGGCATGGTGTTATAAAGATCATAGAGAAAATGAACTAATAAGTACATTAAATGGTTTTAGGATCACCATGCTATCTCACTCTTATATCCTTCGTTTATATAGCAAACACTGATGGGTTTTCAAGAAAATTATACTTTTTCAAAATTAAGGAATAAAATACTTCACTGATTTCTGATGTAGAAATTATTAGAGTAATGTCTATTTTAATGATTTAATTTTTAGCTTTTTGTGGGATTTTATTAAAACAGGTCAAGGGAAATTTATGATTTATTAAAATGAGGCTTGTTTCAGCTCATAGAACTTTGATTTCTAAGCTTCAGCCACTCTGGTTGGAAAGCATATAATTAAGTAGAAAAAATAATATTTAAATATTTATTGAGATTAATATGGCTATGCAAGATAGCTAAACATAGAAATGTAAGAAGATATTGCATAGTGCTCTTTCACTTTCACTTTTCACTTGCATGCATTGGAGAAGGCAATGGCGACCCACTCCAGTATTCTTGCCTGGAGAATCCCAGGGACAGGCGAGCCTGGTGGGCTGCCGTCCATGGGGTCGCACAGAGTCGGACACGACTGAAGCGACTTAGCAGCAGCAGCAGCTAGCATCATACTAAACAGTATTGCATACATTATATAATTCTATTTTGCCATAGCGTTGCTCCAACATTTAAGATCCCTACCAACAATAATCTGTATGAGTAAAGCCTTGACTGTGTGTGTTCAGTCATGTCCAATATTTTGCAACCCCATGAACTGTAGCCCACCAGGCTCTTCTATCCATAAACTGTAGGCCATGAGGCTCCTCTGTCCATAGAATTTTCCAGTTAAGAATATTGGAGTAGTTGCCATTTCCTACTCCAGGGGAACTTCTTGACCCAGGAATCAAACCCGTGTCTCTTGAGTCTCCTGCATTGGCAGGCAGATATCTTACCACTATACCACCTGGGAATCTCTGACAGTTAAGTTTCAAGCAGACAGTGTATTGATAAAATAACTATATGATGAATTCATACAATTTGCTAATCTAGATGCCAAAAAGGATGTCAGAGAATTGGTTGAGAATCACCAATATGTCAATAATTGGTGATTAATCTTTATGCTAATTACTGACTTGTTATGTTAGTCGCTCAGTCATGTCTGAGTTTTTGTGACCCCATGGACTATAGCCCACCAGGCTCCTCTGTCCATGGGGTTTTCCAAGTAAGAATACTGGAATGGATAATCATTCCTTTCTCCAGGGGATCTTCCCAACCCAGGGCTCGAACCTGGATCTCCTGCACTGTGGGCAGATTCTTTACCATCTGAGCCATTAGGGAAGCCCCAGTTACTGACTTATCAAATGTGAATTAGTGTGGGGTAATGCAAGAAGGAAGTAGATGAGAGTGGAATGAAATTGATAAAATAATTATAAACACATCTCTAAGTCCTATGGATATGGGTCAAGATATAACTATATTAATACTAATGGGCTTCCCTGGTAGCTCAGCTATTAAAGAATCTCCTGCAATGCAGGAGATCTGGGTTGGGAAGATCCCCTGGAGAAGGGAACCCACTCCAGTTTTCTGGCCTGGAGAATTCTATGGACTGTGTGGTCCATGGGATTGACTCCCATTCCATGGGACATGACTGAGCCACTTTCATTAATATTAATGACATAATGCTCATATATTTTAATTGTCTTCAAGCTTAAGTACCATTTGACTTACTTTCACTTGTTGAATAGTCTTGTGGGTCAAGTATCCCTGACTCCTGCAGTGATCTAATACAGGAGTCCACCAGTTCCAGACCTGTTGTGAGCTCATCTTCGATATCTTTTTGACCATCTGAAATACAATATTTCAAAGAGATGAACAAGTTGATTTTGTCAAATTGAAGCTTAAGGCCATCATTTAATAATCAAAAAAACAGTAACTAAAGCTATTCAGTTCAGTTTAGTTCAGTCGCTCAGTCGTGTCCAACTCTTTGGGACCCCGTGGACTGCAGCACACCAGGCCTCCCTGTCCATCACCAACTCCTGGAGTTTACTCAAACTCACGGCCATTGAGTCAGTGATGCTATTACCTTTATAAAACTATCACATTGTAATCCCTGGTCAACCACTATTAGAAACCAAGGCTAGCCAATTATATGTGTCCATGAAAAACATAAAGTTCCTAGGGAATTGGGAAAACTTAACTCCCATGAACTCTTGAGCTTTCAAAACAACTTCACTTTAATGTCATGTTTTATCAAGTTTATTTTTATAAGTTTCTTTATAAAGTGCATAAGAAAATTAACCAATAGAGGTATGTGTAGAAGTAAGTATAAATGCTCATCAAGAAGTTGTACTTTAAATCTAAATGTCCATCAACTGAAGAATGTTGTGTGTGTGTGCATGCATGTGTGTGTGTGTGTGTATGTACACAGTGGAATATTACTCAGTGTAAAAAAGAATGAAATAATGCCATTTGTAGCAACATGGATGGACCTAGAGATTATCATATTAAGTGAAGTCAGAGAAAGACAAATACTTCTAATATCATTTGTGAGTAGAATATAAAATATGATACAAATGAACGTGTTTGCAAAACAAAATGATCCACGGACATAAGAAAACAAACATGATTACCAATTGAGGAAAGGGGTAGGAGAGGAATTAATTAGAAGTTTGGGACTAGCAGATACAACCTACTATATGTAAAACAGACAAACAAAAAGAAACTATTGTGTAGCACAGGAAACTATATCGACTATCATAGAATAATAATGGAAAGGAATACAAAAAAGAATATGTATATTAATATATATAGATAACACAACATTGTCATTCAAGTATACTTCAATAGGGAAAAGAAGCTGCACCTTACCTTGTGATTGCCAGTGAAACTGCTCTTCTGCTGAACTGTAAAAAAGAGAAAAAGTAGATACAATGAATTTGTTAGAAATTAAAGGACTCTAGACTATAAGACGCAAAGGGACATTAAGTTAGTAATGGGGGCTCCATGGAAGTCTCTTTAATTTCTTACTGAGAAATGGGGTCCCATTTTGATACAATCATAATTTTAATCCATTTGATATATGCCTCTTTGGATTCACAGGTATTAACATATTACAAGTGGACATCATTCAGTAATTTTCAAAAGAACAGCTGATTTTTTTTACTAATCACAATCTACTATACATATTACTTATGACAGTTTCTACATACATGAAGTTCTATCCAATTGTAGCTATTTTAAAGTACAAATCTGAATAGTTTCATGTAAACTTTGCAAGGTGTTCTAATGAAGATATAATTTTATCCATCTTCATTATCAAGAGATAAAATAAATCGACATATTTTTCTAGACATACCATATAAGCAGTTCCTTTCAACTGTTTATTATATTTCAAATTAAGTAATATAAAAGCATAACATTTTACCATCCCCCAACTATACAATTTCAAAGTTTTCACTTTAGAAATATATCATATACTAAAGATGATCCAGGTAGAAAGGGTGGCTCATGTAAATGACATGCCAAAGAAATTGTGCAGATTGTATCTATGTAGGCACATAAATTTATTCTTAATGATTTATTTAAAATACACAAATTTAAAATTTCTAGATATGAACAGTTCTTTCATTGTATATGCAAATAGTTCTAACATACCCTTTTTTATATGTCAATAATTTGTGGGAAATCTATATGACAATTACTGACAGGTATCATTTTGAGAATGATTTTCCACACCTATTTACTAGATCTTTTACTCTGATCAAGGCACTTCTATGAATAGCCCATCAGTTTCACAACAAGAAGTAGGTTTTAGAACTTTAATCTGTACCTTAGAAATGATTTCTGAATACATTTGCTGGGGGAAAAGGCAATTCTGGTATAAATGATTGTTCAGAATAGCCATGATTGATATACATGAATATAAGAGTAGTCCCTTAAGAGATCTTTTTAGGGTATCTTTCTCCTCAGCCAATCCATTTTAGCAAAGTGAAAAATGGTTTTGCAATGATAAGAGCTATAGACAGTTGATACTTGAAATGATAACATTAAAAATTCACTCCGATGCAACTTCTCCTTGAATCAAAAAGTGTATCATTATAAAGCAGTAATAGCTAAGTGCAAGGTTTAACACTTAAAACAGAAATGCAATCTTATAATTAATATTTTAAAAAATTACAAAATATGTTCAGTTAGTAAGTGGCATCTAATTTTGGGGTGGAAAATGTTTTCAAAATTGTAGTGAGTTGAATGGTCTCCTTTCCCCCCAAAAGATGTGTCCACACCAAATCCCTAGAAATTGTGAATGGTTACTTAATGGGAAAGGGTATTTAAAGATGTAATTAAGGTTAAGATATTAAGATGAGAGCTTCTGAAACTCAATGATCAATGTCCTTATAAAAGACACTAGAGGAGAAAGACAGAGGAGACGGTCTTGTGAAGATGGAAGCAGAGACTGGAGTTATGTATCTATAAGCCAAGGAATGGCTGGAGCCAGCAGAATCTGTAAGCGTTAAGAACCTCTCTTTAGGATTCCTCCATAAAAAAGGCTGAGTGCTGAAGAATTGATGATTTTGAATTGTGGCACTGGAGAAGACTTCAGAGTCCCTTGGACTGCAAGGAGATCAAACCAGCCAATCCTCATGGAAATCAACCCTGAATATTCATTGGAAGGACTGATGCTAAAGCTGAAGCATCAATCCTTTGGCCACCTGATGAGAAGAGCTGACTTTCTGGAAAAGGTCCTGATGCTGGGAAAGATTAAGGGCAGGAGGAGAAGGGGACGACAGAGGATGTGATGGTTGGATAGCATCACCGACTCAACAGACACGAGACTGAGCAAACACCAGGAGATGATGTAGGACAGGAAGCCTGGTGTGCTGCAGCCCATGGGGTCCCAGAGTCAGATATGACTCAGTGACTGAAATGACTGAACTGGACCGAGGGAGCATAGCCCTGTCAGCATAACTTGATGTTGAATCCCTGAGTCAATTCCTAGGTAGACTGATAAAAAGTCCAGGGCTCCCGAGGAGGACAAAGGGGTCCAGAGCCCTGTAAAAAGAGAAAAGGGTCTGGAGCTCTCAAGGAGAAAAAGACATTTTCTATATGTCCTTGTTTTAAACAGTATAACAATGTATCTTGCTTGAGGACATGTTTCTCCTTAACAAGAAGGTTTTCTTACCAATCTTGTTATCTTGTGGGAGTGGATCTGGTAAGACCTTTCTATTGTTAATTCTAATGTTGTTAATTTAAAATGTATGTTGTGGGAGTGGGACTGATAAAAGTACACTCTCCATCCCCCTTCTGATGTCTGTGTCAGAAGCTTTCTCTGTCCCCTTTCTTACTTTAATGAAACTCTGCTATACAAAAGCTCTAGAGTGATCAAGCCTGGTGCCTGGTCCCGAAGCTAAATCTTCTTCTTTGGAGATCATGAATCCGACATTGTTCACCGTAAGCTATCACTCTGGTCCCCAAACTGTGAGGTAATTGATTTATTTTAAGACACCTGTTGCAGCCCAAGGGAAGCAGTACAGTACTTTTCTGATACGATAAAATGTTTTCATAGTATAGCCTTCAAGATTTACCACTACCTGTATGCTGCCACATTCCTTTCACCAGTTCAGTCATTTGCTAAGTACTTATTGTATACTAGGGCTGTGCTAATTCATGACAACCTCTTCTATCTTTTGGTACCTGGGGAGTAGCTATCTTATTCATGTTAAATAACTTGACCACATAGAGCTCAATATAAAAAGAAATAAGACAGCACGATTGAAAAAATGGGCAGAACTGAGTAGACACTTTTTCCAAAGAGGAAATGCAGATGGACACCTGGCACAGAAAAAGATGCTCAATGTCACTAACCATCAAGGAAACACAAAACCACAATGAGGTATCACTGCGCACCTGTCACAATGGCTATCATCAAAAAGAACACAAATAACAAACGTTGGCGAGGATGCAGAGAAAAGAGAACCCTGGTACACTGCCGGTGGGAATGTCAACTGGTGCAGTCTCTGTGGAAAACAATACGGAGGTTTCTCAAAAAACAAAAATATGTAGTTCTCAAAGAGCTACATATGACCCAGCAATTCCACTTCTAGGTATAAATCCAAAAAAACACCCTACTAATTAAAGAATACATGTGCATCCAATCTTCATAAGAGCATTATTTATAGAAGGCAATCTGGGTGTCCATCAACAGATATATGCCATAAAAAAGAATGAAAATTTTCCATTTGCAGCAACATGGATGGACTTGGCAATATGCTAAATGAAATAAGTCAGACAGAGAAAGACAAACACTATATGATAGCACTTATATGGGCCTTCCCTGATAGCTCAGTCAGTAAAGAATCAGCCTGCAATTCAGGAGACTAAGGTTCGATTCCTGGATCAGGAAGATCCGCTGGAGGAGGGATAGGCTACCCACTCCAGTATTCTTGGTCTTCCCTCATGGCTCAGCTGGTAAAGAATTGGCCTGCAATGGGGAAGACCTGGGTTTGATTCCTGGGTTGGGAAGATCCCCTGGAGAAGGGAAAGGCTACCCACCCTAGTGTTCTGGCTTGGAGAATTCCATGGAATTTATAGTACTGTACAGTATTCTGGTCTAGAGAAATCCATGGACTGTATCACTCATATATGGAATTAAAAATATATATATAAAACAAACTAGTGAATAAAACAAACAATAATGCAGACTCACAGGAATAGAAAAGAAACCAGTGGTTACCAGAGGGGGGAGTGTAGGAAAGAGGGGCAAGATAGGAGTAGAGGGGGGAAAAGGGTTATCGTGGGATTACACAAAATCATATGTGTGTGAGGCTTTTCTAGAAAACTGTAAATCACCGTAGAATTTAAAAAATCCCCCATCAAATCAAAGCAACATCAACAAAAAGTCAGGGACGGAAAGCCACTTGTTACTTCCCACTTGAAACCATAAGATTGCATAAGTCACGGGAAGTTTCTTCCTGCTCATCAGAGCCCTGCTCTCCACTCCTTCTGGCACACTGAAGATGGCACTTCTCTGCCACCCTGCATGCGGATGGGGCCATGTACCACCTCCTGCCCCAAGCACAGGAGGGCCGCCGTGTGATGTCCACACGCTCCCTTGGGAAGCCCTATGTTGAGAAGGGTCCCTGAGTAACCACATGCTGGGGAAATTTCTGCCAACCCAGAGAAGACACACATGAGTAGTTTTGTTAGAACTCTGAAGCTGGAGTGTTTGCTTGGGCAGAATAAATGTTACACTGAAGAATACAGAAATATGCCATTATTTGAGTTCATAAGGCATTTCCAACTTCTCCATCTTTCATTTCCACAGTTTAGAGCTGGAAGAAAACGTGTCAGGTCAGCCTACCACAAATAAGGCAGTGTTCCTGCATTTTGGATCCCTTGAGATTTATCCACTCATCCACAGTAATGGGTGATTTTACACACAGAACAACACATCACACTGTTACATAACATTTACTTTTTGTTCATTTCTTTAAAAATGTTTCAATTTTATGTGCAACAGAAACAAGAAGAAACATTTTTTATTACAATTGAAAAAATACCATTGACAGTAAATATAAAACTGTCTTCTCAAAGCAGGGGTATCTCCTTTGGAGTAGACAAAGAGCATTAATCATATAAATGGTTTCCTTATTTCCTTAGCAGAGTTAAAACGCATTAAAAGTATGACTGGTCACAGAAAACAGAAGTCCCAAGAGACACTGGGTTTGGATTTTATTTCCTTTAAGTGTGCCCTTGACTTTCTATGCAATTGCTTATTTATGCAATTGATTCTTAAAAGCTGCTTCAAGGTGGACACTTTTTTAAAAAAAGCAAACTCTTTATTCATTCAATAAACAGAGATTATGCCTATACCTTAGACACTCTTACTTAAGGTGTTTAGGAATTCCTCATGGTGTACTTTTCCCTAATCATATCATTCAATTTAATCAGTTTTGAGGCTGTTGTAACTTTCATGTATGTTGAGTTTCAGGAAATAAAGTTTTCTTTCACTACCAAAATTCTATTTCTTAAAATAGAAATAATGTCTAAAGAATTAATTATTGGCTTTAGTGGCACTACTGGTAGAGAATCTGCCTGCTAATGAAGGAGATAAAAGAGATGTGGGTTCAGGAAGATCCCCTGGAGGAGGGCATGGCAAACCACTCCAGTTTTCCTGCCTGGAGAATCCCATGGACAGAGGAGCCTGGAGGGCTATGTTCCACAGCATTGCAAAGAGTCGGACATGACTAAAGAGACCTATGCATATTTAAATACAACTTTATATAAGTTTCAGAACTCAATTATTGTGAGAATACATATATACTTATAACAAAGACTATCATAAGTAACATTTAGCTTTTAAACACACACACACACACACACATACACATATATATACTGGTAATGCTAGAAAAAAAATTTAAAACAATATTTTAAAAGCACAAATCCTAGTAGCAAATGCATAGATAACTTTCACTTTACAATAGGCAATACTCTAACTGATTTCTAGTTAAACGTCACAACAAAACTTTTGAGAGGTGATATTTTCCCATTTTATAGAGAATGAAATTGAGCTGAAAAGTTCTTATGGAACTTGCTGGAGACCCCACAGCCAGCAAGTAATGAAGCCAGGATTATTAACCTGACCACCTGATTCTAGAGACTACATTCTGAACTAACATTCTATTCACACACTGGGCACAAAAATTGAACTCCTATGCAATTAAAGCCAGAAACTAAGGTGAAAAAACAAGCCACATCCTGGGAGAAGATATTTACAACGCATACAGCTTATAAAGGGTTATGTTCCAGAACATTATAAATAACTCCTATAAACCAATGAGGAAGAGATTAAGAGATTAAGTAGAAAAGAGGTCAACAAATAAAAGTAAAACTGATGAAGAGCAGAAAAATCAAGAATGTATGGTCACCAAATACATTAAAGGAGACACAATCCTATCAGAAGCTAAAAGAATAGAAATGGACAGACACCTCTTTATCCTCCACAGTCTATAAAACTACTAGAAAGTCTGAATGCACTAAGTGTGGAAGAGACGTAGGAATGTTAACGCTCATACACAGTATGTGGGAGAGCAAACAAGTGAAGCACCTGGGTGAGTTGTGAGCCGAAATCTGCTAATGGTTTATGCGCAAATACCCCATCATCCAGGCTTTCCTGGTAGCTCAGTGGGAAGGAGCCCACCTGCCAATGTGGGAGACATGAGTTCCATCCCTGGGTCAGGAAGATACCCTGGAAGAGGAAATGGCAACCCAGTCCCGTATTCTTGTCTGGAAAATTCCATGGAAAGAGGAGCCTAGTGTTCTACACAGTCCATGGGGTCTGAAAGAGTTGGACACGACTTAACGACTAAACAACAATTTCCTTCTAGGTAGAGCCTCCAGGGAAATCTGTGCACCTGTGCCAAGCAGACTTTTACAAGACTGTTCCTGCCTAAATGTTGGCAGTAGCAAAGCAAGACAAACAACCTAGTGAGTGGAGTTGCTCAGTCATGTCTGACTCTTTGCAACCCCACGGACTGTAGCCCACCAGGCTCCTCCGTCCATGGGATTCTCCAGGCAAGAGTACTGGAGTGTGTTGCCATTTCCTTCTCCAGGTGATCTTCCCTACCCAGGGATCAAACCCAGGTCTCCCGCATTGCAGGCAGATGCTTTAAATATGATTCCACATCATATGTGACATAACATGGAAAAACACTATTTGGCAGCTAAAGCAAATTAGCCCGATATATAATACATAAATAAAGTGAAAGGGTTGGTTGCTTAGTCATGTCTGACTCTTTGCAAATCCAAGGACTGTAGCTTCTATGGACTATAGCCTTTCCCTTCTCCAGGGGATCTTCCCAACCCAGGGATCAAACCCAGGTCTCCTGCATTGCAAGCAGGTTCTTTACCAGCCGAACCACAAAGGAAGCCCAAGAATACTAGAGTGGTAGCCTATCTTTTCTCCAACAGATCTTCTCCAACCAGGAATAGAACTGGGGTCTCCTGCATTGAAGGTGGATTCTTTACCAACTGAACTATGATGGAAGCCCATAGTCTGCTAGGCTCCTCTGTATATGAGATTTCCCAGACAAGAATACTGGAGTGGGTTGCCATTCCTTTCTCCAGCAGATCCTCCCAATGCAGGGATCGAATGTGGGTCTCTTGTACTGCATACAGATTTTTTACCATCTGAGCCACCAGGGAAACCCAATGTATACATGGGTCAGTCCCAAAAGCAAAATATAGAGTGGAAAACATAAATTTCACATAAGACACGTACTTCACGACTCTCATTATGAAAACTTTTTAAGACAGTGACTAAATAATTTTGCATATAAATACAAACACACACAGGTACATGTAAGAGGGAGAGAGACCTTACAAAGATAGATTAAAAAGGTACACCCAAACTCATGGTGGTGAGAGCAGAGAAAAGTAAGCCTGAGGAGGGACAAAAAGGGAATTTCACTTTTACCTTAGATATTTTATGTCATGAAAAATGGGGGAAAAAAGTTAACATGAATTTAAGAATATCTGTGATAGTTGAAACCAGGAAATCACAATTCTTACATTAGAAACACTTTCAGTTAAATGTTTTCATAAATCCTTGTGACTCAGTTCTACATATTCTCATCATTGTCGGAATCACTCAGAGTTGAAACTCAAATGATATGAGACAATTCTGAAATCAGTAAGTGTAAATAATTGAGGGAAGTAATGGTTTTGAATATAATGAGTTTTTTCTCAATTTTGCTCATGAGAAAAATGACAGTATTACTTTTACTTATTATTACTTTTGCTCAAGTTTGACACAGTTTGAACATTTCAAGAGGGCAAACAATAACTTTCAAGTGCCGAGGTCATGAGGTAGGAGAAACACTAGTTTAAACCAAAGAATAACTTTTGAGTTCCTCCAGAAATGATTTTCACTCTTATCATTTCTAGCATGACAGTTTCCTTATCCACCTCTGGGTCATTTCTAATACATATATATAAATATGAAAGTTCAAAGTGTTCTCTTAATGTTAGGAAAAGACACAAAGGGAACCATTACTACAGCTACTTGGTCTGTGATGAACCTGCTCAAACACATTTTCGTAGTTTCTTTTCTAACTTTCGATGCCTGAAGCATTAATCCTTGCATTGTATTGTGTGGCATTTTATTGCTCACAATATCATTCAAAATGAAATAAAGGAAAGAAACTATGAGGTTTTGGTTAGCTGGCTTTCAAGTTAAGCCATGTACCTAAAACATAAGACAGAGAAACTATTGTGAAGTAATAATTGTTTCTGAACTGACATTCGCCTACAGGGACAAAGGACCTTTTATTTACAATGTCCATATGACCTGAAACTGTGTCCTCACATAAGGTTTTTTTCAGTATATGGCTTTGGCATGCAGCCACATCACAAAAATAGCCATTGGTGGTAAAATAAAATGACCTTGGTCAGAAGTCTCGAATACCATAAAAATAAAACATATTTTGAAAAAATGGTGAGATGCGGTACCCATGGAGCTCTGTTCAGGATGCTGTTGACCTTGAATGTTATGGACAGTAACCACTCCTTATTAACTTGGTTGGGGAGTGATCCTGCTACTCCCCAAACTTTGCAGAAGAGATTTCCTCTCAACTTTTTGCCTTGTGGACTCTGTAAGTGTTTGCGGTCTGTTCCCAAATGAATATCACAATATCTCCAACATGCAGTAAGAATGTTTGTTTGTGTCTTAGGCGACGTATCTTCTATCCACTTTAATTATCTTCATCAAAATGTAATTCTGCAGCTACTGTATTATAATAATGTTTAACGGTATACAGTGGGTAGTTATATGACCACAAAGCCCTCAGTGAGGAGGCTATATGCATGGTGTCTAGGCCTTCAAGGCCAGACTCTCTTCAACTCTGCTCCTATTGATACAGGATACTTTGGGCAAGTTACTTAAACTCTTCTGGGTCTATATGGAGACATCTTGAGGCTTAAAGTAATCAGTTCATATCAAGCGATTTCTACATCAAGTGATCAGGGCCTGGCATGTCTTGAGTAAGTATGCAACTATTTTCTATTTTACTATATAGTGCTAAAATGGTAACTATAGTTTATAGATTATTTTGTTGTAGTTCAGTTGCTAAGTCATGTTTGACTCTTTGTGACCTCATGGACTGCAGCATGCCTGGCTTCTTTGTCTTTTACCATCTCTTGGAGTTTGTTCAAGCTCATGTCCATTGAGTCAGTGATGCCATCCAACCATCTTATCCTCTGTCACCCCCTTCTCCTCCTGCCCTCAATCTTTCCCAGCATCAGAGTCTTTTCCAAGGAGTCAGCTCTTTGCATCAGGTGGCCAAAATACTGGAGCGTCAGCTTCAGCATCAGTCCTTCTAATGAATACTCAGGGTTGATTTTTTTTAGGATCGACTGGTTTGATAATGGCTTATTCTAATTTATATCATCCATTAGAATACATTGTCACCCACTGTGTGTGGGGGTGGAGGCAGTCAACACAGGGACAGATGGGGGAAATGGGAACAGGAGACTTAGGTAATACCCAGGGATGGTTGGGACCATACCTAGGCTCTCAGTCACAACCAGTGCTGGAGAAAATGGTAAAACAACGTCACCACCAACCCTTGGTAAGTGCTCACCGTGGCTCTGGGCTTGCAGAACAGAGAGACAGAGGGCCAGCTCCCCATATCCTGGCAGTCCGCCTGGGGACGGCGCAGTGAGGACAGGACAGGAAGGAACAGTCACGAAGAGGTGCGTTCAGGACACTGCTGCACACAGGTCCAGGGGACCGTGAGCATGTCCATCACTTACTCTGAGTCTGGTTTCTCTATTTGTAAAATGGGGCTATTACTAGAAATTTCCCCCATAGGGATCTTGTGACAGTTTAGTGTGCGATGTACGTAAGACCCACGAAATAGTGCTGAGAACATTTTGCTGTTGTCGTTCAGTTGTTAAGTCGTGCCTGACTCTCGGCGACCCCATGGACTGCAGCACACCAGGCCCCTCTGTCCTCCACTACCTTCTAGAGTTTGCTCAAATTCATGTCCACTGAGTCGGTGATGCCATCCAACCATTCCAACCTCTGCCACCCTATTCTCCTTTTGCCTTCAGCTGGGATCATAGGAACCACTAAAAACAAAGTAAGCTAATATTATCACAAACAGGACAGAAGCTTGAGAGAGAACAACTCAGAACTGAACGTTCAATAAGCCAACGTACAGAATCCCACTTGTCCACGTTCAGTTCAGTTCAGTTCAGTCGTTCGGTCGTGTCCATGTTGGATGCCAATAAATATCATCACACAAATATGCTACAGGCTTTGCAGAAATTAAACTACCTCATTTTCTTCCACACTAAACTGGGGAAGGAAAAAAGGCAGTCTGTGATTTCCAAAGAAAGATGACTTGCTTTTTAAGCCCTAAGTTTTCCAGTCACCCCCACACAGGAGGCCTCTGCTGACAACTGCTACTATTCTCGCCGTAGTAAAAAACCTTAAAGACCATTTGCTATTTTCAAAACCTTGGAAGAAAGTGAATCACATCCAAATTGCTATTATTAATTTCCGTTTAGTTTGAGGCAGGGGAAATTCACATTCCTAAGCTATTAATAAATCTGTTGTACGTGATGACTGTTGAAATATCCAGGCAACTGATAACCTCAAAATGGTAAGACTCCCTCACTGTAGTCTGGATACACATGGCCCCAAAGCTTATCACAGAGGACCACAACATTGACGGGTTTGTGAGCTGGTCAGCTCGAGAGAAGCAAAGGAGAATAAACAGGAGTTCTGTTTCGTCTTCATTCCTCCAAAATCCGTACTCCAGTTTCTAGTAACCAGAGAGCATTCACCTTAGGCCCTATCACTCTAAATGCACTAGCTACACAAAGCCAAGTTCTAACCTTGGGAAAGACACACTGGCTGGTTTCTCTTTTGGAAATGCTTTCACAGTTTTGGAGTTGACCATAGTTCAAATACAATAGACATATTATGTGTAACAGTCAATATCAGAAGGAGGAACAAATGGTGAATTATAAACTAGAAAATTCACACATTGCATTTGTCTCTGTAGTCTTGTGGGAGACTTCTCATACATGTACTAGGTGTTTTGCAAGATGCTACACTAGCACATGAGAATTTTACAGTAGTTGAAGCAAAATTTCTGAATGCCAGCCACAAAAGGCAATAAAGTATTGTAATATCTTTGTGGGCATTCCATAGATTGGAACACACGAACCACAATTGAAGATGGCTGGGGAGGCTATCAATCAGATGACTCAGAGATCTTATCATAGTTTGACATGCTTCCCAAGCCATCAAAAATTGAGAAGTTTGCATGGTTTATTTTCTAAGTATTTACTATCATTTTATACATGGTTATATTAATAATGTCCTTTGGTACTCATTGTAACTCACAGTGAGATCTTCGATTAACCTGAATGTTTTATTCAATGATCTTGAGGGTGAACAGAAAGTTGCTGTATTTTGCAGTTTGACCATTCATAACTGATTTCTAAGGCAAGAGAGGTTTTTTTTTTTTTTGGTGTGTTTACTGGCAGAAGTGGTACCAATGTCAAGGTTCTCAGATGTTCAAGTTTCAGGCTTTCGCATTCAATATCTCACGCATACGCCAACTGGTATGGTCCTCTCAGTGAACAGACTGGCTTAATCTTGGGGATACTGCCAGGCAAAAGGAAAGGTCAAGTTTGTGTTTTCGTAGCTTCCTGTGATCGGGTGATCTTGTGTGTGTGTGTGGACATGCATATGTGTGTGGGTGCATTCATCTTTCCTCTAAAGCACTCTGATTTGCTCACAGCTCTTCTTCCACCTGCTCTTCTCTCATTAAGTGTGTGGTCTATTATAGGCATGTCAAACCCTGGGTATTGGGTTTGACTGGAATTGATATAATTTTATTAGTAAAAGTGATGCTAACATCCCTTAGATATTTAAGGAAAATTTAGGCAAATTACCATTGCCTGTTTTATAGAAAAGACAAAACTGAAACTTTGGTTTTGTGACATTGAGTACTAACAGATAATCTGTGAAAATAAAGTTCAATTTTATTGTCTTTATAGAGCATAAGACAAGTAATATTCATGAACAGCTCTCATTGTATTATAGATCCTTACTTCCTTATGATCAGTGGCAAGATTTTTTAAGCAACTTGAAGGTTCGGTTCACATGTCTAATGTTTACAACATTAAATCCTAACAAATGTTCATCACAGTTTATACATAATTTCAAAAAAACTAGAAACAACCAAATGCCCCACAATACGTGAGATGTTAAACAAGGTGATGCATCCATACCAAGGAGATGTACGTAGCAAGAAACAGGAAACCTATTATTCATTATGCGACAAACAACAACTTGGAAAGATCTCAAGTGCATTATGCTGAGGGAAAAGATAAATAACGTTCTTGAAATAAGAAAATCACAGAAGTGGAGAACAGAGCAGTGGTTTTCAGGGCTTTGGGTGGATGGATGCAGGAATGGCTATACCAGGGGTAGCAGGAGGAGGCTTTGTGGCTATGGAACAGTCCTGAATTGTCACCGTAGCTGTGGTGACAGTAGCTACTTAGGTAATACAGTTACACAGAACTAAATACACTTGACACCCAAAACACAAAGATCATGGCATTCAGTCCCTTCACTTCATGGCACACAGGTAGGGAAAAAGAGGAAACAGTGACAGCTTTTATTTTCTTGAGGCCCCAAATCACCGTGGATGGTGACTGCAGCCACAAAATTAAAAGGTGCTTGCTTCTTGGAAGAAAGGCTATGACAAACCTAGACACTGTATTAAAAAGCAGAGACATCACTTTGCCAACAAAGGTCTATTTAGTGAAAGCTACAGGTTTTCCAGTAGCCACGTACGGATATGAGAGCTGGACCACAAAGAAGGCCGAACATCAAAGTATTGATTCCTTTGAACTGTGGTGTTGGAGGAGACTCATGAGAGTCCCTTGGACTGCAAGGAGATCCCACCAGTCCATCCTAAAGGAAATAAACCCTGAGTGTTCATCGGAAGGACTGGTGCGGGATCTGAAGCTCCAGTACTTTGGCCACTTGATGTGAAGAGCTGACTCACTGGAAAAGACTGTGACGCTGGGAAAGACTGAAGGCAGGAGGAGAAGGGGGCAATGGAGGATGCGATGGCTGGGTGGCATCATTGACTCAATGGACATGAGTTTGAGGAAACTCTGGAAGATGATGATGGACAGGAAAGCCTGGTGTGCTGCAGTTCATGGGGTTGCAAAGAGTCGGACGTAACAGTGACTGAACAACAGCAGAACACACAGGCCCAAATGAGTGCATGAAAAACTGAGGAAATCTGTGCCACTGGCAGGAACTGGGAGAACTCACAACACACTTCTCTGTGGACCCTATTTTGCAATTTCCTATGAATCTATCAGCTCAGTTCAGTTTAGTTGCTAAGTCGTGTCTGACTCTTTGCGACCCCATGGACTATAAATCTTATAACCATTTCAAAGTGAAAAAGTAAAAACAAACAAACAAACAAACAAACAAACAAAACAATTCAGTGGGGTAAGGTTTGGCTTCACTTCAATTCTTTGCCCTGAACTGATTTTTCTATATGCAATTAGTTACCCAATTATCCTCATGCAATAAATAAATAAGAATTAAAAGAAGATTGAGAAGAGTGGAGTAAAGAGGAAGCAAAAAGACACCAGTGTCCACTTGTGATTACCCATTTCTGTTCTCCATCCTTAGCAAGCAGAGATCAGGTGACCCTACTCTGGGCTCATCTCTGCTTTGTTCTGTAAATGACAGCATTATCCCTGGAGCAAAATATACCAGTCAGACGGCCCACTGCCAACCCAGTGCAAGGAACTGTGCTGCTTCTCAATATGAATGTATCCGTTGTATCTGTTTTCTGCTCAGCAGGCCCCCATACCCACTTCCAATGCCATGTTTTCTTTTCTTTCTATTTTCACTTTTTATTTAAATGCTTCCCTATACTTTAAATTTTAATATAAAGTAAAAACACTATTTTAATTTTAATAAAACTAGTTTGTGTGTGTCTGTGTGTGTTAGTTGCTCAGTCGTGTCTGACTCTTTGTGACCCATGGACTGTAGCCTGCCCGGGCTCCTTATTAAAGGCACAGTCATCAACCATATGAATATATTTATGAATTAGAAGTATTACTGTATTGTTTGAAAGTTTCTGGTGAATTTGTATTATTTTTGCTGCTAAAAAAATTGTGCAATGACTTACTCATTGCTTAGATTAAAAAAAAAAGCAAACTCTTTGGAATAGTTTAGAATACTTAGTTCAGTTTAGAATACAAATAAATAGTTTAGAATACAAAGTTTTTCATTATCTAGTATTGCTCTGCCTCTATTATTTGTGTCTCTTCCTATATGAGGAAAAGTAAAAACAGTATTTCGGCTTACAGTGCTAGAGCGAAGTATACATCCTAACGCATTCCACCTAAGCCCAAGAGCTCTCACAAGATCTAATTCACTGGCTTCTGGAAGCAGCTTCATGAAAGCTAGGCTTTCACATGGCAGACACACTCCTCGCCGCCTGCTAATTCACAGGGAACCAACCTACTGCAGGCCCAATAGACCTGGACAATCCCCACCTCCCATCCTGACTCACTGGGAACTGGTCTTGATTACATCTGGCATTTTCTTTCCATATTTATTGCAGTGGGGGAAAATCATACATTAAATAATCGTTTTCAAACATTTAATATCTGATATGTGAAACTGAAACTCTAGATCAGCCTCTCCACTTTCTTTCATTTTAGCATCGCATGGCAGTTGTGTGTGTCGAGATTTCTTCTTTTAAGAAAGAATGAGGATTTGAACCCAAGGTGCTGTGTTCACATACAGTCATGTCCGACTTTGCGACCCAGGGCCTGTAGTCTGCAGACTGCCCTGTCCATGTGACTTTTCAGGCAAGGACACTGAAGTAGGTTGCCATTTCCTCCTCCAGGGGATCTCCCCACCCCAGGGATGGAACCTGCATCTCTCACTATATCTCCTGCATTGCAGGTGAATTCTTTACAGCTGAGCCATCGGGGAATGCAAGGCATCACTAACGATTATCAAATGTATAACTGTCTAAATGTATAAAAAGCAGTAAACGCTATATGGCAGCCTGGATGGGAGGGGAGTTTTGGGAGAGAATGGACCCCTGTATATGTATGGCTGAATTCCTTCCCCATTCACCTCAAACTATCACAACATTGTTTGTTCATCAGTTATACCTCAATACAAAATAAAAAGTTTTTGTTTTTTAACGCAACAACTCAAAATGTCTGTTAATGTTCTTAACAATTTAAAGTATTTCTTTCCCCAGATTGTTTTCACAATCCTTAGCCTCTACCTATCCATTCTCCACTTGCAAATGTCTCTTGAAACTCAATTTTTGTTCTCTCTCTAACCTGGAAGATGGAAAGAAGTCTTCCCATGGACAGAGATACTCCCCCTTAACAAAATTTTGGTTTGGCTTTTCTGGGATCTCTTTTTGACTAGGCTCAATCTTGGGTTCTCATGCCTTTCCCTGTAGAGTCCAGTTCTAAAAAGAATCTGGCTAACTCAGGGCAACCAGGATGCTCACTCTCGATGTCTAATCACCCTTGATCAGCTTCCTCATCCTCCACCATCATCCACCCCCAGTGGATGCCTGATCACTGGCCAGCGGTCAGCCAGAATCCTGGTAGCTCTGTTCAACCAGAATTCCTCCCTTCCTCCTGATGCTTCCTTTTAGTGACTTTCTATCCACTAACCCCCTACCCTGTTCCTCTGAGCCCAATCTCTCCCTTCTATGACCAACCCCATCCTGGTAGCTTCCCTTGCATAAAGCCTACTGTTCCTTAGCAGGAACCACTGAATAAATTTTTCCTATAGCACCATCACAATGCCCTCTGCCCAAACTTGCTGTGTAACACTGGGAGCTCAGCCTGATGTTCTGTGACAACCTAGTGGGGTTGGGTTGGGTTGGGAGGTGGGAGGGAGTTTCAAGAGGGAAGGGACATATGTACCTAGGGGTGATTCGTGTTGTTACAAGGCAGAAACCAACACAACATCCTAAAGCAATTATTATTCAATTAAAAATAAATTTAAAAATATTCCCTCTGCCCAAGAGGAAACTGGAAGAAGTCACATTCCCTCTATAATGTAAGTCTCCTCCCATGTGCTGAGATAACATTCTCAGGACCAGCTTCATGTGTCTGAGATCTCTGCAGCTGTAGTTGGTTTCCTGCTCAGAGGACCCCAGGCTTGATTTAACTCTCTACCGCTGACATCTTGGAACTGCCAATAATCTGTCTTTGAAATTGTATCTTGCAAGTGAAATCCAACAGAACGACGAAACACATACATGTGTGGAGTCCTCTATTTCCTGCTGCCTCCTTCACACACTGCGTTTGTAATATGTGAATATGGCAGTCCAGCCCTCCTGGGCTCATGGTGGGCTGTGGAAGACTGAAGGCAAGGACAAAATAAATGCCTTACATTTATAACTGAGTCAGCAAGAGTGCTGACGGTCCCCTGCTCCCTCTGCACCAGAACTTGCTTTGATTCAAGAGGGCAATGATGTTTTAAGAAGTAGAGATGATCAAGGAAACTTATCACAGAGTAACCCTTTCTTACTCATGTTATTTACCCAAGGTAAACCAACTATTATGCTGAATGTGATGGCCTAAAAAGAAAGGGAAGTTATGCCAACCCACAGTTCTATTTCCTTCCAGTCCTTCCTCAGTCTTTAGTTAAAAGGACATTGGTAGAATACACACAAATTGAGAAGTGAAACAAAAACAGCTGAGGTAGATTTGTGCAGTGTTTCTACTGTTTAGGTAAGAATGAAATACATATGTATGTAGAGACCATAAAATATGAACTGTGTAATTTCTGTGATTCTGCATACAAGTTAAATGTGCTTATACTGACATTTGCAATTAATCTGTGATTGTACAATACACAGATAAACAGTAAAGTCTATGCAAATAATTTGAAATTTTAGCTTTTCTTTATTTAAAATGATATCAAATAATTAATTAAAACAAAACATGAAGACAAGTCAAGAGAGACCATGGAAGAAAGAAAAAGGCTTGAGTATCTCTTTAGTGCTTTAAATGGTATTTCCGTTCCTGCTTTTTGGACAACAAGCTTGAAATGTTCATTTGGTACTGGACATTGTGGATTACATAGCTAGCTCCAAACACGAGCTATCTCAGCTTGCTGTTGTGGGATTAAATGATAATGTATGTGAAAGTCCCAGATAAAAAAAGAATTTCAACCAGTTACCTCTGGATAGCTGAGATGGTAAAGAATCCCCCTGCAATACAGGAGACCCAGGTTCAATCCTTGGGTTGGGAAGATCTCCTGGAGATGGGAATGACAACTCACTCCAGTATGCTTTCAATTTAAACAAAATTTAAAAGACTTCATTGTGAAATACAAAAGATTGGAACACATTTAAAATGTGTATAGATTCATGGTAATACTTTGCAAATAATTGATTCTATTTTGGGTTCTGTTTGTCTAAGCACTAAGCATTCATCTTCCAAGACTTTCATTCACAGTATTTTATACTTTATTTTTCCCTTGTTGACATTTCTCCTCCTTTGGCATTGCAGTCTTTTTTGTTTTTCCCCCTACTAGTATTTCTTCCTCTGTAAGAGAGGTATCAGATTCCAGATATTAAGAGGCATATTTATACCTATGCTTTGTACTCTTGGCATACTGTCACATTCTTGTTTGGAGAATCCCATGGACAGAGGAGCCTGGTGGGCTACAGTTCATGGGGTTACAAAGTGTTGGACACAACTGAGCGACTTTCATACTCATTTCCCGCTCCAGCCAAATGCCTCTCTCCTACTTTTCATGCCTGTCATTTTTTTTTCTTGCTCCAATCAATTACTCTCCATGTCACTGAAGTCAGCATCCTAAAGCAGAAACTAGATTATAGCCATCACTCACTCCAAAATCTTGTGTAGTGGCCCACAATCTATGAGATTAAAACCCAAGCTACTTTGCAGAGCATACTCTGCCTGTGAGGACCCCACGACCCACCATGAGGAGCTAGCCTCAGCCGCCTGCCTTAGACATCCTGGCTGATCTAGATTCTGCATCCTTAGAGATCCCGGAGCACATCGATCACTTATCAAAACATGCTACAGTGATCCATTTTTACACTTGTCTTTGCCAGACTGTCAGCTCCTCATCTCTGTATTTCATTGTCATCTCATCTGTATAGCATTCTCATCTCTGTATTTCAGAGTAGGAAGTTCTAGGCCCAGCACTCATAAAAATTTGTTCACAATTAGAGATCAGCACAATTAGTAAAAGCAGGATTTTTACTTCATGTTTTAAGTGTACTCTTTATTTCCCCGAATTTTGTCTTCCTTCGAATTGTACTGTGAAAAAAAAGGAAATGTACCACTTTTGTTATACTTGAGTCATAAAATGTTGCTGGAATAAGTAAGTAATCTACTGAGTGGATGTTTTGACTAGTACAACCTCAACTGGAATAAAAACATTCACTTAATCAGCTGCTAAGCTATCAGTGGCCCCATAGAGTAAATAAAAACACATGTTATCCAATGCTACACTGTGTCAAATCCTCTTATAAAAACAACAAAACATATGACCCAGCAATCCCACTGGTGGGCATACACACCGAGGAAACCAGAATTGAAAGAGACACGTGTACCCCAATGTTCATCGCCGCATTGTTTACAATAGCCAGGACATGGAAGCAACCTAGATGCCCATCAACTGACGAATGGATAAGAAAGCTGTGGTACATATACACAATGGAATATTACTCAGCATTAAAAAAAAAATTCATTTGAAGCATTTCTACACAGGTGGATGGAACTGGAGCCTATTATCCAGAGTGAAGTAAGCCAGAAGGAAAAACAACAATACAGTATACTAACACATATATATGGAATTTAGAAAGATGGTAATGAGAACCCAGCATGCGAGACAGCAAAAGGAAAGCAGACATATAGAACAGACTCGTGGACTCTGTGGATGAGGGCAAGGGTGGGATGATATGGGAGAATGGCATTGAAACATGTTAATTATCATATGTGAAATCAATTGCCAGCCCAGGGTTGATGCTCGGGGCTGGTGCACCGAGATTTCCCGGGGGGAGGGAGAAGGGAGGGAGGAAGGAGGGGGGTTCTGGAGGGGGAGCATATGTAAACCCATGGCGATTTCATGTCATTGTATAGCAAAACTAATAAAAAAAGAAAAAGAAAAAAAAACAACAAAACATTTATTACATTTTATATGCCTAAATTTACATATAATCATTTTTTTTTTCTTAAACTCGGTATATATCTTGATTCAAGGGAAAGTCACAGCGGGCGAAATGTTTCTTCTTTGAGGCAGGGGGTCTTTGGAAAAGACCCTGATGCTGGGAAAGATTAAAGGCAGGAGGAAAAGGGGCCAACAGAGGATGAGATGGACATCAGTGGATGGTGACTCAATGGACATGAGTTTGAGCAAACTCCAGGAGATAGTGAAGGACAGACAACCCTGGCATGCTGCAGTCCATGCGGTTGCTGAGTCGAACATAACCGGGTAACTGAATCACAACAGTAATGGGGTAGGGGTCAAGGTGATATCCACACACATGAGGAAAACTCATCCTTTCCCAGATGTCCTACTTTTTTGTGCCACTCGATAACAATCTCTCTTTTAAAAAATGATTAGATTCCACTTATCCTACAGACTTGAACAAACTAATTTTCCTCTCCCTAATTAAGCCCATTGCCATATTTCATTCACTCAAGCTTCCTATTAACTGAAACATTATTTTCACTTATAAATGTTCCATGATGTGTTCCTAGCGGTTGCTAATTGAGGACAATTATATGAAGATCAATCAGAACTCATCAGTGGCCACTGTCATTAGCACATCCCCGTTCTGCTTCGGATGCCTCCATGTTGAAGGCAATAGGGCAAATCAGGATCCCAGAGGGAGCCTTGGTGAAGCAGCTCAGGAGATTTGCAGGCAAGGAGGGCATCTTTCATTTTTAATTTGTTGGTTTATTCTGGCTGGAGGGGTACTGACAAAATCTTCATCACCTAATGTGCTTAATGGTCTAAATGAAATGAGTTGGTGGTGTTGGTTTAGTTCTTGTTGGACCCATTTCCAACTCATACAAACTCCCGATGAATTACTCTCATGATTCCTTCTCACAGAAAATGTACCATGGAAATTAGACCTCAGTATTTTGTATAGATTTAAAAGCACTGAAAAAATGGAACAGAGTCTTCAGAAAGTCGGTTATCACATCTCTCAAAGTTAGGTCATTATCAACATCTGAGCTTCCTTGGTGGCTCAGATGGTAAAGAACTTACCTGCAATGTGGGAGACCTGGGTTTGATCCCTGGATTGGGAAGATCCCCTGGGGAAGGAAACAGCTACCCACTCCAGTATTCTGACCTGGAGAATTCCATGGACTGAGGAGCCTGGCAGGCTATAGTACATGGGGTCACAAAGAGTCAAACACGACTGAGAGACTTTCAGTTCCTTCCTTCCAACCTAGGAGAAAATGCTACCCCAACTGGAGGAAAGATTGTCTTCACTTTCTTTTCTTGTTCAGGATGAGATGTACAGGAGGATGAACTTAATTTCTGTTTTGTTTTACTTGTTACTGGTGGGGTTGAACTGCATTTCTACTACTGGAAAGTAAAGTCACATTTATTTTACTGTCATGAGATAATATTAAAATATATATATACACATGAAAAGGAAGAAAATGTTGGAATGGAGCATAAAAATAGAATAAACTGATTCCTGCAGGGTCAGGGAAGATATACTTCTCTTGCTTTATTGTATAAGTGGTTAATGGTTTAAAAATAATACCTAGAGGTGTTATGCTAAATTAAATAAGTAAGATAAAGACAAATACGTATGATTTCACTTATATGTGAAATCTACAAAGCAAATGAAAACACACAGCTGAGCAGAAATGAAGTCATAGATGCAGAGAACACACAGGTGGTTGTCTGAGGGGAGGGCAGTCAGGGAGCAGAGAAACAATAAGGGAGAATAAGAGGTACAGACTTTCAGGTACAAGGCAACTGAGTCACACAGTGCCAGGGATAGAGTCAATAATCATGAAACATTTTTGCGTAGCAGCAGATAGCAACGAGACTTATTGTGGTGACCATTTTGAAATGTATATATCGAATCCCTATGTTGCATACCAGGAACTAACAATGCGCTGTTACTCAAACATCCTTCACAAAGAAACAAGCAAACTCATAGAAAAAGAGACAGCATTTGTGGTTTTCAGAGACGGTAGAGTGGGAATGTATGAATGTGAGAGTTGGATCATAAAGAAGACTGAGGGCTGAAGAACTGATGCTTTTGAACTGTGGTCTTGGAGAAGACTCTTGAGGGTCCCTTGGACTGCAAGGAGATCCAACCAGTCCATCCTAAAGGAGATCAGTCCTGAATATTCATAGGAAGGACTGATGCTGAAGCTGAAACTCCAATACTTTGGCCATCTGATGTGAAGATTGAGCCATCGGCCTTGCAAAAGACTCTCACTCACAAAAAAGACACCCTTCTTAGAAACGACCCTGATGCTGGAAAGATTGAAGGCAGGAGGAGAAGGGGACGACAGAGGATGAGATGGTTGGATAGCTTCACTGACTCAATGGACATGAGTTTGGGCAAACTCTGGGAGACGGTGAACGGAAGGGAAGCCTGGCCTGCTGCAGTCCATGGGGTTGTAAAGAGTCAAGATGTGACAAAGTGACTGAACAACAGTGTGGGGAAGGGAATTGGTACAAAGGTGGTCAAAAGGAAGAAACCAACAGTTAGAAGATAATAATGAAGGATGTAAGGTACAACATGATAAATATAATTAGAAATCAACACTACATTCAAGGCAATTTTCCACTAAGTACAAACTAGAAAGAAAATCAAAGAGATATATTATAGAGCTGTTGTCAAGGCAATAAAACCTAAGCATTCTTATCACAAGGAAAAACGTGTTTTTTGTGTTTTTTCACTATTTCCTTAATTTTGCATTTGGATGAGATGATAGATATTCACTAAATATATTGTTTAGTCACTAAGTCATGTCCAACTCTTTTGCTACCCCAAAACTGTAGCCTACCAAGCTCCTCTGTCCATGGGATTATCCAGGCAAGAACACTGGAGTGGGCTGGCATTTCCTCTCCCAGGGGATTTTCCCAACCAAGGGATCGAACCGGTGTCTCTTGCACCTCCTGCACTGCAGGCGGGTTCTTAACCATTTAAGCCATTGGGGGAGCCCAGCCAGTTAAACTAGACACACTTATGTCAGGAATGTGAGGGATAAAGTTAGCTGCAAATTCTTGCCGCTACTTGACTTTTGCTCCCCGCTCCCCTTGAATCTGAACTGGTCATGACTTGCTTAGACCACTGAAATGCAGCAGAAGTCATAATTACAGCCTTGTAAGTTCTTAGGGCTGGACCTTCAGAGATCCACAGCTGTAGATCCCTTCATGACAGAATGCTGCTTTTGGAAGCAAGACGCTGTATGAGAGGTCTGACCACCTCATGACAATCAAGCTGCAAGGAAGCCCAGCTGGCCGCATGGAGAGAGAGGGGGCACATGGAGGTCCTTCCTGACCTTTCTCTTGTGCCCAGGCTCACTTAATGGTCACAGGCAAGAGAAGAACTACCCAGATGCACCCTGCCTGAATTCTTCATCCATAGGATCTTGAGCAAATAAAACAGGGTTTGTTGTTAAAGCCACTAGAGTTTGGGCTAGTTTATTAAAGGCAAACACGTGTTTTCAGTATTATCCACTATCCAATTATCATTTTATACATCATTTCCATTTCAAACAGTATTTTCACTCAGTGTAACAGGCCTTAAGTATTTTACTTTTTTTTTTAATCTCAACCCCAGAAGCATATTGTATTGATCTCATGTGTATTCACTTGAATTCATTGTAAATTTAAATAACGTAGATGTTGCATTTACTCAGGATACAGTGAAGCAGATAGTTAATGTTTAGCCCCCTATTTCTGCAAGTATTTTTCTCTTCAAAACAAAATGCAGGGGGTGGCATGGGGGTGGAACTCAAGAGGAAGGGTATATATATAGACATTGTAGCTGAACCACTTTGTTGTAGAACAGGAACTTACATGACAGTCAAGCAATCGTGTGCTCAGTCGCTCAGTCATATCTGACTGTTTTGTGACCCATGAACTGTAGCCCTCCAGGCTCCTCTGTTTGTGGAATTTTTCAGGAAAGAATACTAGAGCAGATTGCCATTTCCTACTCCAGGGGATCTTCCCAATCCAGGGATTGAAACCATGTCTTCTGTGTTGGCAGGCAGATACTTTACCAATGAGCCACCGGGGAAGCTCTCATACTATTTTTTGATCTTAGCCTGAAGGCTGAGAAACAATCATCATTGTAAAGCAAATTATACTCCAATAAAAAATAAAATGTTTAACAGGTTAAAAAAAAAAAGCAGCACAGAAATACATTTTCCGTTGAAAATTTCAAAATCAGTCGGTTCCATTTCCTTTACTACTGTCGGCTGCGGAGGAGTGCTATGTTCTGTGCTAGACACGTGTTTTCATGACACGTTATCTACGTTATTTAAATTTACAATGAATTCAAGTGAATACACATGAGATCAATACAATATGCTTCTGGGGTTGAGATTAAAAAAAAAAGTAAAATACTTAAGGCCTGTTACACTGAGTGAAAATACTGTTTGAAATGGAAATGATGTATAAAATGATAATTGGATAGTGGATAATACTGAAAGTATTATAACTTAGCGTACACTGGCATAGAACCACATAGACTAGAGAAAACAAAGAAGAAGTGAGATTCACCAGGGAAACTCTATGGGCAGAGATGGGTTTCGAGCCTGATCTTTTTTAAAAAAATGAGGATAAAATTGGACAGTAAAATCGAGAGGAACGCCAAAAGAGTATCGACATGGCAGATTTCTAATATGAACTAAAGATGAAAGAAAAATAAAAATCAATAACTTATTTAAGTCAGTTTAACATTTCTAGACACCACTTTAGCTCAGCTGTGCAGAATGTAATTCAGCCTGGGAAATATTTCTTCTAAGGTATTGTGGTGGTAAAAGAGAAGTGTGAAAGGGGAAGAGTGGTCATTTCAAAGGAGCACTGGATATTTAGGCGCTATTGGAAGGAGAAAGAGTATGAGAGAATAAGCCAAATGAAATGATAAGCAAAACCAAACATACAAAACCCCAACCAACAACAAATAAACAAATAAAAAACACACAAAGAAAAAAGGATCTACTACAGAGGCACGTTGCTTTGAACTAATTACTATGATTCTCTTTGTGTGTGTGTATATTTTGCAACAGTGTGCATTTTAATATTTCAGGTCTCCTGGAAAGAAGGGGATTAAAATTAGCTCTTTAATGAAATTTAAGAGCGAAAACTGCTCTTAAAAAGAGAAAGAAAATGGATGTGAATTTTTTTCCTCCACATGAAGTTTTTCATGGTTTTAAGATGACCGTGTGTACCTCTACGGTCGCTGAGTCCTGTCTGACTCTCTGTGGCCTCAGGGACTATAGTCCACCAGGTTCCTCTGCCCATGGGATTTCCCAATATGAGTTCTGCAGTGGGGTGTCATTCCCCATTCCAAAGGATCTTCCAGACCCAGGGATAGAAAGCATACCTCCTGGGTCTCCTGCATTGGCAGGTTGATTCTTTGCCCCTGAGCTGCCTGGAAAGCAGTAAATACCTAGCGGTAAATTTATTATTGGTAAATTGTTGTTGCTCAGTCACTCAGCTGTGTCTGACTATTTGCAACAACATGGACTGCAGCACGCCAGGCTTCCCTGTCTCACCATCTGCTGGAGCTCACTCAAACTCATCTCCATTGAGTCAATGATACCATCCAACCATTTTGCACTCTGTCATCCCCTTCTTCTCCTGCCTTTACTCTTTCCCAGCATCAGGGGCTTTTTTAAAGTGTCGGCTCTTCTCATCAGGTGACCAAAGTATTGGAGCTTTAGTTTCAGCATCAGTCCTTCTAAGGAATATTCAGGACTGATTTCCTTTAGGATTGATGGGTTCAATCTCCATGCAGACCAAGAGATTCTCAAGAGTTTTCCCTAACACCACAGTTCAAAGTATCAATTCTTCAACATTCAGCCTTCTTTATGTTCCAACTCGCACATTCATACATGACTACTGGAAAATTGTACAGGAGACAGGAATCAAGACCATCCCCTGGAAAAAGAAATGCAAAAAAAGCAAAATGGCCGTCTCAGGAGGCCTTATAAACAGCTGTGAAAAGAAGAGAGGCAAAAAGCAAAGGAGAAACAGAAAGATACACCCATTTGAATGCAATAAAATGAGAAGGACTAGAGATATCTTCAAGAAAATTAGAGATACCAAGGGAACATTTCATGCAAAGATGGGCTCAATAAATGACAGAAATGGTGTGGACCTAATAGAAGCAGAAGATACTGGGAAAAGGTGGCAAGAATACACAGAAGAACTGAACAAAAAAAAACTTCATGTCCCAGTTAATCATGATGGTGTGATCACTCACTTAGAGCCAGACATCCTGGAATGTGAAGTCAAGTGGGCCTTAGGAAGCATCATTACGAACTAAGCTAGTGGAGGTGATGGAATTCCAGTTGAGCTATTTCAAATCCTAAAAGATGATGCTGTGAAAGCACTGCAGTCAATATGTCAGCAAATTTGGAAAACTCAGCAGTGGCCACAGGACTGGAAAAGGTCAGTTTTCATTCCAGTCCCAAAAGAAGGCAATGCCAAAGAATGCTCGAACTACCACACAACTGCCCTCATCTCACACGCTGGTAGAGTAATGCTCAAAATTCTCCAAGCCAGGCTTCAGCAATATGTGAACAGTGAACTTCCAGATGTTCAAGCTACTTTTAGAAAAGGCAGAGGAACCAGAGATCAAATTGCCAACATCCGCTGGATCATCAAAAAAGCAAGAGAGTTCCAGAAAAACATCTACTTTTGCTTTTTGACTATGTCAAAGCCTTTGACTGTGTAGATCACAATAAATTGTGAAGAACTCTGAAAGAGATGGGAATACCAGACCACCTGACCTGTCTCTTGAGAAACCTGTATGCAGGTCAGGAAGCAACAGTTAGAACTGGACATGGAACAACGGACTGGTTCCAAATGGGAAAAGGAGTATGTCAAGGCTGTATATTGTCACCCTGTTTATTTAACTTATATGCAGAGTACATCATGAGGAACTCTGGGCTAGAGGAAGCACAAGCTGGAATAAAGATTGCCAGGAGAATTATCAATAACCTCAGATATGCAGATGACACCACCCTTAAGGCAGAAAGTGAGGAAGAACTAAAGAGCCTCTTGATGAAAGTGAAAGAGGAGAGTGAAAAAGTTGGTTTCAAGCTCAACATTCAGAAAACTAAGATCATGGCATCTGATCCCATCACTTCATGGGAAATAGATGGGGAAACAGTGGAAACAGTGGCTGACTTTATTTCTCTGGGCTCCAAAATCACTGCAAATGGTGACTGCATTCATGAAATTCAAAGACACTTACTCCTTGGAAGGAAAGTTATGACCAACCTAGACAGCATATTAAAAAGCAGAGACGTTACTTTGCCAACAAAGGTCCATCTAGTCAAGGCTATGGTTTTTCCAGTAATTATGTGTGGATGTGAGAGTTGGACTATAAAGAAAGCTGAGTGCCAAAGAATTGATGCTTTTGAACTGTAGTGTTGGAGAAGACTCTTGAGAATCCCTTGGACTGCAAGAAGATACAACCAGTCCATCTTAAAGGAGATCAGTCTTGAGTATTCATTGAAAGGACTGATGTTGAAGCTGAAACTCCAATACTTTGGCCACTTGATATGAAGAGCTGACTCATTGGAAAAGACCCTGATGATGGGAAAGATTGAGGGCAGGAGGAGAAGGGGACGACAGAGGATGAGATGGTTGGATGGCATCATGGACTCAATGGACATGGGTTTGGGTAGACTCTGGCAGTTGGTGATGGACAGGGAGGCCTGGTGTGCTGCAGTTCATGGGGTCGCAGAGTTGGACATGACTGAGCGACTGAACTGAAACGAACCGGTAAATCCCTATGTTAAAATTATCTATAAGAAAATTTAGAAATACTGAATACTCTTGGTCTTTTCATACTGTTCATGAGGCTCTCAAGACCAGAATACTGAAGTGGTTTGCCACTCTCTTCTCCACTGGACCATGTTTTGTCTGAACTCTCCACCATGACCTGTCTGTTTTGGGTGGCCCAACATGGCAAGGCTCATAGTTTCATTGAGTTAGACACTGGAGCAGACCCTGATGCTGGGCAATATTGAAGGCAGGAGGAGAAGGGGACAACAGAGGATGAGATGGTTGGATGGTGTTACCAGTTCAGTGTACATGAGTTTGAGCAAACTCCAGGAGTTGGTGATGGACAGGGAAGCCTGGGGTGCTGCAGTCCATGAGGCTGCAAAGAGCTGGACACAACTGAGCAACTGACTGAACTGAATCCTCTTGGTCACAAGGGAAAGGCAAATTAAAACAAGAAGAAATCCTGCTTCTGACCCACTCAAATGTCTATGTTTAAAATACTGACACTACCAAATGTTTGCAAGGCTGTGAAGCAACTGAAACTCTGATATATTTTTGTGGAAGTGTAAAAAGCTGCAATCATTGTGGGGAAAGGTGATCAAGGATAGTTTCTTATAAAACTACACACACACCTACTCAGTGGTCCAGAAATTCAAAACCTAGGTATTTTCCTAAGGAAAGCAAAACAACACACACACACACACACACACACACACACACACACACACACACACAAGAAGCCTTGCACGAGAATGTTCTTGGCAGCTTTGTTTATAATAGCCCCCAAATGGAAAGAGTCCAGAGGTTCAGTAGTAGGAAAATAGATAAAAATGTCTGTAGTCCATTCATACAATAGGATCCTGCTAAGTAATGAAAAGGAAAGAACTAGTGGTACCTACAACAGCAAGGATGAATCCCAAAGTTTCATGCTTAAGGAAAGAAGATTCAGGCAAAACAACAGATGACAGGAAAAAACACACAACATAAGTGGGGTGAAGACATACAGGTTTAGTGGGAAGTGGCATGAACCAACTTCCTGGGGTGATGGGCAATGTCTATATTTTAACAGAGATTTGGTTGCATACCTGTGTTGTTTATGAAAAGTTGATGACTAGTACACTTAAAATTTGTGCATTTTCTTGCATATAAATTGCACTTCAAAGGAAAAACAGGAACTGGAAAACAATATTAAACTCTAGTTATTGACATGCTTGAGGTATTTTGGGGGAAGTGTACTTATGACAATGATTGTTTTGAAATGCATAATAAGCAAATAACACTTGTTACACAGAAAATAGCATTTGAATAGAGAATTGGATAGATGACTACATCTGTGATAAATCAAATATATTAAATTGTGAGAGGTAGGATGTAGGTGGTAGGTTTATGAATGTTCTCTGTAAAGTCATTTAAAAAATCTCATTTGTACATTTAATATTTTCCATAATTAAATGCTAGAAAATAATTGAGAAAAAAAGGAATCCCATATTCTTGGCTCCAACATGTTATGTAGTAAACCTGAACAGAAAAAGCAAAATTCCCCCCAGTCAAGGGCATATCTAATCTAATTTCGTCTAATGGATAACTGTATAATAAATATACACACAAGTGTAACATAAATCAGTTATTGACAACTTGCTTGAGATGGTTTTTCTCCAATATGAATCCAAATAAAATATTCTATTTTACTACAGAAATATCTGAGCTGTTTAGTGTTATGAGAGGAATGTCCATTTTGGGTGATGTTCTATTTAGGGGTAAGGGGCAGATGCTTTAGGCTCCAGGGGCCATAAGGTCTGTATCATGGTTACTGGACTCTCGTGTTGTAGAGGCCATCACAGACAACACCTCAATAAATGGGTGTGCCTGATCTCCCATAAACTATTTACAGAAACAGGCCATATTTGGTCCTCAGGCTGTCACTTGCCAATTCCTATTGTACTGGGTTTGCCAAAAAGTTATTTCGAGTTTTTCTGTTACATTTTATAGAAAAACCCAAACAAACTTACTGGTCAACCCAATATTTGAAGATATTCATAACTGAATTATTCTGCAACCTTGCATCTCGAATTTTATACTGTTTGTAATGTAAATACTGGTTTCAGAGAGTATATTCAACTAGTATGTCAACCTTATTTTTTTCAAATCTCCTAATTCAAAAAGGTTTCCCAAGTGGCTCAGTGGTAAAGAATCTGCCTGCCAATGCAGAAGATGCAAGAGACACAGATTCAATCCCTGGCTCAGGAAATGGCAAATCACTCTAGTATTCTTGCCTGGAAACTTCCATGGACAAAGGAGCCTGGAAGGCCACAATCCATGGGGCCCTAAAGAGTCAGACACGACTGAGCAACTGAGCACAATAAATAATTCAAATAACTTTAGGAACGTGGTTCTATTGTCTGAGTTGTTTTTTTTTTCCTTCAGGATACTCTTCTGGTTGGGTTTGCTTGGGGGCCCATGTTTTGTTTTAGTTCACCGACTGTCAAATGTTCACAAGTCCTGGTGCTTGAGTGTTAACGAATGTGAGTTTTATTATTCATTAAAGGATAAGGTTAAAACAATAGTACTGGATATAAGTAGGAGGCATGTTGAGAGAACTGAGTAGGAGAAAGAAGACCTGGCTGGACAGAGTAAGGGCCTTAAAATGACTTGTCTATGCAGGGAGAGCAGGCTCAGTCCCTTCACTGAGATCTAGTTGGTGCTGGGGAGGGGGGTGAACCAACCTCTAACAAGACCTAGCTCCTGCCCTTCAGGAACCAGCACTGTTGGTTACCGTCCGGCAATAGGACAATGGACTGCAAGTGACTAGAAGAAAAAAATCATCCATTAAAGAAACCTTCTTCTAACTACAGCCTTCTGATCTGAGTTTTGCACTTGGAGATGGAGTAAGCTCACCATCCTTGGAAGTAATCAAGGAACAAATGACTCCCAGTTAGACCCCCATGCTAATTAGAGCAGTGTCTCAATTAGAAGGACTAAATTCAGAATCTGATGCTGAGTCATAATTTACAAATGTAGTTTGTTATTGGAAGGGAAAATACCAGATTTAATAGATTACATTAGTAATGCTACTGCTGCCGCTGCTGCTGAGTCGCTTCAGTCGTGTCCGACTCTGTGCGACCCCGTAGACGGCAGCCCACCAGGCTCCGCATCCCTGGGATTCTCCAGGCAAGAACACTGGAGTGGGGTGCCGTTTCCTTCTCCAGTGCATGACAGTGAAAAGGGAAAGTGAAGTTGCTCAGTCGTGTCCAACTCTTCACTACCCCGTGGACTGCAGCCCACCAGGCTCCTCCATCCATGGGATTTTCCTGGCAAGAGTACTAGAGTTGGGTGCCATTGCCTTCTCTGTACATTAGTAATAGGACCTTGCTATTGTGTACAATATTTGAAGATATTTTTACCTTTACCAACTTCTTCTTACCCGGAATTCAGCAAACTATAATGGTCAGTTCCTTTGCAAGGCATTCATTAAATTCTTTATGTTTGACTGATTTATTAAAAAAGAAAGAAATATTTGTAAACCACCTGCCCCTTTATCTCAAATTAGGGGATAAAATAAGCTATGTTACTTCAAAAAGGGAATTTAAAATTTTTCCCAGTTTTCCTCCCATTTTTTTTCTTGCTGACATTTTCAAAATGACACAGATGAAACTGACTGCTTTCACGCTCTCTTAGTTCCCTGCTATTGACTCCCTTACGAATTGAAAGATGAAAGCAATGGAAATTAAATAAAATCTCAATTAATTGATATTGTATTTTATTTGTTAGTTCATTAGTCATGCCTTAAAATTTTAACTTACAAGTGAAAATGATGGATATCTAAAAATATGGGCTAGTTTATTATACTAAACCTACCCATGTTTGAGGCCATACATTTTCCTAACATGTTGAAATAAACTCAGCATTCATAAAAAATGCACAGGAGTATCAGCTGGAAACTCTGAAACACTCCAAAAACTCAATAACGTACTTGTCAATATACACAAGTGCAAAATTTACTAAATTATTACTATGCATTTTAGCCTTTTTAAGACTGAGCCAGTTAAACTGCTTTCTTATGGCTTCCCTGGTGCCTCAGATGGTAAAGAATCTGCCTGCAATGTGGGAGACCCAAGCACAGTCTCTGGGTCAGGAAGATCTCCTGGAAAAAGACATGGCAACCCACTCCAGTATTCTTGCCTGGAGGATCTCATGGATAGAGGAGCCTGATGGGCTGCAGTCCATTGAGTCGCAGAGCTGGACACAATTGAGCAACTAAAACTTTCACTTTTGTTTTACTGAATGCTGAGTTTGAGTAGCCCTGTGCATTCATGACTGTTTTAATCACTAAGTCCTGTCCCACGCTTCTTGCGACCCCATGGACTGTAGCCCACCAGGCTCCTCGGACCATGGGATTTCCCAGGCAAGAATGCTGGAGTGGGTTCCGTTTTCTTCTTCAGGGGATCTTCCCAGACCATGGATCGAACCCCTGTCTCTTGCATTGCAGGCAGGTTCTTTACCACTGAGCCATCAGGGAAGCCCCCTGCAGTCATGACAGCAGTTCTTGATAAGAAATCGGGTTAGATTTAGAGATTCACGGCTGTCTTCTGAGACGGTATTTTCCAGAGAGGTAACATGGGTTCAGATCTAGCATCCTCTTAATGTGCCTCATCTGTGCCCATCAGTGTGCCTATCTCTGGAGGGCACAAAAGATACTAAACAGCACTCCTTCTCTCAAGTTGCTCAGGAATCAGCGGAGAGAACAGGCTTGTGTTGGGACCAAGCCTTGGATATGGTGGCATTAGAAGCACAGTGTTAGAAAGGATTTGATGTGAAGGAGGAAAATGCAAAAATGTCCAAGAAAAGATGGCACTGGAGATGGATTTTATAGCTGATTGGGGAATTTTGGACAAACAAATAGTGGGAGTGTGATTATAGCTGGGACTGAGAGCATGAAAGAAAGAGAATGTTGGGATAAATGAAGCCCTAAAGGGTCGGACGTATCCTGATGTGCCCAAAGCAAAGAAGGTGCCTTTAAGAAGAGGCAAAAGGGGTAGCAGACAATGCTCCCAGACGATACACTGGAAACAATTTGTGACAAACCCCAAATGGAATATTTGGCATTTATTCTGGAAGGTTTCTGAGCAATACAATGGTTGAATTAAAGAAGACTGTGGGAAGAATTTCTCACAATCAACTTCACATGAGCATCACCAGCTTACAGGTGTCTAGGCCATGTCTGAGGCACTAGGCCTCAAAATTGGCTCACTGCAGATTCAGTATAGGCTGTTCTGCTGTATCTCAAGTTAGCAATCTCAGGGTATGTGTGCAGTGTATGTAGCAACGTGAGGGAAGACACTGCGGCCCATTCATAACTGATGCTGATGACATTTGGCTGGGGAGGAAGGTTAAGAGGATCTCAAAGTTACACAAAATAGCCAGATGCTTAATGTTGAGACAGATATACAAAACTGGGGAAGTGAGATCTTTAACTTCAAAGGGATTTCAGTAGCAGTATGGTAAAGAATATACATTCTTTATAGTATATTGAGAATATTCAACTTCCAAAATACATGTACTTCAGCTATTTTTTTCATTTCATTCATTCAATTCATCAACAAATATACATATGAGAGTCCACACTGTACCAGGCACTTTTGGAAACCAAGGATTCAATGGTGAATCGATAAGGAGGTGCCACTGTTAACAGAGAATCCACATGGAATGGACAGGGTCTGTGGAAGCTTCTGCAAATAGGTAGGGGGCTTCCAGGTTCTAATACATGAGCTACCTATTCACGTATTAGAACCATGATGTAGAGAAAAACATATGGTCCCATAGCTCAACTGGTAAACAATCCACCCACAGTGTGGGAGACCTGGGATCCATCCATGGGTTGGGAAGATCTCCTGGAGAAGAGAAAGGCTACCCACTCCAGTATTCTGGCTGGGAGAATTCCATTGGCAGAGACTGGCAGGCTACAGTCCATAGCGTCACAAAGAGTTGGACATGACTGAGCAATTTTCACTTTTCATTTAAAAAATGTGTACTCAATTTCACAATCACATTTGCTAAAAAGTTCTGAGATTTAAAGAATGTACAAAGAAGCAAATAACTAACAATGAACATAATCCTAGTCAATCTTAGTGATCTGTGCTTTACAAAGGAAGAATATGTGTAGGTCTTACATACAGGATAAATGATTTCTTTGCATTATCACCCAAGTTATTACATAGCCGAGATGTTGTGTGTGTGTGTTCAGTCGTGTCTGACTCTTGGTGACTCCATAGACTATACCTGCCAGGCTCCTGTATCTGGCAATTCTCTATTGCCAGAATCATGGGATTCTCCAGGTAAGAACACTGGAGTGGGTTGCCATTTCCCTCTCCAAGAGATTTTGCAACCTAGGGATGGAAACCATGTCTCCGCTCAGCTGAGATCAGACAATTTAATCAGCATGTGGAAAAATACAATTTAGCTCTTTCCCAAAGACGTGCTTCAATTTTGACTTTACAAGAAGCACAGTACATAACTTTGCTTAAGGGACTTGCTTCCTTTATGGAAAATCTAATCTACATATAATTCTTCTCTTTAACCTTTATTCCCATTCCCAGAGCAAGTGAATATAGCTGTGAAAAAGTGATTACACCTAAAAGTCACACAAGTTCAATAGCTTGCAATAGCTCTTAATGAAACAGGGAATGTTGGCTTTGAGATGTAAATCACACGACCATGGTTGGTGTGACCTACAGCTAGCAGCAGTCACACCCTCTCTCACAGAGGGCATTTACCTGACAGAGAGGACAGACAGCTCAATAATGAGGTCTTACTTTCTGTGCTAGCCAAGCTTGGGACCCAAAGTATGGGCTTTTCAGGTCTCTGGGACCAGCCATGCATTTCCATGCTGTTGAGCTTGAACATCAAGCCGTATGATGCTTTTTCTGGTCACTATTCAGTATGGGCAACTTGGCATGAAATCATTTCTTAGGCAAATTAAGCCTAAATGGCACAGAGGATTCCTTTGCGGGTGATGCCCCAGAGAGGGTCCCCACAGGCTTTAACAGCTACACAGAGAGGTTCTTCTGCCCATAAGTTAGCCAGAAGCTGCTGGATACCCTCATTGGTCAAAAGGGGGAAGACAAACACTATTTCCCCTTCATTGCTTTAATTTCTTATTAATATATGTTAGTCACTCAATTGTGTCTGACTCTTTGCGACCACATAGACTGTAGCCCACCAGGCTCCTCTGTCCATGGGACAAGGCAAGAATACTGGAGTGGGTTGCCATTCCCTTCTCCAGCGGATCTTTCCAACTCGGGGACTGAACTCAGGTCTCCTGCATGGCAGGCAGATTCTTTACTGTCTGAGCCACCAGGGAAGCCCGAATCCATGGAAAAGAATGGGATAAATAAAGTGAATAGAAGCAACTACTACTAATAGTAGAACCAAATTGGGACTTATTTGATAAAGTCTAGAAGGCTGGTTTTTTAATAATTATGTCAGGACAACAGGCATAAACCAATCTGTTCTGGATAAACCAGGAACAAGGTCTTCTCTCAAAAGTTAACCAAAACTTAAAGATTTCATTGTTAATAGTCAAGTAAAATATTATTTAGATGATGACTCATTCTAACATATTTCCCTTTCTCTCTACATATTCTTTCCTTAATTTTAATGTATATTAAATAGCAACTTAGCAGCTATTCTGTTGTTGTTCAGTCACTAAGTCTTGTCTGGCTCTTTGTGACCCCATGGACTGCAGCATGCCAGGACTCCCCGTCCTTCACCATATCCCGGAGTTTGCTCAACTCATGTCAATTGAGTCAGTGATGCCATCCAAACATCTCATACTCTATCATCCCCTTCTACTCCTGCACTCAATCTTTCCCATTATCAGAGTCTTTTTCAATGAGTTGGCTCTTCACATGAGATGGCCGAAGTATTGGAGATTTAGTGTCAACATTTGTCCTTCCAATGACTATTCAGGGTTGATTTCCTTTAGGATTGACTGGCTTGATCTTCTTACTGTCTTCACCAGTCACAGTTTGAAAGTTTCAATTCTTTAGCCCTCAGTCTTCTTTACGGTCCAACTCTCACATTCATACATGATGACTGTAAAAGCCATAGCTTTGACTAGACAGACCTTTATCGGCAAACTGATGTCTCTGCTTTTTAATACACTGTCTATTGTCACCCTACTTATGTAACTTATATGCAGAGTACATCATGCAAAATGCCAGGCTGGATGAAGCACAAGCTGGAATCAAGTTGCTGGGAGAAATATCAATAACCTCAGGTACACAGATGAAACTACTCTTATGGCAGAAAGTGAAGAAGAACTAAAGAGCTTCTTGATGAAAGTGAAAGAGGAGAGTGAAAAAAGCTGGCTTAAATCTCAACATTCAAATAATGAAGATCATGGCATCTGGTTCCATTACTTCATGGCAAATAGATGGGGAAACAATGGAAACAGCGACAGATTTTATTTTCTTGGGCTCCAAAATCACTGCAGATGGTGACTGCAGCCATGAAATTAAAAGATGCTTGCTTCTTGGAAGAAAAGCTATGACCAATCTAGTCAGCATATTAAAAAGCAGAAACATTACTTTACCAACAGAGGTCCATCTAGTCAAAGCTATGGGTTTTCTGGTAAACATGTATGGATGTGAGAGATGGACTATAAAGAAAGCTGAGCACCAAAGAATTGATGCTTTTAAACAATGGTGTTAGAGAAGATTCTTGAGAGTCCCTTGGACTGCAAAAAGATCCAGTCTCCTAAAGGAAATCAGTCCTGGATATTCATTGGAAGGACTGATGCTGAAACTGATACTCCAATACCTGGGCCACCTGATGAGAAGAAGTGACTCCTGGGAAAAGATCCTGATGCTGGGAAAGATCGAAGGCAGGAGAAGGGGATGACAGAGTATGAGATGGTTGGATGACATCATCAACTTGATGGACATGAGTTTGAGCAGGTTCTGGGAGTCGATGATGGACAGGGAAGCCTGGTGTGCTGCAGTCCATGGTGTTGCAAAGAGTCAGACACAACTGAGCAACTGAACTGATGCTTGTCATAGCTTTCCTTCCAAGGAGTAAATGTCTTTTAATTTCATGGTTGCAGTCACTGTCCACAGTGAGTTTGGAGTCAAAGAAAATAAAGTCATTGTGTCCATGTAGGTTTTTACTCTCCTCAAGCTCAATTTCTTTCCTAGACTACTAGCAGTAGTGGGCTGTGATAGGTTACGAACCTAGTGTGTGGGATTCTTAAAGCTATTTAGTAAGACAGGCAATTTACCTTGAGAATATTGGAGTTCCTATGAAAAGCTCTGAGCAAATAAAACATACTTCCAAATTCTTAAGTACTATTATTGGATGAGACCATGTTGACTCTAGACAATCCCCAAATGAGAAATATTGGAAAATAATCTAGCCTTATATTCCAATATTGAGAAGGCTCAAATATATTTTAAATTGCAACTACTATTTAGAAATGCTCACAATTGCAACATTATAAAATATAGGTACCAATATTCAATGATAGAAGGATATTAGGAGGCTAATATGTATATTTTTATATATTTATGATAAAGTAAGTATACATTGGGAAAATATTATGCAAAAACAGATATTCTCTCTCAAATTGAAACTTAACTTCAAGAAAGCATGTATAAAGTTATTCCTAAAGCCCTATGATCTATACATTTGTCAACTATCTTTTAGCTTTTACATGCTGAGCACATTAGTATGCAAACAAATGTAACATGAATATAAGCATGCAGAGTGAGAATATGTATTTGTCAAAGCCTAATTATCCTTCAAGAAATGATATAAACTATAATGAAAATACCCATAGTCCCTGGAAAGATAGTGTTTTGGATTTAGAAGACTATGTTTTTGTTCATCTAGACAGCTGAAAACATAATATATTATAGTTATATTGATTATTTTTAAAGGATGATAGCTTTGCTGTAAGACAAAGTTTAAAAAAATGCACATCAATATCAGCTTGGGAATTAATTGTGTTTGTCACTGAAATGTGTCATAGCATTAATAATGAATAAACTAGTGACATTTTAGAATTTTTCTTACAACTATGTATATGATCTTGTAGCATTTAATTTCAGTTGCATACAGCAGACATGCTATAGGTGTAAAAACTGCTCATCAAGCCATTTATTACAGAGCTCATTATATTGACAATTAAAAACGAGAAAAACAGTGCAAATCTCCAACAAGTGTTGGGAGCGGGGGCAACAGCTCAACTCTGTTACTGTGTCTGGGGGAAGTCTATCAGTCAAACTGTCTTCTTCCTTAATCATCAGTTAATGTGACTATTAACAAGATATTTTCTCCAATATGTGATTCCATTAGCATAATTCTGGGCCCTAATTACCATATGCTTTTTTTCATCTTTAAATATCTGACATAAAAATTGCAATAGCAAATAGACCCATGTGGCTTTCTAATCTAGTCTTTTTCCAAACTTGTCAGGGATGACATTCTTTTATGTGCCTTTTAATGTAGCTTCTTTTGATTACTTCTTAAGACTTCTAAAAAATAAAAGTAATACACATTAATGTAAAAAGTAAGAAATCTGGTAAAGTTAAAAAAAATAAGATAAAATTACATTAATCATGTAAGTCAGAGGCAATCATTGGGAATGTTTCATTGCATTTTCTTCCTCTACAATCCATTAACGTATATTATTTTTTATTTTATACTTCACAGAATTAAAACCAGACTCCTTTTTTATTTGCTGCTGTTTTATTAGCATTTCTCCTGGTCTTTGGCTGAGACACTAAAGAATCTGCCTGCAATGCAGAAGTCTGTGTTTGATCCCTAGGTCAGGAAGATTCCCCTGGAGAAGGGAATGGCTACTCACTCCAGCATTATTGCCTGGAGAATTCCATGGACAAAGAAGCCTGGCAGGCTACAGTAGTTCATGGGTTTGCAAAGAGTTGGACATGACTGAGCAACTAACACTTTCACTTTAGCCTTTAAAGAAATAACTTGTAACGGTTACCTAAAGGAAATCAGTCCTGAATATTCATCAGAAGGACTGATGTTGAAGCTGAAACTCCAATACTTTGGCCACCTGATGCGAAGAACTGAATCATTGGAAAAGACCCTGACACTGAGAAAGGCTGAAGGTGAGAGGAGAAGGGGGCGACAGAGGATGAGATGGTTGGATGGCATCACTGACGCAATGGACATGAGTTAGAGTAGGCTGTGGGAGTTGGTGATGGACAGGGAAGCCTGGTGTGCTGCAGTTCATGGGGTAGCAAAGAGTCAGATACAACTGAGCAACTGAACTGAACTGAACCAGTCCATTATAGATGTACTAAAACATTTTAAAGTTACTCTATTTTTGATCATTCATTATTCATATTTGATCATTGATGTATATTTACTTTAATAAAATCTATAGATATATCAGTATATAAGAATAAATATATATTATTGCTGTAACTAATCACTGCAAAATTTTGACACTTTTCCAGAATTAGATTTCTAGAGGTAGCATTGTGAAGACAAACACTAAAACTGTTTTGGTGTTATTAATTTTACAAATTCTGTTCCCAAAATAGTTTGACCAAAGTTCAACTATAGGTCATTTGCAGCTTTCCAAAAAAAATCTGAGTTTTGTATTAAGATTAAATTATACAGTCAAATACAGACTGAAAAGTCTCAATAGGTCATCTTCTTAATTTCATAAAATATAGGAATATATAAGATCAATAAATTATATACAAATTAAGTCCAAATATATTAGAATATTAAAAAATACTCTGCCTCCCTTACAAAGCACACAGTAAATCTACATTTCTGTTATCCCTATTTGCCTCAAAAGAACTATAAAATTAATTCTCCATAATATTAAAGCTCCATGTGTGCTGTGCTTAGTCACTCGGTGTGTCTGACTCTTTGCGATCCCTCCAGGCTCTTCTGTCCACTGGGATTCTCCAGGCAAGAATACTGGAGTGGGTTGCCATGCCCTCCTCCAGGGGATCATCCCAACCCGGGGATCAAACCCAGGTCTCTCATATTGCAGGTGGTTTCTTTACCATCTGCGCCACGAGGGAAGCCCATGAATACTGGAGTGGGTAGCCTAATCTTTTCTCCAGGGGATCTTTCCAAGCCGGGATTTGAACCAGGGTCCCCTGAATTGCAAGTGGATTCTTAACCAGCTGAACTACCAAGGAAGCCCCAAACTCCACATACATACATATAATTGGCTAAATTTGCTTTTTTTCTGATCAAACTCAACTTAATTTAGCAAGAGAAAACAATTGGACTTTTCACTGGTTTATTGTTTCCTTCTTTATAATGCTCCTTACAGGTAAAAGTTTGATATAATGCTGATAATTGTTCATTCTTTCATGTCTTTACCATTACAACATCTCAAATTTGAATCTAGGTTTTATGAGTGTAAAAATACCATCAATCTGTTCTTTTATTTAACAATAGCTGACTACTTATGTATTCTAATGAAGAGATATCCATGGAATACTCTTCTATAGCTTCCAAGAAATAACCATGAAAAAGGTATAAATACATCTACACAACAGATACAGTCTATATGGTCCAACATATAGAATATGGAAACAAAACATGTATGTCATTAAAATAGTTTGTGTGTTGATATTTTTTCCCAACTCATTTTTTTGGTATAAAACTATATAGGTTAAGATACAGGGACATATTGGATAATTTGGCAAATTAGAATTTCTCATTCATGTACCATAGGTTTATTTAATTAATTTGTTAAAGATTTGGCTTAGTGGCTCCTTATTAGGAAAATAAAATTAACACTGACACTGAACAAATATGCACAGAAAATTAACTGCATTAGATGATTAGATACAGGACATAATAACTAAAAGATTCCTCAATCACCATTGGTAGAAGAAAGCAGAGTTAGTTTGAAGAAACTTTAAGATTTCCCTATTGCGCATACCAAATAGTTTCAGAAGATGTGTTTCTCTCCGCTGAGGATGTGAATGTTCCATAAATTCAGAAGTATTGTGTTCTGGCTTTGAATCTAAACTATTTATGAAAGAAAAGGACTTGAATTAGCATAACAGGGAGGGAGAAATAGCTTACAGAACTGCATTAATGATATATACCATGATGGATATAGACAAAGTATATATTGATTTATATCCACACATGAGAAAAAGCTATTGATGTGACCCAATGAAAATACACTGGGATACAACACAAGCCACTTTTTCTTTTCTTACGACAACAAATCCAGACTCTGACTTCAGTCTTCACATATCTAACATATTATTATTATTATTTTATATTATTCAATATATGACATATATATTATATATATGTGTGTTTATCTGTATCTGCCTGTGTGTGTATATATATACATATATATATATTTAAATTTCACTTATAGAATTTAAATTTCATAATTAGAAATTAGCTTTCAAATTTTTATATTTATTTTCCTGTTTTTGATGATCTATTTTCTTACTTGTCCTTACATTCCCTTAAGTTATACACTGCCAAACCTTAAGAAAAACTAACCAAATATGACAATTTACCAGCACTCTAAACAATGAGAATGAGACATTTTCATTTGGAAATCACAAAAAAACAGGTTCAAATTCAAACTGTTAGTTCTCAACAGCATAAATTTGAATATGATTTTTAAGCATTATAATAAAAAATTTAATGTGTGAGCTTAACAAAAAGCACACAATGGAATATTACTCAGCATTAAAAAAAAATTCATTTGAAGCAATTCTACTCAGATGGACGAAACTGGAGCCCATTATCCAGAGTGAAGTAAGCCAGAAGCAAAAACAATACAGTATATTAACACATATATATGGAATTTAGAAAGACAGTAATGAGAACCCAACATGGGAGACAACAAAAGGAACGCAGATGTATAGAATAGACTTGTGGACTTTGTGGATGAGGGTAAGGGTGGGATGATATGGGAGAAGGGCATTGAAGCATGTTAATTGTCATGTGTCTAATCAATCGCCAGCCCAGGATTGATGCTCGGGACTGGTGCAGCGAGATTTCCAGCGGGGGGGGAGGGAGGAGGGAGGGGGGACCCGGAGGGGAAGTATATGTAAACCCATGGTGATATCATGACAATGTATGGCAAAAACAATAATAAAAAAAAAAAATTAAAAAAAAAAAAAGCATGCATTGGACAAACATAGCTTTCCTTCCATTTAATCCACTTATTCCACAGTGACACTAGCTGTTTATTGGGTGCTTAGTAATGGCGTGACTTCATTTACACATATGGATGAAGAAAGTGATTAATTACTCTCCATCAATAGTGCAGAATATTGGCTTTGTTTAACTCAGCTCATTAACAGTAACTAGAAAAAGCTAATGGATCTACCCTAACATTGACTTAATGCCAGAATTCATGAGAATTAAGACACAGAAATAAGTAACAGACAACTCAGCAACTGATATAATACACTTTAGGAGACGGGCTACTGGAGGACTCTACTGTCACCTAATAACTTCAGGAATTATGTGGAAAATACTGGACAGAGCATTTTCTCTTCCTTAGAACCATATACACTGAAAAGTGTCCACAAAAATATGACTTTTCCTGACACTGCCTTAGCACATAAGTTAAATAAGCAGGGTTCAGGTGAAAAGCAGGAGGACAATTGTGGAGACTCACATAAACAAAGCAGTTCTATAAAACACTGGTCACTGAAATGCCCCCAAAGCACTAAATTCAGTTGCCCTAGGGCGTCCGTGGCTGTGCTAAGAGCAGTGGGAGATTAGGAGTAGGAGATGGGACAGGCCCACATGTCTGAAAGAGTGGCAGTGTTCCGGGAGCTCGGTGGTCTGTAGGAGCCTTGTTCTCCTCGCCGGCTGGAGTTGGCTGCTGGGGGCCGTGGACAGGACGGGTGGAGCCTTGAGATGAACTGAGCTCCTGTGAACACGGTGGGTACCCTCAGGGCCATAGGCAGGGTGTCTGAATACGGGAAGAACAGCCCAGCAGGTTTGTGCTTAGGGTAGAGAAGTCCCATTCAACCCCAAGTAAGCTCGAGGGATCTGCTTCCCACAGAAGCCAAGAGGACTGTCTTAGTTTCCTACGGCTGAGAGAACCAAGTATCACCAACTGGGTGGCTTATAAGTGAAAATCACTCAGTTGTGTCCGACTCTTTGCGACCCCATGGACTATGCAGTCCATGGAATTCTGCAGACCAGAATATGGGAGTGGGTAGCCCTTCCCTTCTCCAGGGGATCTTCCCAACCAGGGATCGAACCCAGGTCTCCTGCATTGCAGGCAGATTCTTTACCAGCTGAGCCACAAGGGAAGCTCAAGAATACTGGAGTGGGTAGCCTATCCCTTCTCCAGGGGATCTTCCCGATCCAGGAATCAAACCAGGGTCTCCTGCATTGCTGGTGGATTCTTCACCAACTGAGCTACCAGGGAAGCTTATAAAACCATAGAAACATATCTTCTGAGTTCTATAGGCTACAAGAGCTACGTCAAGGTGTCAGAAGGACCAGGTCTCTCAGGATCCTCCAGAGGGGATCCTTTCTTTCCTTCCCTAGTGTCTAGTGGTTGCTGGCCATCCTTGGCAGTCCTTGGTCTGTAGAGGCGTTACTCGGATTCCTGCCTCCCGTCCTCATGTGGCATTCTCCTATGTGTGCCTCAGGGTCCACAACGCCCTCCTTTTATAAACACACTGGTCGCATGGGGTATGGCCCGCCTTAATGCAGGATGAATTCATCCTAACTTGATTACCTCTGCAAAGACCCTATTTCCAAATAAGGCCACACACAGTTTCTGGGGTGAGGACTCTGACCCATCACAACAAGAACTAAATGGCAGGCCGTGCTCTCTGACATCTTTGAGAGCTGGGGTTCTGAGCAAAAGTGGCTTCTCTTAGCGCCTCAGCAGGGACTTGCAGGCTGGCTTTGCCACACAGACTCTGTTTGCTTTTCCTCACCTATTCCTAGGACTCCCACACTGATGAAATCCAAACAATGTGACTGAAGTTTGGTAAAGCAACAGAAAAAAACCCAAATGTTGATATTCAAAATAGTTAACGACCAGTATGGCATGAGCACTAATCATTGAGAATGGTCACCAAAAAGGCTGGAACACAGTCTAGGGGGCCGTTTGTCCTTCTTAGCTGCTGAGACATGGAGAAATGGAGGGAAGTTACTGCGGAAAAGTCAGGGGGTCCTGTCACTAGCTGGCAGTAGATGGCTAAGGCACAGTCAAGGCAGATGGCTGCCATCAATCCACGCAGAAGTGTGGTGATATTTTGAAAACCCACTTAGCTGACAAGGACCGCCAGAAAAGCACGGGCCAAGAGAAGAGTTTCCTCTCTTTGAAGGAACAGTGTGAACCAAGTAAAAATGCTTGTGATTGCATCAGATGAATCTTGATCGTTTGATGGGCTATTTATATTAACTAAGGAGTTGATGAGAGATGGTCTGATATCTACAACGATACCACATTCAGTTTTTCTAAGGATGAGGTTGTTGAAACTGGGTGGCGAAACTGGCCCCTATATCAAGCCATGAGCGATTTTTCTGGGAAGCAAGAGAAGGAAGAGGGAGGCAAAACCTTCTGAAGGTGGTAATAAAGGTGATGGGTGAGTCCCTGTGTGGAATCACAAAGTGGTAATTCTGTCCCAACTGTGCATTTTCAAAGACTAGCCACGCTGGACTTTCCTGGGGGCCCGGGGTTAAGAATCCATCTGCCAGTGCAGGGAACAAGTGAGCCCTGGCCCGGGAAGATTCCACACGTCACAGGGCAACTCAGGCTGTGCGCCACAACTCTGGAGCTGGCGAGCCACAACCTCTGAAGCCTGAGCACCTAGAGCCTGTGCTCTGAAACGAGAGAAGTCGCTGCAATGAGAAGTCCTCACCCTGCAGCTGAAGAGTAGCCCTCTACTCACCACAGCTAAAGAAAGCCCGCACACAGCAAGAAGGACCCAGCACAGTCAAAAAGTAATTAAGTAATTAATTTTAAAAAAGGATTAGCCATGCTATGTTGTTGTCATTGCTCAAACCAAATGATTTATAATGCCTAGAAATTAAGTGAAAGCATTAATCGCTCAGTCATGTCTAACTCTTCACGACCCCCTGGACTGTAGCCCACCAGGCTCCTCTGTCCATGGAATTCTCCAGGCAGGAATACTGTAGTGGGTTGCCATTTCGTTCTCCAGGAGATCTTTCTGAACCAGGGATCAAGCCTGGGTGCCCGCACTGCAGGCAAATTCTTATCTGAGCTAACAGGGAAGACCACCTAACAATAATATACAACTCTAACAACAATTGATACGTGATCTAGAATATCAGCACTTTGAACATTGAGCTTGTGGATTTTTATGTCAGGCTTATTAAAATTATTTTAAAATGTAGTTAATATTTTTTATGGAAATTATACCTCAATTTTATTTATTTTTAATATAAATTTATTTATTTCAATTGGAGGTTAATTACTTTACAATACTATAGTGGTTTTGCCACACATTGACATGAATCCACCATGGGTGTACAAGTGTTCCTCATCCTGAACCCCTCTCCTATCTCCCTCCCCATCCCATCCCTCTCGGTCATCCCAGTGCAGCAGCCTCGAGCACCCTGTCTCATGCATCATATTATTTTTTAAATAACCAATAGGTGACAGGTGGGCTATATCTGTCCTTATCCATGAGTTAAGAAAGCAAAACATAATAGTATCATGATATTTCAAAACCTTCAGAGAGATTAGATTTTCTTACTTTATTAATATTTTATTAGTGTGTTTAATTTTGTTTTATTTTTGTATTTTAATAAACAAAAAAGAATTAGCTTTTGGTTCTACAAGTGTGACTATAAGAATGACAGTAAAGGTACCTAATTTACATTTTTTAAGTTTTTGTTTCACACACTCAAGTGCCTTTGAAGGTAGAAAATGCTTACCCATCCATTGTTATTCTTGACTGGCCTATAAATTTTATTCCTATAATTTGAGCTTTGAAGCTAACAAAGCCCAAAGAATGAAAAAAACACAACTGTCTAGGTATCTAAACTTTTCATTTAAAGTAATTCTAAACAAAACACAGTTCAGAGAGAGAAAGGTAAATATTGTATGATATCACTTATATGTGGAATATAAAATATGACAAGAATAAAGTTATCTAGGAAACAGAAACCGACTCGCAGAAATAGAGAACAGAGTTGTGGTTGGCAAGAGGGAGGGGATAGATTAGACGTTTGTCAATGACAGACACAAACTATTATGTATAGAATGAATAAATAAGAAGGTCCTACTGTAAAGCACAGAGAACTAGATTCAATATCCTACAATAAATATAGTAAAAACAAAATACGAAAAACTATATATATATGTGTGTGTGTGTGTGTGTGTGTGTGTGTGTGTGTGTATATATATATATATATATATATAAAGCAGAATCATTTTGCTGTACACCAGAAACTAACACAACACTGTAAATAAACTATAGGTCAAAAAATCAAATTTTAAAAAGCACAATTCATTTTTCTTGATTATTATGAGGTCAAATTAATATGTTTAATGCTTTATAAAAATACCGTTTGTTTTTGTTAAGGTTAATGACATATAATCTAGAGACTAGAGATCTCTTCAACGGATCTCTTCAAGAAAATTAGAGATACCCAGGGAACATTTCATGCAAAAATGGGCTCAATAAACGACAGAAATGGTATGGACCTGACAGAAGCAGAAGATATTAAGAAGAGGTGGCAAAATACACAGAAGAACTGTACAAAAAAGATCTCATGACCCAGATAATCATGATGGTGTGATCACTCACTTAGAGCCAGACATCCTGGAATGTGAAGTCAAGTGGGCCTTAGGAAGCATCACTACGAACTAAGCTAGTGGAGGTGATGGAATTCCAGTTGCGCTATTTCAAATCCTAAAAGATGATGCTGTGAAAGCACTGCACTCAATATGTCAGCAAATTTGGAAAACTCAGCAGTGGCCACAGGACTGGAAAAGGTCAGTTTTCATTCCTATCCCAAAGAAAGACAATGCCAAAGAATGCTCGAACTACCGCACAACTGAACTCATCTCACACACTAGCAAATTAATGCTCAAAATTTTCCAAGCCAGGCTTCAAAAATATGTGAACTATGAACTTCCAGATGGTCAAGCTGGTTTTTAGAAAAAGCAGAGGAACCAGAGATCAAATTGTCAACATCTGCTGGATCATTGAAAAAGCAAGAGAATTCCAGAACAACATCTATTTCTGCTTCATTGCTGAAACTCTAATACTTTGGCCACCTGATGCGAAGAGCTGACTCATTTGAAAAGATCCTGATGCTAGGAAAGATTGAGGGCAGGAGGAGAAGGGGATGACGGAGGATGAGATGGTTGGATAACATCACTAACTCAATGGACATGGGTTTGGGAGCACTCAGGGAGTTGGTGATGGAAAGGGAGGCCTGTCGTGCTGAGGTTCACGGGGTTGCAATGAGTTGGACACGACTGAGCAACTGAACTGAACTGAATGACAACCAGACATCTGTTCCCTATTCTGTTTCTGTTTTGTAGATAAGTTCATCTGTGTCATATTTTAGATTTCACATATAAGTTATATCACATGGCATTTGTCTTTCTGACTTACCTCACTTAATATGATAATCTCTAGTTACATCCATATTGCTGCAAATGGCATTATTTTGTTCTTTTTCATGGCTGAGTAGTATTCCATTGTGCATATGTATCATACCTGAGAGTGAAGACAGTTTCTATCTTGTTCACTGCTCTAGCCCCGATATCTACCACATGTGGCCCACAGACACTGAATAAGTGTAGGCTGAATATGCAATAGTTTCTGTTGGATCCAATAAATAAATGTCAGCCCAGGGAACTCACCACCTTTATGAGTGCCTGAAAGAATGACATGCTAAGGTTTTGTTCTGAGAGATTTGGAAAGAGTGAGTGATGGGAAAGCCCTTTTCTTTCTGAGCTCTCCATAAAGAGCTGGTTTGTCTCCAATGACCTGCACATCTCATGCTTACACTCCTTGCCTTCTGCAGATCTGGCTTCAACCTACATATCATTTTTATAAAATAGGTTACTTCTTACATGTCTACGCTATATGTACTGTAAATTTCACCCACCAAATTCTACCCTTGGGCTGTTATACTTGTCAAATTTGGATCAGTCAAAGGTGTACTGGCAAATTCTATCATAATCTATAGAAGACATTACTCCACATGTCACCCTAACAATTTCTAGGACTCTGCAATGCCTCCTGTGATGGTGTCAGTGTGTAAAACTTGAAACCCTTATTTTATAAAAAACATTTTATGTGACAACATTGTGATAGTTTCAGATAGACAGCAAAGAGACTCAGCCATACATATACATATATCCATCCTACCTCAAACGCCCCTCCTACACAGGCTGCCACATAACACTGAGCAGAGTTACCTATGCTCAACAGTAAGTCCTTGTTGGTTATGCATTTTAAATATAGGGGAGATGAAGGTTCGATCCTTGGGTCAGGAAGATCCACTGGAAGAGGAAATAGTTACCCACTCGAGCACTCTTGCTTGGGAAATCCCAAGGACAGAGGAGCCTGGCAGACTACAGTCCATGGGGTTGTAAGAGTCAGATATGACTTAGCAATTAAACCACCATCCCCATGTATCTTTTATTGAGGATTCATTTTGCATTTTTATTATTAAATTATATCTAAGCTTTTCTGCATATTCTTTTTTTCTATTCCCTTAGGACTGATTTCTACAAATTGAATTAATCAGTCAGTGCTTGTAATCATTTGTAAGGAGAGCAAACATATTTCCAGTTGAAAAACTGAGACTATATTCTTGCCCTACCCATAGCTTATGAGAATATTGGAGGTCCCTGGATCCAAGCTAGCACTGGGTATTACAAAGTGTATATTTCTCAGTTTTGTAGGTAAAATTGGTGTATCTTCTGGTGTTAGTCTGTTTGGACTGTTAAAACAGAATATCTGAGACAAGGCGCACTATAAACAATAAAAACATGTTTAGCAATCCTAGAGGCTGGAAGCCAGAGATCAAGGTGCCAGCATGATCTGCTTCTGGTAACGTTGCTCTTTGGTTATAGAGCTGTTTTCTTATATCCTTACGTGGCTGAGAGAGGAACAGAGAGCTAGAGGGCTCTCTGGGATCCCTTTTATTAGAGCAGTAATCTTATTCATGAAGGCTCCACTTGCATGATTCAATCACCCCAAAACCAACACATTGGGGGTTAGAACTTAAATCTACAAACTTTGAAGGGATAAAAACATTAGTCCATAACAGTTCTCTTATTTTGGTTTCTTTGATTTTTTAAAAGTTTGACACCATTTTGATTTATCTAGTAAATATCTACCCCTTTCTTGGTCATTTTATGTCATGTCCTATGCACATTTTTCCATTCAAACGTTTGCATTTTCTGTTGTTATTTGCAAGTACTCTTTATTAATAATATATTCCATTTATTCTCATTTTGAATATCTAGTGTCTCTATTAATGCATTATTCTCATTGCTACAAGGTATAGTGTAGGGCAGACATAAGAAGGACATATAGGAGCAGTCTTTAATAAAAAGTACTTGTTGCAAAATTTCTGCAGTTTATAGAAACTTAAAAAGAAGACAAAAATAATAGCATTTAGGACTAGAGTCTCTTACAATGCTGATTAGGCTTATACTTTTCATATCTATCTTTAAAAACTTTTAATTCAGACCGAAAAAAGGCTTTGTAGCTCAACTAATAGAAAGGGCACATTAGGATAAGAACTGAAGGCTGGAGGTGAAACAGGATGGAAGGGTACAAGGCACAGCCATTAAGAACAGGATAGGGCATTAACTGGTTAGAGGCAACTAGGCCCAAGGTGGCAGAAGACTATGCTTCTAGGAGAGTTTGACCCACATTATTTGCTCATTGTAACCCATTAGCATCTAAATGACACACCCACCATGTGGGCCTTGAGAGTTCTGAGGCTGCTCACAAAAAGTCAAAATGCGGGCTGTGGCCCAAGTCCCATAAAAACTAGCCACCCCTACATCCTGGGGACACCAGCCTTCTGAGATAGTTCAGAATCTGTGAGTGGAGGTGCATCTCTCCAAATAAACCTGCTATTACGAGTGAGTGAAAGTCGCTCACTGGTGTCCGAGTCTTTGCGACCCTGTGGTCTGTAGCCCACCAGGCTCTCCTCTGTTCGTGGGGATTCTCCAGGCAAGAACAGTGGGGTGGGTTGCCATTCCCTTCTCCAGGGGATCTTCCCAAACCAGGGATGGAACCCAGCTCTCCTGTTTGTCTTCTTTTGGTTTTGCTTCCTTTTGGTCTTTACCCTACTGGGGTCTTTGGGAGCTGTGCGTATGTGTAACTGCATCTACCATACCTCTTCACTTTAGCTTAGGCTGGATTTGAAGAGCCAAACAGGAAAACACTTAAGGAGACCTGAGACTCTCACAGAGAAATACATTAGAGCTGCTATTTCTTTTAGCTTTGCTTTCCTGTTCTTTACCATTTATTTATTTATTTTTAATGTAATCTCTCATTTTATCAACCTTCATCATTTCATACTGTAAGAAAGTAAAATCACTGAAGGCAAATAACCTTAAGAATCTTCTGAGTGTGAAGAGAAAAGTCCATGGTATAGATGAATGGATTAGGAGGGAGACACCTAACTCTAGGGGTTTATAGTTGGTAAAATCTCAGGCTTTGTTGTACAATAAATATCATTTTGAGTTACACAATGACCAGGTACTGATTGCTTGCAGTCATAAGCATAAGCAATCCTTCAAAATCAAGTATAAATATAACAAGAAAAAAGGCAGTATGGAAAAATTCAGAAATGTCCAACTATTGCTATTTCTTGGGTGAAACTGTACTGATCAGTAGTTGGGTTCCCCAGCAAAATGTGAAAACAAGAATTTTAGGAAGCAGCAATTTTAAAGAAATGAAAGCTATGCAAAATGCATTGCGGTCCTTCATTATATAGTTCATAAGTATGAAAACAAAACAATTCTAGGCTGTTAATTAATTCATAATTCTGGAAAATATTTTTCCATGCAGTGAATCTATAACAATAACTGCTGTTATAACTCCCTTTTAAATCCTACAGGAAGCCAAGAACCCTCCCTTGGAGGCCTGTCCCTGGGGCATGACCATTCTCTTGTGCCCCATTTTCCCATACAATAGAGACATTATACATTTCCCTAAACTTACCCTACTTTTGTTGCAGAATCATAGTTAGAACCAGGGGCTTAGAAACATCAAGGACAGCAAAATTTGTACCCCCCAACTGTGCATGCCAATGACACAGAAAAGCCTTGCAGTCTGTGAAAAGCCTGTATATGCACGCTCCGCCATAGATGACTGCCAGCCCCGTCTGCTGTTGAGACTTCCCAGGCAAGAATACTGGAGTGGGTTGCCATTTCCTTCTCCAGGGGATCCTCTCGACCCAAGGATCGAACCGGCTCCTACTGTGTCTCCTGCAATGCAGGCGGATTCTTTATCCGCTGAGCCATCAGTGAAGCCACATTATTTATTAGGAAATACATTTAAAACTTATTTTTACTTATATTATTCACATATTAAAAATCTAATATGTCTGCCTAAATCCTATAATATGCCTATATTAAATTTGCAACAGAAAACTGACTAGGATTTATTCAAATTGAACAACGCAACAGAATAATACATTCTTCTATTTTAAAAAATAAATGTAATGACATATCCCGCTACTTAGCATTATCCTTTAGTTATGTATAACCAAATAAGTACAACTGGCAGGCACAGCATTCCAAAGATTGCTTTTCTCTGTTGTTTGCCCCGATAGTGATAATTTCTATGGTGATTACAAGGATAATTCCAGGCATAATTGTAAATTCAAAGGCTAAGCATGCTTCAGGAAGAAACTTTAAAAATAATGGATTAGCTTATTTAATGATGTTATATGTTTGTGAGGATAAGAACTATTACATCCCTCCAGGCTAAGTACCCAACACTACTAGCACAGACAGGATGGAAAACCAGGCCATAGAACATTAATAAAAAGAGAAATGGAATTCAATATTTGCTTTTTTTTTATCCTAGTCTTTCAACTATTATGGCTGATATAGTTTTATTACAAGTCTCTGAATTAATGAAGAGAATATATTGGTAAATAGAAATGCATTTCATGCTCCACAAAGGGAAATCGAGTTGCTTTGGAAAAATATGGGCTGCCCAGGTAGCGCTAGTGGTAAAGAACCCAGCTGCCAATGAAGGAGGTGCAGGAGACCTGGTTCAATTTAAGGGCTGGGAAGATCCCCTGGAGGTGGGCATGGCAACCCACTCCAGTATTCTTGCATGGAGAATTCCATGGACAGAGGAACCTAGCGGGCTGTAGTCTATAGATTCCCAAAGATACGGACACAATGAAAGCAATTTTCACATGGAAAAATAAGCCCTCACATAATGATAAAGTTTTATGCTTTTTCTAAAATAATTTTTCAAAATAAAAAAACAAATTTAAACCTCTTAAAAATGCTACAAAATCTCAGATTTTTCAGCCACAAAGTCTCAGGTTTTTCAGAAATGCAAATATTTTAGGTCATATAATTATAACAATTTGACTAAATATGTATATGACTGGGAGTACTGATTATGGGGAAGAGCTGGGAAACTTGTAAAGCTGCTCTTTCCCATAGAAAATTCACTTTCTTCAATGCACTCTGCTGAAACTTCAAAAGACTTTGCTTTGGAGCTCACTAATTGGTGATGTTATCTGACAATGTCTGATCCATTATTTTCTTTAAAAGGCAAAATACAACTAGATGCTGAGTGAATTGAAGTTACGCAAGGTTCTCTTAATTCTATTGATTCTCAGTTATACCAATGAGCATGTTGACCAGTATCCAGTAATTTATACAACATTGGCTGTTTTCAGGGGGAAACAAGCTCAGACAGGAAACTTAAATACTTCATTTCAATAAAAACTTGAAGAATTTCATGGTTTGCAGTCTGTGTGTGCACATCTGTTTGAAATACGTATGTTTGAAACTCATCATAATATAAGTATATTACGTTGATCAACTTTAGGTTGAAGAAGGAAATTCCTGGAGAAAAATTTCTATTGTACTCATCAACAGTTACCAACAATGAGTCCCTGCCTGTTTCAGGTGCTTTACATATACAACTGGGACACCTTCAAATACCCAGTGTCATCTACAATTTGGCACTTGCCATCTGCCTCTACAAGGACTGGATCAAGCGCTACTATAGCTGCTGATTTTCAACAGTCCTTAAAAGGAATTCAGGATAGACAGCAGAAGTGAGGCACTCTGTGCTCAGGGAAAAACTGGCAGGACAGTCCTTCAGATAGATATTTTCAGCAGCTGATTTTATGAGTTCAATTATTGTAGCTCCTCATATCTATAAAAGCACTGAAATTCTTCATGGTGATGACCACCCCTCATGACTAGCATAGACCTTATGCAAAAAATATGTGCTTGATTACTTTTTTTTTTAACCAAAATAAAGGTAGGATTTAGATTCATCTGGTAAGACCTTAGTTAAACAGGCTGTGCACCAGTACAGTTTCCTGAACTATGCTTTTATAGAATTGGGAATTAAACACATCCCTTGTAAAGATTGAGCTGAGATAACAGTTAATGCTAGAATCAAAATAAATAACCTAGCAAAGACAAAATTTTAAAAATTTCAGTGTTTTCAACTTTGGAGATATTTGGTTACCAAAATTATCAACATTTCTCAAGTATTTTAATACAAAATTATAAAAGAAAAGTGCATTAAAAACAGAACATTTAAAATTCTGGCAAAATTACAATTATTCTGAATATACTGACTCCAGCCAGGTACATACACTGACATTCAAAAATCAAGCCTCAGTATATAAAAGTATGCATTTCCCCTTCACCAAAATCACATATGTACTAACCTATTCCCCCTTGCCTCTCTGGAGCAGTTTCTCAGAGCTATCTGAGATGTTGTCTTCCGAGCTTAACTTGTGACTCTCACACTGTATGGTTTTTCAAGGGGACACCAGAAAAATAAGTAGCATCACCTCCATTTTACAGGCCTGGGAACTGAACGATAGAGCTAGAAGGTGACAAAGGAAGCTGGCCAAGATCTCAGAGACTTCAAAGTGTGTGCCCTGCCCACTACGCATGTCTCCTAAAATATGGCTCCTTACTTATAACAGACAAAACTACTGAACAAATCAATCTTCAACAACATCCTAAGGGGTCAATGTTGGGGGAAGTTGTTATCAGAGTCTGATTTTAACACTAAAAGGTTGTTATCAGAGGCTGATTTCTAACATGGTGATAACACCATGCTTTGAAGAGTGAAACCACCAGCCACTGAAAGATGCCCCAATATGACGCAAAATATTTTAGCCCTTGGGAGAGAGGACATTGTAAGAATTTGAAACTATGTTACTTCTCCAGATTTATTGAGACCTAACCACAGTCTCTTTCCTATTGTTCTGCAACACTTAATCACTGGAAAATTTGTCATTGCTTATTGTAAATCATTTGGAGTTAGAACCAAAAAGATGAGACTCAGAATTATTTATGACAAATAGGGACAGTTTTCCATCTATGCAACATTCTGTCTTAGTCCTAGTATATTGAAAGAATATATTGCCATGATGCAATCCTTCTCACACACACACACAGAAACCTCATTAAAAACAAATTCAAAATTGCCTTCATGTAACTTAATTTTCATTAAAGATGGAATTTGATTCTCTTTCTTTCCTTTCATGCATACCTGTAATTTTCCTTTGGAAGTTCATTCTAAACTTTTTGTTAGATTTACATTACTCTGCTTGAAAGTTATCTAAAATTTGATGACAAGTAACTTTTTAAAAATAAGTGATATTGATTTATGGAGAATTGAGGCATTCTCTTAAGCAGTACTGTTATTAGTAAAATTTTACCTTCTCGCAATTAACACTTCATAAGCTTTGACGTATTTAAAATGAGCCATAGGTTGAAGAAACAGTTAAGTAGCAAATTATTTACTTGACCCTCTCCATTTGGGTTGTCCTGTATTCTTTGTAACACTTCTTCAATGATGTTAGGATTTTACTTATAGAAATATAATAAATAAATAAATGTAGAAAGAAAGTGGTGAGGATGATTAAGAAATACAAATCTAGCTGTAAAATAAATGAATCGCAGATATGAAATGTACATTGTGGGGAATATTAGTCAATAATTATGCAATATCTTTGCAATGACATACCAAGATAACTAGATTTATTTTGGTGATCATTCTGAAATGCATAAAAAAATCACTATATTATATAACAGGAACTAACGTAGTCTTGTAGGTTAATTATAGTTCAAAAACAACCAACCATTCACAAAAACTCACAGAAAAACAGATTAGATTTCTGGTGGAGGAAGAAGGAATTGGATGAAGGCTGTCAAAGGGTGCTACAGACTTCCAGTTATGAGGTGTAAATGAGTACTGAGGATGTAATGGACAAGATGACAAACATAATTCAGACTGCTGTGTGTTACATATGAATGTTGTTTAAAAAGAATGAATCCTACGTGTTCTCATCATAAACACAATTTTTTCCCATTTTTAAATTTCATTTCTTCACATGAAGATGAATGGTCACTGAATTTATTGTGATAATCATTTCATGATGTGTGTCAATCACTCAGTTGTGTCCAACTCTTGGCAGCCCCATGGACTGTAGCCTGCCAGGCTAATTCTCCAGGCAAGAATAATAAACTGGGTAGCCATTCCCTTCTCCAGGGGATCTTCCTTACCTGGGGACTGAACCCAGGTCTCCTGCATTGCAGGCAGATTCTTTACTGTCTGAGGCACCAGGGAAACCCATTTAATGATGTATGTAAGCCAAATCATTACACTGTACATCTTAAATTTCTACTGTACTATATGTCAATTATATTTCAATACAACTGGAAGAAAGAATAGAAAGAAATATGATTAGCACAATAGTTATTTAGCTTTGCCTATGTTCTAAATCAATTTTCAGTTCTGTTCAGTTGCTCAGTCATGTCTGACTTTTTGCGACCCCCATGGATTGAAGCATGCCAGGTTTCCCTGTCCATCACCAACTCCCGGAGCCTACTCAGACTCATGTCCATCATGTCAGTGATGCCTTCCAACCATCTCATCATCTGTTATCCCCTTCTCCTCCCGCCTTCAATCTTTCCCAGCATCAGGGTCTTTTCCAGTGAGTCAGTTCTTCACATCAGGTGGCCAAAGTACTGGAGTTTTAGCTTCAGCTGAAATTTAATTAGCATTCAAATCAAATATAATTTTTGTTTAAAAGAATCTTCTGATTTCTTCATGCTATGCACCTCTGAAGCTGAAGCTCCAATACTTAGGCCACCTGATGTGAAGAGATGACTGATTGGAAAAGACACTGATGCTGGAAAAGACTGAGGGTAGGAGAAGAAGGGGCCATAGAGGATGAGATGGTTGGAAGGCACCATCAACTCAATGGACATGAGTATTTGAGCAAAGTGTAGGAGACAGTGAAGGACAGGGAAGCCTGGAGTGCCACAGTCCGTGGGGTTGAAAAGAGTTGGATGACTTAGTGACTGAACAAAACCAATAATGCACCTTTAAGATATAATTTAATAGAATGTATGATAGAAAGTGTTTTTTTCTATGAGAAAACTCATTTTGTGGATCCCTTGTTACAAATAAGAGAAATTTCCTGAGTATTAAGAAACTGAAAGCTGGCAAATAATTTAACTTCACTTTTGTATCATGACATTGAAGTTGGAAGTAATCAATGTTTCCCAGGTCTAGATGGAAAAGTAGGGATGAACTTCTGGCTTTCTTTTTTTTTTTTTTTCATAGACTTAGGAAGAATTTGGGGCTTTCCCTTGGGGCTCAGAGAGTAAAGCATCTGCCTACAATGTGGGAGACCGAGGTTCGATCCCTGGGTTGGGAAGATTCCCTGGAGAAGGAAATCACAACCCACTCCAGTACTCTTGCCTGGAAAATCCCATGGACAGAGAAGCCTGGTAGGCTACAGTCCATGGGGTTGCAGAGAGTCTGACACACCTGAGCGACTTTCTTTAGGAAGAATGCATGGCACGGGGTTCGGTATACTATCCAAACACTGGCAGTAAAAAAGAACAAATGTAGGACTGCACTGTAAAATTGATGTAGATTTTAAAAGCTGCTTCATCCAGATGCAGAAGAGAAGGAAGAGAAGATCAGTATTCTCCCTGTCTATTTCCAAGGTGAAGCCTGGTGCAAAAATCCCTGTTTGTTTCTCCAGGTAGAGTGATAATAACACTGTGTTCTGGATTCCCTTCTAATTTCTTCCAGGTCACTGTATTGTAGGTTATACACATGACCACGATTCCCCCACTGTTGGTGCAAATAATTTATCTAAACCACATATATTTGTGTGACGCATAAAAGGTGACACAGAGGCAGCTCACCCCTACTACTTCATGACAAGATAGATCTTGATTTAGATTTCCAAGTATCCACAGGAGAGTTCAAGCTAAATGGCAAGAAGTGACCTTTAAAAGTCTCTTCTAGAGACAGCTTAGAAAGTTCTGTGGGAATCATAACCTCCTCCCTCCTTCCCTCTGCCTTTCAGTTTTGGATGTGTTGGTTTAAAAATCAATCATTTTGTCATTCAAGAAGTGATCGCACATTTCTAACAGGAGAGAAACTAAGGGCATGAGAAAAGAAGACTTCTTACTTTAAATAATGGTAACAAATGCTTATCAAGGAAGGTTTGTTCTGCTTAGAATTAAAGTCATCACATATAATAGGAGTTTAGCATTTTGCTTTCCATCCAAACCAAGATTGCTTGCTCAAGCGCCTTTGAGAAACAACACAAGATGACTTATGCTATTAGATTCTGTCAGCATAAATCTTCCCCATTGGTGATGGGAATCTACTTATTTATTTATTTAGGAAAAAAATGAAACTTTTCCTATGCCAGGAGAATGGATGCTACTAAATGAATACAATTAAAAGGAATGGAACTTTTCTCCACTGTTATGAATCAGCCTTTGCACAGTACAGCACCCACAAGACAACAAATTATATTTCTCTCTTTATCCACTTGGCCAAATGCACAGTTATTACCATCACTCATTTAGAATCTAATTCAATCATCTGGGCAATAGATTTTAATGGGTTCTGCTACTTCTTGATGCTCCCCAAGGGAAGGATTGTGTTTGGTTTTCCTCCCTGCATCAAAGAGACAGTGTTGGTTTTACCCACGTGTAAAAGCCAGCTTGCTCTGCATGTTTGCTGTGTAAAATAGGGCTTAGTGAGCATAGAATAGAGACTCATGTTAGGAAAACTCCCCAGTTCTACCTGCTGTTATTGTTTAGTTGCCCAGTCATGTCCGACTGTTTTTGACCCCCTGGACTACAGCACGCTGGGCCTCCCTGTCCTTCATCATCTCCCAGAGTTTGCTCAAGTCCATGTTCAGTGCATCAGTGATGCTGTCTAGCCATCTCATCCTCTGCCACCCTCTTCTCCTTTTGCCCTCAGTCTTTCCCAGAATTGGGGACTTTTCCCATGAGTCATCTGATTGCATCAGATGACCAAAATACTGGAGATTCAGCTTCAGCATCAGTCCTTCCAGTGAATGTTCAGGGTTGATCTCCCTTAAGATTGACTGGTTTGATCTCCTTGCAGTCCAAGGGACTTTCAGGAGTCTTCTCCAGCACCAGTTTGAAGGCATCAATTCTTTGGCATTCTGCCCTCTTCACAGGCCAGCTCCCACAACTGTACATGAACACTGGGAAGACCACAGCCTTGACTATACGGACCTTTGTCAGCAGAGCAATGTCTCTGCTTTCAACACACTGTCCAGGTTTGTTATTGCTGTCCTGCCAGGAAGCAATCGTCTTTTGATTTCATGGCTGCAGTCATCACCCACAATGACTTTGGAGCCCAAGAAAAGGAAATCTGTCACTAGTTCTATCTGACACGGTATTTAGAGCAATAGGAAGTTTTGCACAGATTTATGATCTCACAGTGGCTAGACACGGGTGCTGTGACCCAGAAGAGAGCTGTATCACATGGAAGTAGAAAAAATTCTGCTTGTGCATTAACTTGTACACTTCTACATCTCAATTCTAACACCTGGGAAGGCAGCTTTCAATATGTTCTGTTAATTAAAAATTTTATCATAAACTGTTTTCCTCAAAATATTATCCAGAGAAAAGGCCCCAGAGCTATTTTGTATAGACAGTCTCAAAACTTAAAATGTTCTAGAAGCAGAATTGTTATACAAGCTCCACCATGGACAAGCAATATTAATTCATCATATTATATTTGCATGACAATTGACATATCACTATATTGTCTCATGTAAAACCTTTTGTAGTTTAGTCACATTTTTAAGGTGAAAAGAGGTGACATCACTTATTCAAGGTCACAGAGCTAGTTGGTGGTGATGCAAGGACTGCTGACCCCACAGTTGGCATTCTTTTCACTTTTTCTTCTTAAGAAATGAGAATATTCATTGATTCTTCATTGGTAAATAAGTGGATTCTTTACCAATTTCCCCCTCAGTCAGTCTGTCCCATCAGGAAGCTTCCATAAGTCTCTTATCCTTCTCCATCAGAGGGAAGACAGACTGAAAACCACAATCACAGGAAACTAACCAATCTGATCACATGGACCACAGCGTTGTCTAACTCAGCAAAACTATGAGCCATGCCGTGTAGGGCCACCCAAGATGGACAGGTTATGGTAGAGAGTTCTGACAAAATGTGGTCCCCTGGAGAAGGAAATGGCAAACCACTTCAGTATTGTTGCCTTGAGAACCCCAAGAACAGTATGAAAAGGCAAAAAAAAAAAAAAATAGGACACTGAAATATTAACTCCCCATGTCATTAGGTGCCCAATATGCTACTGGAGATTAGTGGAGAAATAACTCCAGAAAGAATGAAGAGGTGGAGACAAAGCAAAAACAACACCCAGTTGTGGATGTGACTGGTGATGGAAGTAAATTCCGATGCTGTAAAGAGCAATATTGCATAGGAACCTGGAAGGCTAGGTCCATAAATCAGGAAAAATTGGAAGTGGTCAAACAGGAGATGGCAAGAGTGAACATCTACGTTTTAGAAATCAGCAAACTAAAATGGACTAGAATGGGTGAATTTAACTCAGATGACCATTATATCTACTACTGTGGGCAAGAAACCTTTAGAAGAAATGGAGTAGCCATCATAGTCAACAAAAGAATCTGAAACGCAGTACTTGGATGCAATTGTAAAAATGACAGAATGATCTCTGTTTGTTTCCAAGGCAAACCATTCAATATCACAGTAATCCAAGTCTTGCCCCGACCAATAATGCTGAAGAAGCTGAAGTTGAATGGTTCTATGAAGATCTACTAGACCTTCTAGAACTAACACCTCCAAAAGATGCCTTTTTCATTATAGCGGACTGGAATGCAAAAGTAGGAAGTCAAGAAATACCTGGAGTAACAGGCAAATTTGGCCTTGGAGTACAGAAAGAAGCAGGGCAAAGGCTAATAGAGTTTGCCAAGAGAACTCCATGGTCATAGCAAACATGCTCATCCAACAACACAACAAGACTCTACACATGGACAGTACCCGATCATCAATACCGAAATCAGATTGATTACACTCTTTGCAGCCAAAGGTGAAGAAGTTCTATACAGTCAGCAAAAACAAGACCGGGAGCTGACTGGCTCAGACCATGAACTCCTTATTGTCAAATTCAGACTTAAATTGAAGAAAGTAGGGAAAACCACTAAACCATTCAAGTATGACCTAAATCAAATCAAGTGACAAACAGATTCAAGGGATTAGAGCTGAAGAACTATGGATGGAGGTACCTGTCATTGTATAGGAGGCAGTCAGCAAGACCATCAAGGAAAAAAAAGGCAAAATGGTTGTCTTAGGAGGCCTTACAAATAGCTGTGAAAAGAACAGAAGCAAAAGGTAAAGGAGAAAAGGAAAGATATACCCATTTGAATGCAGAGTTCCAAAAAATATCAAGGATAAATAAGAAAGCTTTCCTCACTGATCAATGCAAAGAAATAGAAAACAATAGAATGGGAAAGACTAGAGATCTCTTCAAGAAAATTAGAGATACCAAGGGAACATTTCATGCAAAGATGGGCTCAATAAAGGACAGAAATGGTAGGAACCTAGCAGAAGCAGAAGATATTAAGAAGAGACGGAAAGAATACACAGAAGAACTATACAAAAAAAGATCTTCATGACCCAGATAATCATTATGGTGTGATCACTCACCTAGAGCCAGACATCCTGGAATGTGAAGTCAAGTGGGCCTTAGAAAGCATCACTATGAACAAAGCTAGTGGAGATGATGGAATTCCAGTTGAGCTATTTCAGATCCCAAAAGATGATGCTGTGAAAGTGCTATACTCAATATGCCAACAAATTTGGAAAAATTAGCAGTAGTCACAGGGCTGTAATAGGTCAGTTTTCATTCCAATCCCAAAGAAAGACAATGCCAAAGAATGCTCAAACTACTGCACAATTGCACCCATCTCATTCGCTACTACAGTAATGCTCAAAATTCTCCAAGCCAGGCTTCAACAGTATGTGAACCATGAACCTCCAGATGTCAAGCTGTATTTAGAAAAGGCAGAGAAACAAGAAACAAAATTGCCAACATCCGATGGATCATTGAAAAAGAAGAGAGTTCCAAAAAAACATGTACTTCTGCTTTATTGACTATGCTAAAGCCTTTGACTGTGTGGACCACAGCAAACTCTAGAAAATTCTTCAAGAGATGGGAATACTAGACCACCTGACCTATCTCTTGAGAAATCTGTATGCAGGTCAGGAAACAACAGTTTGAACTGGACATGGGACAACAGACTGGTTCCAAATCAGGAAAGGAGTACGTCAAGCCTGTATATCGTCACCCTACTTATTTAAATTATATGCAGAGTACATTATGAGAAACAGTGGGCTGGATAAAGCACAAGCTGGAATCAAGATTGCCAAGAGAAATATCAATAACCTCAGATATGCAGACGACACCACCCTTATGGCAGAAAGTGAAGAGGAACTAAAGAGCCTCTTGAGGAAAGTGAAAGAGAAGAGTGAAAAAGTTGGCTTAAGGTTCAACATTAAGAAAGCTAAGATCATGGCATCTGGTCCCATCACTTCATGGCAAATAGATGGGGAAACAGTGGAAGCAGTGAGAGACTTTATTTTGGGGGGCTCTAAAATCACTGCAGATGGTGACTCTAGCCATGAAATTAAAAGACACTTGCTCCTTGGAAGAAAAGTTATGGCCAACCTAGATAGCATATTAAAAAGCAGAGACGTTACTTTGTCAATAAAGGTCCTTCTAGTCAAAGCTATGGTTTTTCTTGTAGTCACGTATGGATGAGCAAGTTGGACTACAAAGAAAGCGGAGTGTCAAAGAATTGATGCTTTTGAACTGTGGTGTTGGAGAAGACTCTTGAGAGTCCCTTAGAATGCAAGGAGTTCCAACCAGTCCATCCTAAAGGAAATCAGTCCTGAATATTCATTGAAAGCACTGATGTTGAAGCTGAAACTCCAATACTTTGGCCATCTGATGAGAAGAACTGACTCATCTGAAAAGACCCTGATGCTGGCAAAGATTGAAGATGGGAGGAGAAGGGGATGACAGAGGATGAGATGGTTGGATAGCATCACCGACTCAATGGACCTGAGTCTGAGTAAACTCCGGAGGTTGGTGATAGACAGGGAAGCCTGGCGTGCTGCAGTCCATGGGGTCACAGAGTCTGACACGACTGAGCGACCGGGCTGAACTGAAAGAAGAGGAAGCGTATCTTTGGTTCCTAAGGTTCATGCTTGATTACCCCTCAAATGCACACTTTTGGTGCTCAGTCGTTTAGTTGTGTTCAACTCTGTGACCCCATGAAGGTAGCCCACCAGCCTCCTCTGTCAATGGAATTCTCCAGGCAAGACTGCTGGGGTAGGAAGCCATTTCCTCCTCCAGTGGATCCTCCCAACCCAGGGAGGGAATTAGCCGCTCCTGCCTTGCAGGTGGATTCTTTGGGGGCCATCTCTTAATTCATACCAGAATACGCTTTCATAGCCTCCCTTAGAATGGATGCTTGCCATTGTTTTGGGGATTCCAGACCTTAAAACGCAGCCTTTCAGCTCCTGGCCTTCTTCCATGGCTGCAACCATGGATGTCGCGGGATTGTTATCTACTTCCAACAGTGCTCAGACACTGCGGGAGTCCACTGTCCTCTGATTGTAACCCCTTTGATACTTAATCATGTTGGCTGATGAGAGGCAAAAAGAGCACAGTGTAACTAGCATAGGCTCTGGAATCTGACCACTGGACTTCAACCCTCTTCCAGGTCTATAGTTTATTAGCTGGGCAAGTTTTAGTTTTGTGGTCCTAAAAGAGCTGATGAGATTCAACAAGTTAATAACACATGTAAAGAGCCAAAGAGTCTTGCATTTAGCTAGTGCTGAATAAATATCATCTTTTTAAGCCTTTTGACTGTTGACCCTGTCTTTCTCTCCAGGCTTCACCAACGCTATCCTGGGGGAAATCCCTGAGAATTTGCTTACTTCTAAGTTCAAGAATGTGACTGTGGATCTGTGAAGGAATGCAAACCCAGTGGCTAACTTCCACAAGAGAGAATGTCTCCTAGTCCCACAGAGATGCATGGGAGGAAGCACAGATGGTGGGGTTCACTGATAACAGGGATGGGAGCAAAGTCGTAGTTAGCTGTTGGATTCTGAGTAACGTGAGAAAACCGGGGTCACTGTGAGCCCAGGAAATACAAGCAGAGATGAGTTTTCCTAAAGCGCATTTCTACACAAGCTGAGAGATTCCAGGTGAACTTGTGAATGTGAAACTCCCTTAATGAAAACAGTATCTGAGCAGACACAGGTGAAGAGACTGGGGAATGAATCAGACAGTAAGGAAGTCTTTCCTCTCAAGTTCATTATTTCTCTGTTTGGGACCAAAGGAAAAGTGTTCTGCAAATAGTCATAGTCTCTCCCTGACATGGACACCTACTTTCTTAACAGACTTATAAAGCACATCCGCATATTGAAGTTTCTTAGAATTCCTACAGCAAACCAGTGAGTTTAATTGTGCTGCAGGCCAGTTCTCCTGTTCCTAATTTTTCTGTATCCTATTTTCATTTTATCTTCACCCCAACCCAGGAGATCAGATATGAGGTTTTGTTTGTTTGTTGTTGTTGTTTGCCATGCCACACAGCATCACTTCCCCAACCAAGGAGAGAACCACTGGTGTCCTCTACAGTGGAAGTATGAAGTCCTAGCTACTGGACCACAGATGTGAGATTTTTACCCTGGACAAGATAAAGTTAAGGATGTGACACCAGACGGTATTAGAGAAAATCACCAGCATTACAATTCTAGGAACTTCAGTTTTGCAGAGATCATTTAGATTTAGTGATCCTCCAGCATCATAGAAAAATGCTGGATTCCTTGATTTCACAAAGCAGCCCCTTATGCAAATCCAAGGTATATAACCCCTGATCTGCATCTCAATCTGTTCATTTAGACAGTAGAGATCATAGTGCTGGTCTACTCAAATATCTGTTATAAAAAACAAAAAAGAAGGTAAAAGTTAAATGAGACAATACATGGAAAGTGCTCAGCAGAGAGTTTGATGTGGACTTGAGTTTTGTTTTTATCATTGTTATTTTACTACATGGTTTACAGAGCTTCAGTTCAGTTCAGTCACTCAGTTGTGTCTGACTCTTTGCGACCCCATGAACCACAGCACCCTAGGACTCCCTGTCCATCACCAACTCCTGGAGTCCACCCAAACTCATGCCCATTGAATCAGTGATGCCATCCAACCAGCTCATCCTCTGTCATCCCCTTCTTCTCCTGCCCTCTTTCCTAGCATCAGGGTTTTTTCAATGAGTCAGCTCTTCGCACCAGGTGGCCAAAGTATTGGAGCTTTAGCTTCAACATCAGTCCTTCCAATGAACACCCAGGACTGATCTCCTTTAGGATGGACAAGCTTAAACTACTTAGAGTACAACAGCGCTAATGGTGATAAAAACAACTCTGTCTCCCAAATATGAGAACCGGTGTCCTAGATCTTCATTCAAGCTTTACCTCTGAAAATAGTCTTACTTTGTCAAATTAGAAAAATGTTGTGTCTTAACTATGAAAACTGTGCCTTAAGTTCTACTCAGCAGCAAGCAATGGAAAAGTTTTATCTTATTAACTATAATAGATTGAAAAATAATGATATTCATCTTTTTTGTACTTTTTAAAAGCTGAGTAGAAAAACAACAAATAAAGTGATAGTCTTAAAGCTGCCTGACCTTCATGTACTTTGTCTGCATGTGTGCCTGTTAAGTAGCTTCAGTCTTGTCCGACTCTTTACAACACCATGGACTGTAGCTCACCAGGCTCCTCTACCCATGAGACTTTCCAGGCAAGAATAGTGGAGTGGGGTATCATGCCCTCCTCCACGGGATCTTCCTGCCCAGTGTTGGAACCGAGTCTCACATCTACCTGCATTGGCAGGCAGGTTCTTTAATAGCGCTACCTGGGAAGCCCAATCAATATAGTGCTGAGGTACTTGATCTCAGAATAGAAAATTGTTCCTAGATAGTTCTCTTATTTCTCTACCAGGAAAGGGAAGCATCACTTCTCCACATATCACGCATCCCCAAGCCTGCAGAAAGATATTAAAAGATACTTCATTTAAAACTTCAAAACAAGTGACAACTAACGATACACCCATTCTAATATAAATTTCTAGCCCATGTGGAAAGAGTGTATGTTTAGTCAATATTATATTTCTGTTTAATATTTTATGATTTTACATATGTATTTAGGTCAATATCATGTTGCAAGTTGGAAAAGGAAATGGCAACCCACTCCAGTTTTCTTGCCTGGAGAATCCCCATGGACAGTGGAGCTGGCGGGCCACAGCCCATGGGGTCACAAAGAGTTGGACACGACGGAGTGACTAAGCACCAGCATCATGCTGCAAATGCTTTCAAATGAATTCAGAGTCAACATTCTTCTAACCTCTCACAAACCTTGTGGTCCATGTACCAAAAAAGTGTCTGGTGGTTAATACCTCAAATGATCGGATCAAATGATATTGCAATCTTGCAAAGTTTATGCTTTGAATTTTGATGAAGCTGAACCTTTCTCAAACAATAATATTTACCCATCATCTTGACAAGATCACCCATCATTTTGACAAGATCACCCAACTGGAAGGGACAGAGCTCTTAGGCCCTTTTGACAAAAGATTTAATGGCCTTGCTTCCAGTACATTCTGTCCTCAAAAGTTCATTCTACACATAGGCAGAGGGCACCTCCAACAAGGTGAGACTCTGGCACTCCTCACCCACAGCCTGCTAAAAGCTTCCGATATCACTTAAAAACAGTAATCTAGGAAGGAAGAGAAAATGGATGTCTATGGAAGAAATTCAGTGGAAAAATGTAAAGAATAAAGCTTGGAATTCAGGTCTAATATTTGTCATCTGGTTCCTTAATTGCCTGGCCAATTTCCAAGTTTAATTTTTATCAGGATAGCCTAAAAGTTGAGTCACTAGATTTCATTCATATTTTCACATTGAGAAATGCATGTATGAGAATCCCAAATGCACTCTTCATCCTGTTTTCTACTATGTTGTTCCCACCTGTTAATCGGTGTTTTACTCCCAAAGAGACATGGTTGCATTTTTCTATATGTTCCTAAGTGTGGTCTCATTTCAGCCTTGCTAGTTAATGCTAGTTGCTCTGTCATGTCCAACTTTTTGTGGTCCCATGGATTATAGCCCACCAGGCAGCAACCCCCTGGAGTGGGTTGCCATTTCACTCTCCAGGGCATCTTCCCAACCCAGGGATCAAACCCCCGTCTCCTGTGTCTCTTTCAATGGCAGGTGGATTCTTTACCACTGAGCCACCAGTGGTGCCTCTCATTGTTCTACATGTCTCTTCAACTTTCTTTCTCCCCTCACTAAGTGTGAACTTCCTGAAGGCAGGAACTTTGCTTGTTTTGTTTAATGCTGAATCTCAAGCCCTGGAAGCCTGCTGGACAAAACTATCCCTAAGTAAAAATGTGTTGGATCGACTGCATGCGTAAATAAGTGAAGCATTTTCAAGTCTTATCCGTGCATGGCCAAATATGCAAACAGAGGGTAGAAGGCACAACAGTCCCCATGTCAGGTCAAACCCAGCCCTTTTATAAGAACCTGAGACTAAATGTAAAAATAATTCAAGGATTGAGAAACAGGCCAGGTGGGAGTAGGCTCACTAAGACTCAAGAGTCAGAGATGGCTCACAAACCTCTGAGCTACTAGGACTAGGAATGCCTCTGCTATTCTAGCTTCAAGCATGCTGTGGTCGACATTTCCTGGGGGTGGACTAAGGTCAGAGACAAGGGGTCAAGGTCACTGTGGAGTCTATTCCCTGCTCTCCAGTGTGGATGATCTTAAACATCTTGAGCATACTCTAGCTCCAATGAACTAGTACTATAAAATCCCTGAATTTCAGAGCTGAAAGGGATTTGTGCAGAGTGGAGCCAACACTCCTTGTAAATGAGGAAACAATAGAGTGACATTTAAAAAAAATCGCAAATGTTTGTACTCAAGGTTTAGGGAAATTATTTTCTGAGAAATAAATTTAGATCCGAAAGAAATAAGGACTGAGTCACTGCTTCTAAGAGATGCTCTGTAGCTTCTTCATAAATTCCTGGTGAAGATTAAAAATTTACAGAAGAATAAAGTGATGTTAGTATCAGTGTTACATTGTTATATGACACCCAGGTTATGTTGAGTCCTATGATCTGGGCTGAATTAACACAAGGTGACAGGTGGGTGACCAGGCTATAGCTATGGCTTTGTCTTTTGGACTGGTCTAACAAAACCACCACAGACAGTGTGGCTTATAAACTACAGACGTTTAATGCTGACAGTTCTGGAGGCTGGAAGTCTGAGATCAGGATGCCAGCATGGTCAGGTGAGGAAGCTGCTTAGGTCAAAGAGCTCTCATCCAGTCTTCATATGGCAGAAGGGAGGAGGGAGCTCTGTGTGGTCTCTTTTATAAAGCCACTAATCCCATTCCTGTGGGCCCTAGCCTCATGGTCTAAGGGGCTCCCAAATGCCCCACACCTCCTAATACTATTACATCGCAGGGGTTAGGATTTCAACATATGAATCTTGGGCAGACAGAAACATTCAGACCATAGCAGGTGGTTTCAAGGCCTCCACAGAGGGTCACAGAAATTTGACCTTGCTCACAAACGAATGCCCCACTCCTCATTATAACCTGTGCTTGCGTGCTCAATTGCTCAGTCGTGTCTGACTCTCTGTAACTCTTTGTGGACTGTAGCCCATCAGGTTCTGTCCATGGGATTTCCCAAGCATGAATACTGGAATGGGTTGCCATTTCCTACTCCAGGGAATCTTCCTGACTCAGGGATTGAACTCTTAAATTTCTTGCATCTCCTGCACTGGCAGGCAGAATCAGGGATATCGAAACATATTTCTGCAAGCTGTGGCCAAATGGACCGAACAGAGGACATCATTTCCAGCCAGAACAAAGAGTTGAGAACTAGAGAGGGCACAGGTCTAAAGTCTAGGCTATTTAGATCTCACATTTAATGACTTGTTGGGCAGAGAACTCAGGAGACACCCTCCTCCACGTCAGGCAGAGCCCGGCTCCCTGGTTTTCAGTTTGGACTAGATCTATAACAAAGCGCTGATACCCGCAAACGTCTCTCCACCCGGGTCCTGGCCTCGGTCTCTCCCAGCTTCTGCATTCTGCAGTGTCTGCTTCCTGGGGTGGGAAATCGTCACCACTTATGGTCAGAGGCTTCAGTCTTAGGATATGATGAGTGCACTTATCGAAGGAATTCTTCAGAATGGTAAACTGGATAATGAAATAGGCTACGATGATTAAAAAAAAAAATCAACAGGAAATCTGAAGCAAAGGAATTCAAATAAAAAGTGAAGTTAGAAATACAAATGGGAAATAAATTCCATTACTGGGGTCTTGGAAAGCAACTGACTTTCAAATCATGGAGCGCTTTGTTTAAATAATTACAGATGTCAACAAAGAAATGAGCTGCTACCATTCCAATCTGTGTTTCTTAACTTTGGTCCACAGCACGTAAACCACCACAGTGTAAAGAAACAAGCAAAAGGACAACAAAATTAACTACCCAGAAACTGCCTGTATCCCATGGGGAACCTCCATGAGCCGCCACCCCCGGCCCTGCCAGACCTCCCCTTCCCCACCTCTCCGCCACTTTGTCCCCCCTCCCCTCCCACCCTGTTCTCTGTATTTGCATACTCCTTGCTCCTCATTCTTGATACCAAGTGTGAACTACCCAGTGATCTTAGTCCTACATTTAAAACTCATTAAAAATCTGTTTGCCATTCCTCGCAAAGATTAATCGCACAAGTAGAACATAATAGCTTTGCTGATTTAAATGCTCCCGCTTTACCATTTCACTTCAAATGTACTGTAATTATATTATATTGCTTCTGGCCAAGTTAGAAAATTATTCAAATAATAATCCTATTTTTGGTGTATGGTATACTTTTAGCACTATTTCTCATGTAAAACCTGCAAATGTACTTATACGTGTCTAAATAAGTAAGATTACCTATCTGTCTATCCATCCATCCATCCATCTCTTAAACTGCGCAGTTATATGTCTTAGTCACTTAGTCATTTCCAACTATTTGCAACCCCATGGACTATAACCCGTCACACGTCTCTGTCCATGGGATTTCCCAAGCAAGAATACTGCAGTGGGTTGTCATTCCTTTCTCCAGGGGAGCTTCCTGACCCAGGGACCAAATCTGGGCCTTCTGATTTGTAGAAAGATTCTTTACAATCTGAGTTACCAGTATTCAAATATCCACAGGAAAGGCTAACCCTTTACCCTTTGGGTGTTTTGCCTTTTGTACTACCACTTTTCTATCTTTCACTTGTGTTTTTAATAAGAAATTTACACCAAAGATCATATCCATTTGCTTGCTCAGGCTTATACACAGGGGCATAATGAGAGCATGGTTCCCAGTTATGTCTTTTGAGGAATCATTTGTGCTTATTTGATCCTAGTAAGTTAGAGAAAGAAGCAATTCCTGGCATTGTTCTCTACCTCCCAACTTTTGATTTATCCTTCTTGAGAATTAAGTCAGAGCAAAAAACCCTTGCCATAGCTATACTTGATACTTGAGAAAGTATATAGAGATGTGTCTACAACATAAAAAATAATTTTAAGGATCCTTTCCTTCTGTGTCATACAAAAAGCAAACACGGAGTCAAATTTTCCATTGTTTTTGTTTTTTAAAGAATTGGAAAGCACTGAGCAAAGGAGGCGATGTTCATGAACTCCAGGTCAAGCAAAGCTCTGGCAGCAGTAAACAGCTTCTTATAAATATGATTTTATTTAAATGAGAGAGAAAGATTTCTGGTTTTCTCTTCCATTCTCAACTGATTGGTAAGGCAAGCTCTACAGAGATTGATAAAATTAACTAGAACCAATTTTAGTTAATCATTTCTAGTTTATTTTTGTTACCTAGAAGTGACCCAGAACTAAAATTTACTTTTGAGATTTCATCTAGGGGAATGATTATAAAACTAAATTGTAAATATGTTGAATTTTTTTTTCATTCATCAGATATTTATTGATTCCCTACAGTGGGCTTAAAGCCTCTTGAAGGCACCGGGAAATTTGGTAGCTAACCAAACAGACAAAAATTCCTTCATTTGTAGTTGAGAGAGAAAGATGATAATGTAAATAATTAAATATATAGGATGTTAGAAGGTAGTAAAAAGGACACAGGGGTATGTAGTGTCAAAGTTCAACTGTAAATAAAGTAATGTGAAGTCTTCTTCCCTAAGTAGATAAGAGGGTGCAGATGATGAGATGTGAGGAGAGTCCCAGGTGAGGGAGGAGCATCTTCAATGTTCCTGAGGAAGGACAGCATCCCACAGCAGTGAGCCTACAGCCCCCTGGAGGGGTTCAGCATCAGAAGATGAGCTCAGTCGGGAAACAGAGCGCTCCAGGATGATGGAGAAGAGTCCAGCACTGGAGGACCTTTGATGTTGACTCTGAGTATCTGAAAGCTCAAAGGAAGTATTTGAACTAGGAATCTGACCTAATTTATGCTTTTAAAGATCATATTGACTCTAGTTTTGAAGACAGACTGTTGGGCAACTGAAGCTGGGAGACTGGTAATGGAGTAAAGGTAATCATTTTGGTTCAATAGGACAGTGCACCAGGCAGGTAAGGAGGTGGTGAGAGGTGGCTGATCCTGGCTAGATCATGAAACTAAGATGGTAGAACTGGTGATTGGTTAGAAAACAGGGTTTAAGGGATAAACAGAGCTAAGACCGATATACACTTCATCAACTAAAACCATAGGAATAGTCAACCATGAGTTTGATGTAGGGTGTCCATTCACTGTGAGCATATTTACTATGAATTCCTACCAACATGAAAGAAAAAAAAAGATCTTCCTTAGCTAACTTGAGTACAGGTAGGAATCCCCAAATGATTTCTACCTATATGATTTGCTTCCCCTCCTTGAAAAGGTATTTCTCCCTTTTCCCCCAAATATTTTCTTTAGACTTCATGAATATCTTAATGGATTTTTTTTTAATTTGACTACACACCGCAGAGCATGTGGGGTCTAAATTCCCCAACCAGGGATCAAACCCATGTCCTCTGCATTGGAAGCATGGAGTCTTAACCATTGGATTGTCAGGGAAGTCCTTAACGGATCTGTTTGTCTTTCAAAGCACACATTTTTTCTTAAATAATTATGTTAAAAATTACTACATACTTTTTATAGCTTCACATAATTACTATTTACATTGTTATTAATCTCTATAACTTTTCCCATTAAAGTGTAAAATATAAATATATATATATATATATAAAACTCTTTCACTATGTATACTAAAAACTTTTCTTGAAATGGTAGTAAATACCCCAAACTAGATATATATATATATTTGCATTCTCTTCCACACAGTGAATACAGTTAATGTATTGCTCTCAATTACTGAGGAGGGATATGCGTGTTTTAGCAAATGGCAAAAATCTGAACCATAACAAATGCAGCAGCTGTGTACCTGGCTAGTCTCACATGATCTGTGTCCCAATTCTGAAATGCAAGAATTAAGCAAACAAAAGTGAGACAGCTTTCCTGTCACCTTTATTTTTGCCAGACTGACTCAAATGAAGATTACTTCTGACTGTGTGTTTTCAAATCTGGAATTATTTTAGTAACAGCTCCTGAAAAACTAAGAGCTATCACACATCTGTTTCTTCCTCCAAAATCGTTCAAACTCTGAAAATATTAAAACCGATTAAGGAAATTAAATACATTTAGCAAGCTGGTCCAGTCTAGCTCCTCCAAACACATTGGAGAGAGAACCAAATCCATCTGGAGTTTGTTGATATTTCTTGAAATCTCATTTAAAGATGTAGGTGTTGGTACAGCATATGGTGGTTTACTCACACAGAATGTGGTCGAAGATCGTAGTCAACTTCAATTCCCAGATACAGATGGTCATTTTTGAGTAACCTTCCCTAATGGCAGACTTCATGGAACCATTTCAGGAGTACAACCGAAAACATACTTCATGGAACTTTTATGTCATAATTTTAAAAGATGAAACAAGTTTTAAAAGAGACTGTTTTGTCCTACCGCATTCACCTGGAAGGCTGCTCACTCGGAAGAGCTACTGATTGTCACTGAGTTCAGACCTTTCATCTATATCTTGATAGTCGCCCATCAGATTACTCATGTGTTCCTTTGGATCCATTGTCTTTGAAAAACATTGAAGAAAATATGGCAAAACAGACCAGCTAGTGTCTTCCAAACTCTATAATCAGATCAACACTAGACTACAACACATTACATTTAGGAGAAAGGCTACAGACTCAAGTGTAAAAATGACTATGAACGATCATCCAATTTTATCTCCTTTCTCTTCCTTTTTCAAAGTGTTCAAAATTACCAGCTTCCACCTTGCATTCTAATTTGAAGCATTAAAAAAATCATGCTCTAATAAAAAAAAATCATCTCTAATAATGACAATCAAAAAATCACTTGTTAAAAAGAGCGTGCTTGTTCCCAGATTCCTGAGATATGGACAAAATGACAACATTTCCGAAGTCCCTGTTCTTCAAGGGACAGCTGCCTTCTCATCCACTTGTTTTTGCCCATTCCCCACTTCTGATAGGCTCATTTTGGGGGCAAACTATTAACATATTCTATATGATGGTCCATTTTCCACATATGCATGTACAGCAATAGAAATGTTATATAGGTAAGATTAGCAAGAAAAGAAAATAGTGTTATGGCCATCTTTCCAGGGTCCAGGGATCCTAAGTATGGTCAAAAAAGGGGCTGGGGGGCTACCCTGGTGTCTCAGTGGTGAGGAGTTTGCCTGAGACACTGGTTCAATCACTGGGACAACCAAGCCTGTGCGCCAAAACTACTGAACTTATATGCCACAATTACTGAAGCCGGTGCATCATGGAGCTCTGCAGTGAGAGAAACCACCACAGTGAGAAGCTCGTGCACGGCAACTAGAGAGTAGCCCCTACTTGCCACAACTAGAGAAAAGCTGGTGCAGCAATGAAAACCCAGCATAGCCAAAAGGAAATAAATAAAATGATGTTAACAAAGCAGCAGGGAAGGGGGAGGTGGAGCTGGATGAAGCAAAAGCACAGGGCCCACAACAAGACCCTGCTGCCCAGGTCCGAGGGTGGTAGTACTCACAAGGGTACTCACTGAGGCCATCCAAAGAGCACAGGCACGAGCTCATCCACAAGGCTGGTACCCACACCATTGCCTGCAGTTGGTCTGAACTGTGGCCCAGATGGGCAGGAAGTGTCTGTGGAGCCAGCACAGGCTGTGGGCTCCATCAGACGGTGAAGAGAGCCACGCTCTCCAGGCACAGCTGCCCCCACCCCAGACACAATGGGCCACCTAGACCATGGGGTCACTTCTCCCTTTACTCCCCATCTTCCTGCATTCTTTCTACTTGTCCTGGCTTTACTTCAAATGGATCAACCCGGAGAAGCCTTACTCTGCTTCTCCGTCGTTGGGGCCGGTCTTAGTATACATCCAAGGCTGAGAGGAGGAATGATAGCTATGAGGGTCTCTGGGGTGAGTGGGTGTTGGTGTCAGTTCCTGTTCTTTAAGTTGGGCTGACATTACCCAAAATATTCCTGAGAGTAAATAATTAGTAATAGGTTTCTGGTCTTTTTTTTTTTTATTATTAGTTTTGCCATACAATGACATGATATCGCCACGGGTTTACATATGCTCCCCCTCCAGAACCCCCCTCCCTCCTCCCTCCCTCCTGACTCCCTCCCCCCGGGAAATCTCGATGCACCAGCCCCGAGCATCAATACTGGGCTGGTGATTGATTTCACATATGATAATTAACATGTTTCAATGCCATTCTCCCATATCATCCCACCCTTGCCCTCATCCACAGAGTCCACGAAGTCTGTTCTATACATCTGCGTTCCTTTTGCTGTCTCGCATGCTGGGTTCTCGTTACCGACTTTCTAAATTCCATATATATGCGTTAGTATACTGTATTGTTGTTTTTCCTTATGGCTTACTTCACTCTGGATAATGGTCTTTGAAATAAAATTTAGTTCGTTTTCTCTGGGTATGTAGGTATGTAGAGAAATAAGGAAACAAATAAGTACATTTTAATTAGCTTTTTTTAAAAAAGGTAATTGGGTTCCTATTGGGCTTCTCTGGTAGCACAGTGGTAAATGAAGCTGCCTGTCAAGGCAGGAGATGTGGGTTCGATTCCTGGGTCAGGAAGATCCCTTGGAGAAGGAAATGGCAACCCACTCTAGTACTCTTGCCTGAAAAGTCCCATGGACAAAGGAGCCTGGTGGGCTACAGTTCGTGGTGTCACAAAAGAGCTGGATAAGACTTAGTGACTAAAGAAGAATTGGATTCTTAGGAATATCTTTATACTTATAGAAATTTAAACTTCTGTTTTTCTTTATGTGTATGCCACACAGCATGCAGAATCTTAGTTCCCCAACCAAGGATCGAATCCCTGACCTCTGCAGTGGAAGTACAGAGTCCTAACCACTGGACTTTTAGATAATTCCCTAGATATTTTAAAGTTATTTAAGCAGAGTTATTGGTGATTTGGGCTTCCCTGGTGGCTCAGACTGTAAAGAACCCGTCTGCAATGCGGGGGACCTGGGTTCGATCCCTGGCTTGGGACGATCCCCTGGAGGAGGACATGGCAACCCACTGTAGTATTCTTGCCTGGAGAATCCCCATGGATAGAGGAGCCAGGCAGGCTTGAGTTCATGGGGTCGCAGAGTCGGACACAACCGAGCAACTAAGCACAAACACATACTGGAGATTTAGTTCCAGTGAATTCTGACCATTTAGTGATCTTGTGCAACTAACATTTCACGTTTTAGACATGAAGAATTATTTAGAACTCTAAGTCTTTAAGCATCTAACACACATACAATATTTTTAAGGGGGTAGGGATGAATAATAAAAACTTCCCATCTTTAAATTTAGTTCATAAAACGAATAGGATTAAAAGTACATGTTAGCTTTTAGTGATACTATGCTAGTCTTATTTTAACTAAGGCAGTAGCTTTTGCTTCTTTTATTAATTCAAATTAGAAAGTTTAAAATGTCTTGGCATAAAATGCCAAGTTGGAGTCACTACACTAATCTATACCAAGAAATGGTAAAAGCAGCAGGGAGAATGAAATGCTACATCCAATTAACAAGAAAACAAAACTGCACTACTGTGATTGTCCAGGGTGCCAGGTATCCTGAAATCAAGGTGGTCCCCAATCTTGGAAGAGGGAATGACAACAACGTTATAGATAATATGGCCCTTTGAATCTGAGTTTAAGTATCAATCAGGCCTTCTGGTCACTGGAGATGAAGGTGACATGATAAAATAATTTTATCACTGTATGATCATAAAATAGAAAGTCATTAAAATAAATATACACTTAAGACATTCTTGCTGGAAAAAAGGGGGGATTACAACATACTTTTCAATCCAAATAACCTCAGGATTAAAAACTGGGGGGAGAATGAAAACATCTCAATGGTTCTGCGGTATAAATCACAGAAGAGATGATCCATCAAAAGAACAGCAAGATTTCTGATCACTCTCCAGGCACAGTATCCAAGGTCCTTGTCAGCTTTGACTGCTATTCTGAAATGTTCAAGGAGCATATGGACAATCCTTGAGTTAGTCAAACATTCCCTTGAGGCTTTAATCATAGTGACTGCACTTGTTCATTTCTACAAATTCTCTATTTAGTCCTTTTAAAATTTTTATAGTCTCTCATTTCTATTGTTTCTCTCAGTTTGCTCCAGTCAGTCAAATTCCTGGATCCCTAATTGTTTTGCTTGCCGAAACTGCTGATGCCTTCAGGGTAGTACATTTGTCATCTCATCCTTGACATTTTAAAATTCAGCCTGTTGTCAGTGGGGTTTCTCTTCTTTCTTAAGGGATTCTAGCATGAGGCACTGGGTAGAAAGCCCTGCAGAGAAGTGTTAATGTTCATCTAATGTTGGTGTCTTAAGGGTTTCCAGATAAGCCTTCCTATTAGTCTTTTCACCCTAAGATTCTATACAAATTGCTAAGTCGCTTCAGTTGCATCTGACTCTTTGCGACCTGGTGGACTGTAGCCCACCAGGCTCCTTTGCCCACGGGATTCTCCAGGCACGAATACTAGAGTGGGTTGCTATAGCCTCCTCCAGGGGATCTTCCAGACCCGGGGATTGAACCCTTATTTCTTCAGTCTCTTACCCTGCCAGGTGGGGTCTTTACCACAGGGCCACCTGGGAAGCCCTCTGTACAACAGACAAGATCCGGTCAAGTGTCTGGTTTTTCAAGGGAAAAAAAAGTTCCCCACTTATGAAACAGAGGACAAGCTTCTCTGGTGATTTCAAACCAGAGGAGTTTCTAGCTGTTTCCACGTCAGGACTGCCCGCCTAGTCTGCAGGCATGGCAGCTCCCTTCTCATCCAGCCTGAGATCATGTCCTTTCTAGGTGGGTGCTGAAGTCTACGCACTGGCTGGTTTATAAAAGACAGGAGTTTATGTCTCCCAGTTCTGGAGGCTAGAAGTCTGAAGAGGGATGCCAGCAGAGCTGGAGTCTGGTAAGGGCCCTCTTGGTAGATGGCCACCTTCCTGGGTGAAGGGTGACGGCACTCTCTAGGGCCTCTTTGATAAGGGCACTAATCTTACTCATGAGGGCTCCACCCTCAAGACCCATTCAATTCCCAAAGGCCCCGCCTCTAAGCACATCACACTGGGGATTAGGTTTCAACAGGTGAAGTTGCCGGTCTATGGGGGACAACACGAAAATATTCATTTATGGTAGTGGACCTTTAGCATCTGGTCCTCTTTCCTCTTGGATCACATCTAGATCTTAAAGCCTTGAGTTTAAGTTGTATCAGTTTTGGTTTCTCCATTTCTGGTACCTGGGTATTTCCCTTTCTTTCCCTGAAGATTGCTGTTGTTATTTCTGTTTAGTTGCCAGGTTGTGTCCGACTCTTTTGCAACCCCGTGGACTGTAGCATGCCAGGCTTCTCTGACCATGCCCAGGTAAGAATACTGGAGTGGGTTGCTATTTCCTTCTCCAAGGGATCTTCTCAACACAGGGATGGAACCTGAGTCTCTTGGGTCTCCTGTCTTGGCAGGTAGATTCTTTTCCACTGAGCCATCAGAGAAGCCCCATTCTTGCAGAGAAGCTATGTATTATATTTTTTGCTCTTATCTTACTGATGATTTCTAAGAGTCTCAAGTACAGAGGAAGAAGGCAGGCCAGTATAGCCTGGGTCAGGCATGTTGTTGGAAGTCATATAAACCCATACTGAAGCTAAGCACACTGAACCCAGGACCGTCTTCATTCACATTTAACACAGAAAGCTGTAACCAGCTTCATTTATTGGAGCTACAGGGCACAGAATCCCAGAGTCACCTTCAGAGAAGTCAGTCAATCAACTGACTCTACTCTTTATGAACAGAAATTATCATGTCACAGCAGCTGACAAAAGACAGCTTCCTAAATACTGTCTGGTTAAGACCAGAAACCCCTCAACCACACATTTCAGGCCAATTTCTTAGAAAATTTTCTACCTCTGTCAGTTTCCACTCAGGACTTTCTCATCAGATTTTTTCCCTTAGTGTTTTAAATACTTAATTAGGCCATTTTCCTTTCTGCTTTGAATTTTGCCAGAATTCCATTTTCAACTTGAAAACCATGGTAGACCATCCCTTCCGTTCGCCACCTCACCCCATTTAATCAGGGATTAAGTTCTATTAACACCAATGCTTTGTAGTTTTACTTATATTCATTCTCACTGCCATTCCTTGGTTCAGGCACTCAGCCAGGTCTCCTCTGGCTTCTTAAAGTCCCCTACCTGCTCCCTTGGCACACAAGCATTCACAAGGCTTCTGAAATTTATATTTTTCAATTCAGTTCTTCAGAGGCTTCCAATGATAACCAAACTGTCTTCCAAATTGCTTAGTGCACATACAATTTTGTGTTATCCCCCTCTGTTCTTGTCTCCACTTATTTATTCAAATGTACTATTAAAAATGGTTTCAGAAAAATTGAGAAAAATAGTACAAGAGCTCCCATGTACCCTACTCCAATTTTTCCCTATTATTAACACCTAATATTAGTATGGCATATTTGTCTCAATTATTAAACCTTTATATGGTACGTTATCATTAAAGCCCATAGTTTCTTCAGACCTCCTTTTCAGTTTTCAAGGTTCAATCCTTGTGTTGGGAAGATCCCCTGGAGCAAGACATGGCAGAGCACAGAGGCGCCTGGCAGGCTACAGTTCTTGGAGTTGCAAAGAGTCGGGATTGCAAAGAGTCAGACACGACTGAATGACTGCGTACGACTTTTCTTTTTTTTTTAACAAGTCTTAGCATTTGTTGTCCTCCTATAAATTGCCTAATCACATCCTTTGTCAATTCTATTTTGTATTTTGCAATTTTGCCCTTCTAGCAAATGCACTAAACTTTCATGTGTACTCTGGATGTGAATCTTTCATCAGTTTTCCTTGCTGCAATTACCTTGTCCTAGCTTGCATTTATGTTTATGATGTCCTTCCTCAAAGTGGTCATCTTTTATCTTGTAGCTGAATACATCAAATTCTCGACTAATGGCTTGGCCTTTGTGTATCTCATCTAAGAAATATTTTTTCATGGTTGTCACTATATCAATACTAATCCAGATTATGAATGTATAGGATTTGATACTGAGTTTAAACTAATTATTCTCCATGTAGTGAGCCAATTTTCAACATTAGGCACTGAATATCATCTTTAACCTGTAACTTATGATGCCAAGATCACCAAATATTAATACAAATTCCCTTAAGCATCCAGCTCTGATACTGGTTTCCAGTTTGGTGAGTTATTTGCTAGGTTATTAGTTATTAACTCATAACCACTCCTCATACTAAATACCAGACCTAATAAAAAACCATAATTACATAAGTTATAGTTAAGTGGACTTTTCTCATCTCTCTCTATATAACTTATGGTCTTTCAGAATCCAACCTCTCTGCGTATTCTTCTTAAATATTCATTTTAATTTAGTTGTTTAATTCACTACATGTCCAAGCCCCCGATGTCCCTTGCTAAATGAACCCTGATGAGGTAGCAAAACAGAGAGAAAGAGGTAAGGATATCGATTGCAGACACCTGGGCTAAATCTTTGCCATTTACTAGCTGCATGACTCCAAGCCAGTTGCGTCGGCCATCAGAGCCACAGTTCTCTCTTCTTTGGGGGCAAATAAAACAACAGGATTAATGAACATTTATTGCATGTCCTACTGCACAGCCTGAGGAAGCAGCAAAGATTATTACTGTTACCTTTTAGGCAAAAATTTCAAGCTTGTCCAGACTTACACAGCTAATAAGTAACTGTTAGAGTTTGAATGTAGGTTATCTTAAGTTAAAAGTTTGTATTCCTTCTTTTACACTATATCCCCTCGTTTGGACCACAGGGAGAGATGTCAGTAATTATTATTAGCCCAACTCCTGAACAGAGCAGAAGCTCTCACAACCTTGGCTTGCTCCAGTGGCTTTATGACAGAATACAAATTCCCTTAAGCATATTCCTCACAGGAAACAGAAAATTCACCGTGTTTATCAGAACAAAGCCACAAAAATAATAATGGTTCCCAGGTACCGAGGGTTGACATTTTTGTGAAGCCCTAAGCTAAGCACTTGGATTATTTGGCTAATTTAATGCTCATATTGTTCTAATGTGGAAGACACTTATATTTCCAATGACTGAGATTTTGCTAGGTCAAAAACCTTCCCCACTTTACACAACTAGTATGGGCAGAGCTGAACTTCAACCTAGATTTTCTCAGCCTCCAAATCCTTCTCTTTTAACAATATGGTACAAAGTCTATATTTTTAAATCATGTTCTAACTATTACTTTTCTAGTTTCTTCTTATAGACTTTTAATACATATTTTGTAGTATAAGAAATAAAACACATTTGAATGCTTTCCTATGGAAGTAAAAAGTCTCTTCCATTTTTCTCTTTAACAAGGAGAAACAGGGGTGATTATATTTAGAATTCATTGTTTCCCACTGTCCTTAAAGTGCAGTTAGTGATATTACCAACATCTGTAAATAAATTGTAGGAAAAGAATATTGCTTTTGATAACAGTATTTACTGATAGTAAATGCTAAACAAATCAGGGGCACATGCTACTAATTAGGGTGTCAATCTCTACCTGACAGACACATACTGACTGTGACTTTTAAAAGCTCAGGCAGTTAATTCTATAAAGGTCAGAAATGGGTTCATTAAATATTGTGCCAAAATCATCCTGAGAGAAAAAGATATGGGGACTTCCTGTCATTGTAGTGACTTACTTTTCCAAGGAGGAGTTACCCGTGACAAAGAAAATAAATACAATGGTCAAGAACAGAAATTAGGTTAAATATTACATTAGTTCCCAAAGTAAAGCCACAAGGTACTGGCATTTAGTACTGTTTAAGTAGTAACATTGTGAAGGTGAATAGATCTATGTCTGGTTCCATCTCGTCTGTAATATGGGCTGGCAAAACCACTTGTCTTTCCTGTTACCATATGTAAAACAACTCAGCTTTTATTTTATTTTAATGTTCAAAGGCATCCCCTAAACCTGTTTAATTTGTTGCCTTTAAAATTAAACACTGAAGAATACAAGGTACCCCCGTGTAAGACTCTCATCTAATATGAGTGCTTACTCATCTTGGTTATTTTTTATGGTAGATTTTCATTTGAGTCTTATGACTGTTGGAAACACTGAACTTAATAGAACTCTTTCTCAAGTATTGATTCCCACCTTACAGCTTATGAGACTGTTGTTGATTAGTCGCTACGACGTGCCTGATTCTTTTGCAAACTCATGGACTGTAGACTGCCAGGCTCCTCTTTCCATGGGATATTCCAGGCAAGAATACTGGAGTGGGTTGCCATTTCCTTCTCTAGGGGACCTCCCTAACCCAGGGATTGAACCCACGTCTCCTCCATTGGCAGGTGGATTCTTTACCATTGAGCTACCAGGGAAGCCTGTTAAGAGGTAATCAACAATAAATTTCAGTCGAATTCTCTCATGCTTGCTATCATTTTGTATAAAATTCCTGGTGCCAATACCATCCTGTTCTAATTAGTTTAGCTTTTTGTTGCATAATTGAAGATAAAATTTGCCTCTTACTACGCTTTTCATAAGTTTTTCCACTTCACTCACTGATTTTTTTCCAGATAAACTTTAGATTAATTTTTATTGCCTCATCCCTAATGAATTTTTTTTTAACCTGGAACTCTATTCAATTTTTAAGTGTGCTGTGGAAGAACGTACATCTTTTCAATGTGCAGTATTTATGCAAAGTCTCTCAGCAGATTACACTTTTATCACATTTGCTAAGTTTCTGCATTTGGATTTCAAGCAGTTTGAGTTGAAATAACTTCCAAGAATGTTACAGTTTTGCAGCTGCTGAATTTGAGATCTTGTACTGTTAAGTTTTGTAACAGGTTCTTACAGATAGTTAGGGCTGCTATTGATCTTTTTGTTATAGCATATTTTCTAATCTGGAAAGATGTACTGTAGAAAAGTGTTAGACTGGCCAGCAATTATGTCACATCAAGCTCAGTACAGAGAGTCAAATGGATAAAACTGCAATGTTTCCTGGTTTCATCTAAGAGGACAGACCTTTACTGATTAAATTTCAGCAGTGTCACCCATACTTAAAATTTAGTGACAGGTCAACATATTCAGCAGGAAATACAAATGGATTGCCAGACCTCAAGAGCTCAGGTCATGGGATTCATTTTGTAGCCAAATCCTTCGTGTACAGGACTTAAGGAGAATAGATGACAACTACATTCTCAAAGATTTTATGGCACGCAACAGAGGCATGCCAATAGCAGCAGAGGGGGAGGAGAGGAAATGCAAAATCGATAAGCGACTGTGGCTTGTAGCATCGTCTAGCTCACTCTTGGCACTGAATGTCCACATAGTTTATTGTAAATAATAAGCTTTCTCTAGACTGAGTAATAAAGACATAAGCAATTCCCTGCATTCCAAGGGCATCCACTCAGTTGAGAAGGGAACACTGAGTTCTGGATGGAGCACTCCTGACAGTGGCCTCCAGAGCAAAGGATTAAGCCCAAACAGGTTTATTCCCACTGCTGCTGAGAAGTCACGGGTACTGTCAACAAAAGAAGAGGGAATGGCTCCATCACCTCTCCCAGGGAAGATGTTTGTGTTGCTATTGTTTAGTCACTAAGTCATGTCTGACTCTTTGTGACCCCATGGACAGTAGCCTGCCAGGTCCTCCGTCCGTGAGATTTCCCAGGCAAGAATACTGGAGTTGGTTTCCATTTCTTTATTCAGAAGATCTTCCTGACCAGGGATCAAACCCACGTCTCCTACATTGGCAGGGTGATTCTTTATCACTGAGCCACCAAGCTGTTCATATCAGGGGATAGTTAAAATAACCTCTCCTGCTGCACAACAAAGAGGATACAGCAGGTACGCACACAGTCAGAATGCTGTGAGAAGACCAAGTGCTGAACAGGAACTGTTAGCAAGTACTAATGTGAACAGCAGGACAAAGTCTGAGGTCAACGTATCTAAGGAGAGTCTCTGGAGGACCCACAGCTATTCCAATGGAGATGCTGGGCATAACCTTCAGGGTGCAAAGGAGCTGTGTGTAGTACGCAGTGAAACTGCAGTGACAGATGAGAACATAATTCTGGTCCCCCTTATAATTTTAAGCTCCTGCATGAGCATGTGAGCAAGCCTGGCAAGAATTAAAGAACTGTTTCTTCCTTTGTAAGCAGCAAATGCAAGAACCTTAAGAAAAGCATCTATGCTGTTTGCAGCTGAGGGCAAACACACAAGAGAGATATTTGTACAGGATCATTTCATTTCCACTGAGATTTGTTTAGAAAAAAACCCAAACGTTAGTAATTGCAGATTTTTGCACTCTGGCCATGTGAAATTAGGGGAAAAAAATTCAACATGGTTTGCATAGTTAAGGCTTTGATTAATTATTTATTTACAGTGGTAAAGAACTCCCCTGACACTGCAGGAGACATAAAAGACACAGGTTAGATCCCTGGATTGGGAAGATCCTGTGGAGGAGGGCATGGCAACCCACTCCACTATTCTTGCATGGAGAATTCCATGGACAGAGGAGCCTGGAGGGCTACAGTCCACATGGTTCCAAAATGTCAGACACAACGAAAGTGCAACAATGAAATTCATTATTAGTCCCTACTCTATGCATTCCACAAGATACTGTGTTGTTTATCTCCCTCTGCAAAATAAGCAAGACTGATCAAAGATCTTCCAATCTATCAAGGGGGAACAAAGAAACACAAATATTTTAATACAAGATGTGTTTTTATAACAGTGAGAATCGAGTTACAAAAATGATACCAGGAGATGGAACCTCCCTGGCAGTCCAATGGTTAAGAATCTGCCTTTCAATGCAGGCGACACAGGTCCAATCCCTGGCTGGGCAGCTGAGCTCCCACATGCCACAGGACAACTAACTCCGTGCACTGCTACTAGCGAAGCCCACTAACCACAACAAGAAGATCTTGCACCTCAATTAGAGAAGTCCGCTCCCAACAATGACAAATCCATGCACTGTGAGGAAGACCTGGTGCAGACAAAATAAAAAAAAAAAAAATGTTTCGATGATAGCTGGAGAACCCAGGATGAAGAGAGAAAAATAGGCACTCTGCTTTCCCTCTCTCCTCGATGGAATTAGGTGGTAGGCCTAAAGGAGGTAATTAGGATCAGATGAAGCCATGAGGATGGGGCCCTCCTGAATAGGATCAGTGCCCTTATAAGAGTCATAAGGCCATCTGCTTTCTCTTTCTGCTCTCTGCCATGTGTTGGCAGACTGCAACCTCTAAGAGGAATCTGGCAGAATCAGACCATGCTGGCATCCTGATCTCTTCTAGCCTCTAGAACTGTGAGCAAGAAATACATGCTGTCTATAAACCACCCAGGCTATGGTAATTTTGTCACAGCAGCAACCCAAACAAAGACAGGACTTAATCAAGAAGTGAGACCCCAAAAACTCTCTTGGAGAAAGTAGTATTTTACCCTGGCCTTGAGCACTGGGTAGCTTTCAAAAGACAGAGGTAGGGGACTGGAGATGTACTTGGAGGAAAATTAGAGAGGGCACCCAGACAGACGTGGCTCTGGCAAGTGTATGGTTCAGCTTGAAGCATCATTGGGAATACTGGACTGGGAATTTGCTTTTCTTTTCTTATGAAGAATCTCTGAAGACCCGGATAACTATTCCTCAGTCTTGATGTCCCTGTCTGTGTTCAAACCGAGCCCCTTAGATGAGTCCCACCAGTTGGGCAAGTTCTGTGTGGTTGTTTTCCAGCTCTTGCTATTACATCACCAAGTACCTTCCATGGCATCCCTGAAGCGGGGTCAGCAGTAGCATTGCTTATACCTGCCCCTCCCTGGCTCTGTGTGCCTCCGGGGCACCTCCCTGTCACCCATTTGCATTTGCCCAGCACAGGTGAGGTGTGATCATCAAAACTGTGCTGCTTCCATAGCAATAATTTTCCAAACCACCAATCAGACTTTTACAGAAAGTCCTTAAGGGAGGGGTTATAAATGAAGTGAGTCTCACAGATTACCACTGTTCTCTCCTCAGGCAGAGCACAAGGCAGTGTGGCTTGAAGAGGAGCCTGGAGGGCTACATCCACGGGGTTGCCAAGAGCTGGACACGACTGAACGGCTGAGCACAGCACACACACAGCCTGCGTGAACTACACCGAATACAGCAGAAAGTGAGAGAATGCAGAATTGATGGTGGTTTTTGTTTTGTTGTGTTTGTTTGTCCAGTGAGACCAAGAGGTGAAACGACTTACCAAAGCTTACTCAAGAAGCCATGTTGCCAGAAATGAAATTTAGGATTCCAGATACACAAGGAGCAGTAGATTACTAATTCTTACTGTCTGGAACTTAAAAGTGAATGACTAATGGCATTAAAACTTCCAGTAAACCATTCTGAATAAGCTTGGGTCCAATAGCATTCTTTATTTGCCTAATTTGAGTATGCAAATAACAAGGTTAGATTCTTGCTCTCAAGGAATTTAGGGGAGACACACATATAAAGCATGAATTCTAATCAGGACAGAAAGAATGTCCAAACTGACGTGTTCAGATTTCCCAGTGCTAGCAAGGTAAACCAAGAACATGGATATTATAAAACAGAGGCTGAACCAATTTCACGTTGATATTTTCTCCTTTCCACATTTAAATACAGGGTTGCTTTGGGTATCTTATGTCCTAGAGCCACATAAAGAAAAGAAATAGACAACTTCTTTTTGCTAAACCTGGATGGACTCAAACCAGAGAATTTGGATAATTAACTTGAATCATCCACTTAAGGACTTGTAACCATCTCAATAGTTTTGCATTATTAATGACTTCTCAGAATATCAGAATGCCTTTAAATTCCCACTTGATTTTTCTGTTCTCAGCTATAATTACCAATAAAAGTTATTACTTGGACAATTTATAATACTAGGTGCCAGACAATGTGCTCTGTAAGTACACACTCAATTTCACTCCAACTTCTCAATAATAATGCAATATGAGTATTATTATTCATGTTTTTTCAGGTGAGGCAATGTGATGGCTCAGATGGTAAAGAATCTGCCTGCAGTGTAGGAGACTGCTATTCGATCCCTGAGTTGGGAAGACCCCTTGGAGAAGGGAATGGCTACCCACTCCAGTATTCTTGCCTGGAGAAGTCCATGGACAGAGAACTCTGGCAGGCTATAGTCCATGGAGTCAGCCGCAGAGTGACTAACACTTTCATTTCACAATGAAGGGCCCAGATGGGTAAGGAAATGTTCCAGTGATCCTACTGCCATATGGAGGCCAAACCAAACATAACTCAGGCTGACTCTGAATCTCTTCCACATATTTACAACTCCACACATCCAACAATTTTCCCTGTGACAGCTTTCCGCGAGTTTCTTTTGCTGTAAATAATAATATCCATTTCCTATCTTGTGCAGGGACATGCCCAGAGGGCATTGTATCTAGGTGGAGCAAGAAATACAGACTAAAATCACATGGTTATTGTTAGAATTAAATTAGAGGATAGCCTCAAACACTGCACAAAGTAAAGTGCTATATAAATGTAAGGTTTTAATAGGCTTTATAGTAAGAAAAAAATTATACTAAACAGTTGTGTAGTATTGAAGCCACAGCTGTGTTATTAGAGCTATTTCTGTTTGTCTTTACTTTCCAACTAAATCATAACACTGACCAGAAGGAAAAGAGCTTCCCTGGTGGCTAGGTGGTAAAGAATCTGCCTTCCAATGCAGGGGAGAGATATGGGTTTGACCCCTGGTCTGGGAAGATCGTACATGCCGCAGGACAACCAAGCCCATAGGCCACGACTACTGAGCCAGAGTTGAGAGCAGTCCAGGGGCTGTGGTCACTGACGCCTGAATGCCCTAGAGACTGTGCTCTGCCACAAAAGAAGCCCCTGCAATGCAAGCGCATGCACCCCAACTAGAGAGGTGCCCTGCTCAGTGGTAAAGAATCCTCCTGCCAGTGCAGAAAACCTGAGTTTGATCCCCGGGTGGGGAAGATCCCCTGGAGGAGGGCATGGCAACCTACTCCAATCTTCTTGCCTGGAGAATCCCACGGACAGAGGAGCCTGGCAGGCTACAGTACAAAGGGACACAAAGAGCTGGACATGACTGAAGCGACTTAGCATGCATGCACATCATGACAAGCAACTCTCAACTCCACATGACCTGATCTTTAAAAAGCAACTTATTTATTTTTTTAACAACTATATAAATGTAATCTTGGACAGAGTAGGCACACACCTGCTGAAGAGGCAGATTCAACCCTAAGGGGAAAATATTATGAATTAGTCCACACTACCACTCTTAACATGACCACAAAACCACTGGTTACAAGTTTGTCTTTCTACTGTGGTTACAACGGTCTGTGAAAAATTTCTTTTCATCGGGTAATAGCTTTTTTCACTTTTCACATTGGCATAAATGGTGAACCACTGGCAATTAACTCTTGTACTCTTACGCTGTCAGGTTTTTAGGGATTTAGGATCAGGCCAATAGTCAAAGCTATGGTTTTTCCAGTAGTCATGTACAGATATGAGAGTATCCCCTGGAGGAGGGCATGGCAACCCACTCCAGTATTTTTGTCTGGAAAATCCCCTGGACGGAAGAATAGGCTACAGTCCATCAGGTCACAAAGAGTTGGACATGACTAAGCAACTTAGCATGCATGCTGGCTGTAGATACTCTCATTCTGAAGGCTTCCATGGGTCACCATCAGCATTCTGTTAGAGAGAATGGGGAAGGTAACTGTTTCCAAACCATTTTCCCCTACTGTCTGTTTCCCTGAGCTGCCACTTGATAAGATTATCATAGATGGAATGCAGTGACATAATTTTTTCTCGGATTTTATGAACCTGAAGCTTATGATGGGAATCCCAGAGGTGCTCTGAAATGACCCAGGATGGAATGGGGGAGAAGGAAGGAGGGGCTTGCAGAGAGACAGAAGATAGAGACTGAAGCAGAGAGAGTCAGAAGGCAGAAGAAAGAGAATGGTCCGACTCATGAAAATCAGGCCCCAGGGGTCTTCCCTGATTGTTCGGTAGCTAAGACTTTGGGCTCCCAGGGCAGGAGTGCCCAGGAACGATCCCTGGTCAGGGAACTATATCCTGTATGCTGCAGCTAAGAGTTTGTATGCAGCAACTAAAGATCTTGCATTCTGCAAGTAAGACCCAGCTCAACCAAATAAATACATACAATATTTTTAAATATCAAAGAAAAAAAATGTCTGAGCACTAAAGAACTGATACCTTCAAACTGTGTTGCTGTAGAAGACTCTTGAGAATCCTTTGGACAGTCTACGGCCATACCACCCTGAACGCGCCCGATCTCGGAGGGTCGGGCCTGGTTAGTACTTGGATGGGAGAATCCTTTGGACAGCAAGAAGATCAAACCAGTTAGTCCTAAATATTCATTGGAAGGACTGATGGTAAAGCTGAAACTCCAAAGCTTTGGCCACCTGATGTGAAGAGCTGACTCACTGGAAAAGACCCTGATGCTGGCAAAGACTGAAGGCGGGAGAAGGGGATGACAGAGGATAAGATGGTTGGATGGCATCACTGACTCAATGGACATGAGTTTGAGCAAACTCTGGGAGATGGTGAAGGACAGGGAAGCCTGGAATGCTGCAGTCGATGGGGTTACAAAAAGCTGGACACAACTAAGCAACTGAACAACAATGTGATTGATGTCAACCTTGTATGCATTAGTCAACTCAATCCTGTCTGACTCTTTGTGACCCCATGGGCTGTAGCCCGCCAGGCTCCTCTGTCCATGGAATTTTTCAGGCAACAATACTGGAGTGGGTAGCTATTCCCTTCCTCAAGGGATCTTCTGAATCAGGTCTCCCACATTGCTGGCAGATTCTTTACTATCTGAGCTACCAGGGAAGCCTGATGTTAACTAGCTAGGCATTACATTAAATCATCCAACTTTGGGTGAAAGAGTTTTATTTCAAATGAATTAATTCAGTCAAAAAACCAATATAACTCTGGTAAAAATTAACCTGTTATTAGCAAGTTTAGTAGAATGACTTTGATTACTCACTTATGCTAGACTTTACACCAGACTTCTGTTTTCATATGTACGGATGGCCTGATACATGAATGTGTGTGCACACGTTTTTTCATTCTATTCAATAAAAGACTGAAGCTTTTCTTAAATCTCTCCCATCTATTTTATCAATTTGTGTCCATCATACTATGAACCCACTGACTTTGCTGTGCTTCGGGCATGTCTGAATTTGATGTCTGTTTTACTAAAGCACTTTTTCTAGCACAGTTGATTGAATGTAAAATCCTGAATTTTACCCGCAGCTCTGAAATTGCCCACCTCCCTTGCACTTTCATAAGCTGCTTTCATATCCTGTGTGAAACCTGTGAAATCTGGCAGCGTGGGTTTCAGAAGATGGGAATTGCTAGAGTGGTGGCTTTTCAGCCTTTTAAGCCCCACGTCTTTGGAGTACTTTGTCAAAACACATCAGACCAGCCACATCTGTTCATTTAACCGAATCAGAGAAAACAGCTTTTCTTTCAAGATCATCTCAGATGGGGCATATCGCTGCCGCTTGATGACTTCCCAAAGGTATATATTCATTGCTCACCTTCATGGCCTGGGCTTCTCAATGGCTGACTACAATTAGGCATTTTATTCAACAGTCCTCTGAAATTTGCACTGGTCCATGAGTACTCCAAAAGCAACTAATTGTGAACTTGGAACTGTTTCACACAGTCAATCTGTTAAACTTACATCTGAACATAAAGAAATGCAAGTAGGAATAGACCTAGGATTAGATCTAAGGTTAGGAGACTATAGATAGAAACCATATCTGCTCTGAAAACCTCTCTCGCCTAAAATCTCACTGTTGCCCAAACATGATTAATGATGACATTAAAAAAAAACAGCAACAAAAAGAAAATCCTGGAGGATATTCAATTACGCTAAGCACTAGAGAGGGAAATAAACCTGGAATTTTAACTTAATGCCACACTGAACAACCCTGGGCAGGGTAAACATCTCTTTATGATGAAGATTTCTGCCAGCAAAGCACAGAACACACTGTGTGTATCTCCCATGCTACCGTTTGAAGGAGCTGATTATAGAATTTTCCTCTCCAGTCTGTTGCTCCCACGATGTGAGGTGTGCAGATGAAGAACCGTGAAAATACCCTCCAGAGTACTCTCATGTTATGTCTCAGGCCAGTTCGGCAAAAGGTCTTCATTCTGATGAAACTACTTACATATGTTTCTGTTAACTAAACCCCAAATAAAATGAGCCTGCTTTGTGATTTGAAAATACGTGTGTGTGTGTTGACATGGATATATAATTCGATAGATTAGGGCATCTCAGGTGGATCAAGTGGTGAAGAACACTCCTGCCAATGCAGGAGATGGAGGCAGGCGATGAGGGTTCACCCCTGGGTCAGGAAGATTCCCTGGAGGAGGAAATGGCAACCCACTCTCATATTCTTGCCTGAAAAATCTCATGGGCCGAGAAACCTGGTGGACTACAGTCCTTGGGTCGCAAGGAGTCAGACACAGCTAAGCACACACACGATCCAATATATTAACTATTAAAAAACAGAGCTCTTGGAGGAGAGGAGGGATACAGAGCCCCACATGGGTGAATGAGTTTCTGGGTGTGTGGGACGGTGGACGGTCTAGGACACTGGTGGGTGGGAGGGGCTGATATCAAGTGAACTCTCCAGGCTGTGGGACCATGGACCCCGGGAAGGCAGGTGACAGGGCAGCTGAGTGGGAAAGAAATGTGGTCAAGAGACAAGAAGTAGAGCTGTGCTGAGGCATTTTGGAGCCGGGGGACAAAGGAGAAACGTGCCCCTCTGTCCACTCATCAAAACACAGCTCCCATATTTTGAATCAAGTAGAAAAAGTTAATATACATTCTACAATCAAAAAGCATGACACTACTACCGTACATAAAAGGGACAAAAACAAGGTCCTCCTTTGTAGCAAAGGGAAGTCTATTCAGTATCTTGTAATAAAATATAATGGAAAAGAATGTGAAACAGCAAATATATATACATATATATATAGATAGATAGATATAAATATATATACATATGGGTTTCCCAGGTGGCATCAGTGGTAAAGAACTCACCTGTCAATTCAAGAGACATAAGAGATGCAGGTTCAGTCCCTGGCTCGGGACGATCCCCTGAGGAGAGCATGGCAACACACTCCAGTCTTCTTGCCTAGAACGTCCCATGGGCTCTGGAGGGTTACAGTCCACAGGGCCGCAAAGACTCGGACACAACTGAAGCAACTTAGCATGTATGCAAGCATGCATATATACATGTATGTGCATATACATCTCCGAATCACTGGTATACATGAGAAACTAACATAACACTGTGAATCAACTATCTACCAATAAAAAATTTTAATTAAAAAAAGGATGATTTTAAAGCCCCCACGTTACTCAGTCTTTCCAGCCCATTGTCAACCCTCATAAACCCACTTGGAAGGGACGCATGGCTGATTGTAAAGGACAAAATAACACGAGGGTCCTGCTAATGCAGGGCATAAAACACAGCTCCCTGCCTTTATTTAAAATCTCTACATCACAGGGATGGATTTTTTGCCTTGCTGTTATTTTTCAGTCGCTCAGTCATGTCTGACTCTTTGTGATCCATGGACTGCAGCATACTAGGCTTCCTGGTCCTTTGCCATCTCTGGGAGCTTGCTCAAACTCATGTTCATCAAGTCAGTGATGCCATCTAACCATCTTGTCCTCTGTCATCCCCTTCTTTTATGAGTCAGCCCTTCACATTAGGTAGCCAAAGGATTGGAACTTCAGTTTCAGCATCAGTCCTTCCAATGAATATTCAGGACTGATATCCTTTAGGATTGACTGATTTAATCTCCTTGCCATTCAAGGGACTCTCAAGAGTCTTGTCCAACCACAGTTTAAAAGCATCAATTCTTCGGCCCTCAGCTTTCTTTATAGTCCAACTCTCACAACCATATATGACTACTGGAAAAACCACAGCTTTGACTAGATGGACTTTTGTCAGCAAAGTAATGTCTCTGCTTTTTTTTTTTTTTATTAGTTTTGCCATACAATGACATGATATCGCCATGGGTTTACATATGCCCCCCCTCCAGACCCCCCCTCCCTCCTCCCTCCCTCCTCCCTCCCCCCGGGAAATCTTGGTGCATCAGCCCCAAGCATCTATCCTGGGCTGGCAATTGATTACACATATGATAATTAACGTGTTTCAATGCCATTCTCCCATATCATCCCACCCCTGCCCTCATCCACAGAGTCCACGAGTCTGTTCTATACATCTGCGTTCCTTTTGCTGTCTCGCATGCTGGGTTCTCGTTACCATCTTTCTAAATTCCATATATATGCGTTAGTATACTGTATTGTTGTTTTTCCTTCTGGCTTACTTCACTCTGGATAATGGGCTCCAGTTCCGTCCACCTGAGAAGAACTGATTCAAATGAATTTTTTTTTAATGCTGAGTAATATTCCATTGTGTATATATACCACAGCTTTCTTATCCATTACAACCACCCTCCCCAAGACTCAAGGAAGAAGCAATAGCCCCACTTTCAACACCCAAAGCTGAAGTTCTATTTAAACTAGTCCCTGAAGCACTATTGCTATAGCACCAAAAACACCAAGAGCCTTACCAGTATTAATTTCTGAAAAAAACCCCAAACCCAACACGGACTTCCCACTTCATATCCACAGTATAGAAATGTACGAATATAAAATGTTTGCCCAGGTACATAAAATTAATGTATTAGGACATAATAATGTATAATAGTACATTATATTATATGCATATCCATTCATCAGTTGATGGGCATCTAGGTTGCTTTCATGTCCTGGCTATTTAATATGCTGTCTAGGTTTGTCATAGCTTTTCTTCCAAGGAGCAAGTGTCTTTCAGTTTCATGGCTGCAGTCACCATCTGCAGTGATTTTGGAGCCCAAGAAAATAAAGTCTGTCACTGTTTCCATTGTTTCCCCATC
>ML661340.1:6308919-6384671 GCA_007570785.1 Antilocapra americana | reverse complement strand
ATCGCCATGGGTTTACATATGCCCCCCCTCCAGAACCCCCCTCCCTCCTCCCTCCCTCCTCCCTCCCCCCGGGAAATCTCGGTGCATCAGCCCCAAGCATCTATCCTGGGCTGGCAATTGATTACACATATGATAATTAACGTGTTTCAATGCCATTCTCCCATATCATCCCACCCCTGCCCTCATCCACAGAGTCCACGAGTCTGTTCTATACATCTGCGTTCCTTTTGCTGTCTCGCATGCTGGGTTCTCGTTACCATCTTTCTAAATTCCATATATATGCGTTAGTATACTGTATTGTTGTTTTTCCTTCTGGCTTACTTCACTCTGGATAATGGGCTCCAGTTCCGTCCACCTGAGAAGAACTGATTCAAATGAATTTTTTTTAATGCTGAATAATATTCCATTGTGTATATGTACCACAGCTTTCTTATCCATTACAACCACCCTCCCCAAGACTCAAGGAAGAAGCAATAGCCCCACTTTCAACACCCAAAGCTGAAGTTCTATTTAAACTAGTCCCTGAAGCACTATTGCTATAGCACCAAAAACACCAAGAGCCTTACCAGTATTAATTTCTGAAAAAAAACCCCAAACCCAACACGGACTTCCCACTTCATATCCACAGTATAGAAATGTACGAATATAAAATGTTTGCCCAGGTACATAAAATTAATGTATTAGGACATAATAATATATAATAGTACATTATATTATATGCATATCCATTCATCAGTTGATGGGCATCTAGGTTGCTTTCATGTCCTGGCTATTTAATATGCTGTCTAGGTTTGTCATAGCTTTTCTTCCAAGGAGCAAGTGTCTTTCAGTTTCATGGCTGCAGTCACCATCTGCAGTGATTTTGGAGCCCAAGAAAATAAAGTCTGTCACTGTTTCCATTGTTTCCCCATCTATTTGCCATGAAGTGATGGGACTGGATGCCATGGTCTTAGGTTATTAAATGCTGAGTTTTAAGCCAGCTTTTTCACTCTCATCTTTCACTTTCATCAAGAGGCTCTTTAGTTCCTCTTCACTTTCTGCCATAGGGGTGGCATCATCTGCATATTTGAGGTTATTGATATTCTCCCAGCAATCTTGATTCCAGTGTGTCTTAATCTGGGCTTTTAAAAATATTGCCTTAAAAAAGCATTTGTCTTTATTAACTGTGGGTTTTGGCTCCTTGTTAAGTTCATGCCTTTCAGAAGTCCCTCACCTCCTTAGCCTAATCCTCCGCCATCAGCCTGCATTAAAAAAGCAGTAATAATAAAATGAAAGGGAACAAAACAGGAATTATCTGCATGTCTCACCCATAGGAAGCTTGAGTATTTTTATTTCATACAGTCATATCTGGGAGGACAGGGCTGGACAGTACAATGCATTACTTTCTGCAGTCACAGCCAAACAGGTTGGAAAGCCACTGGCCAAGGGAGACCAAACTCCCAGCATCTCCTGGGAATCACTGATGCCAGCAGCTGGTGCAAACCTCACTGTTTGGAAAGTGCTCAGTCACTTTGTTTCTTTCCGAATTCCTTCCATCTGAAAGGGGTAAAGAACAATATGCAGCCCCGGGGGTTAGAGGGAATGCCTGACACCCAGCTATGGCTTCCTCGGGTCTGAAGAACACATCTGTGTGTACCAGTTCAAAAGAGTAACTCTCTCCCACCATTGAAGCGCAGCTTCACACGTGAACTTGACTTTGCTCCAGCCTCTCTGGCACAGACCTCGACATTGTAGGAATCCGTGCTGAGTGGTTTCCCAGGGCCCTTCCTATGCATACTGCTGTACTTTGCATCTTTCTGGCAGCTCTCTGTTTGGGGTTTGTATCCCCAGTACATCATGTTTTCAGGGATCGGAGTGTGGAAAGCAAGGCCCCTTTGTGAAATGCTCCCATGCTAACCCCTACCCCATTCAGATAAGTATTATGAGCACTGACCCCCAACAATATTCAAGATCCAGTGAATAGAAATTGTCCTGAATGCATTTATTTATTTATTCATTAAACAAGGGATTAGTGAGTGCTTTTTATATGTCTCACTCCTTTTGAGATACTGGGAGTGAAGCAGTGAATAAAGGGATCAAAAATCCCAGCCGTCGAGGTGCTAAGGTTCCAGTAGGGAAAGGCTGCCAATAAACAGATATGTGAGCAAAGTAGATGGTAATTAAGAGACAGTAGTGCTGGAGAGAAAAGTGAAGCGGGGATGGGGTGAGGACCTCCCACAGTGGGGGCATGCCATTTTAGGTAGGTTGGTCATAAAAGAAAGCCTCAGTTCAGTTCAGTTGCTCAGTCGTGTCCAACTCTTTGAGATCCCATGGACTGAAGCATGCTAGGCCTCCCTATTTCCACTGTTTCCCCATCTATTTGCCATGAAGTGATGGGACCAGATGCCATGATCTTAGTTTTCTGAATGTTGAGCTTTAAGCCAACTTTTTCACTCTTCTCTTTCACTTTCATCAAGAGGCTCTCTAGTTCTTCTTTGCTTTCTGCCATAAGGATGGTGTCATCTGCATATCTGAGGTTATTGATATTTTTCCCAGCAATCTTGAATCAAAGAAATCAAAGAAAATCAAAGAAATCAAAGAAAGCCTCACTGAACCTAAAAATTATACATACAAAACAGACTCACAGACATAGAAAACAAATGGCAGGGGGAAAGATAAATTAGGAGTTGAAGATTAATAGATATAGTACTATATTTAAAATAGATAAACAATAAGAACCTACTGTATAGCACAGAAAACTATATGCAATATCTCATAATAACCTATAATGGAAAATAATCTGAAAAAAAATATATATATATACACACACACACACACATATATATAACTGAATCACTTTGCTATATACTTGAAACATTGTAAATAAACTATACTTCAATAAAAACTAAATTTTTTAGAAGTCTTATTGAGAATCCATGGAAAAGTGACATTCGGAAAAAGACTTGAATCAGGTGAAGGCATGCATGAAGAACTAGAGGGCTGGGGGAAATGTCTGCTGAATGTGAAGTCCCTGACACTGAGCTTGGCTGGAAGACTCATTATCAGCAAGGAGAATGAAGTGCTGGAACAAAAAGGGGTGAGTGGGTGGTTCCAGGGAGTGGGGGTGGGTGGGAGAGAAGAATAGTAGGAAGATGGAGAAAGAAGATAGCAAATGAGGTCTTTTAGATCCCTGTGAGGAGCTGGAATTTTCTCTGAGAGGGGAAAGCTTAGAGGCATATAAGTCAAAGGAGTAAGATGATTTGTCCTTTGTTTACAGGCTTTCTGGTTGCCATGGAAATTAGTTTGCTTAGGGACAAAGGTGAAAATGGGTGGAGGACAGAGGTGGCTGGGACAAAGTTGGTGGCAGAGAAGCAGAAAATCTGTCTGAATGCTGGATAAGATTTGAAGCTAGAGCAAATGGGTCTGATGAATTGAATATCTGATGTGGTAAAAGGTGAGAGGGTCAAAGACAGCAGCTGCGTTTTGGCATCTGAGCAGCTGGAAGTATGGAATTGCTGTTTCCTGCCGTGGAGAAGCAGGTGTGGAAAGTTTGAGATGTGAGAGTGGGCGCTCACTTCACCATGGGGAGTGCGAAGTGCCCAGCAGACCTGATGCCACGAGAGCAGGGAGCTCTAGAGTTCATGGAATTTGGAGCTCAAGAGAGGATTCTGAGCTGGAAATAGATATTCGGCAGTGGCAGAGAACAGATGGCATTTATAGCTGGAGTGGACCCAACTGGTAGGCTTGGTCCATTGAGCTGCTGGTTGCTTTAAAGGAGAATTTGTGGGCCATCAGATGGAGCATATAACCCTTCATTTTCTCTGTTCCCGTCACTCTCTTTGGCTTTATACCTGTCCAACTTCACCGGCTTGACGCCTGGTCCCTGTAAGCTTCTCATGAATGAATAGGGATCATGTTGTTTATGATCCAACGATGCAAACTTTTGGCACAGAGGTGATTCTCAGTCAACGTCCGGCAAGCAAGTGAGTGACTTCGGGTACAGAAGAGTGAAAGGGCTCAAAAGGTTTAGAGAAGTTCAAGTCCTAGGAGTACACGGGAAGATTAGGAGGTGAAGCAGGAAACAGACTCAGAAGGAATAAATATTTCAGAGTGGACTTTTCACCGGAAGGCAGACCTAAGGGATGGAAAACTGGATTATTGATACAAGTGAAGAAAGAGGGAGGAATTGAGAAGTGCATTAAAAACAGGCCTAGAACTAGAGAACAGAATCAGTCCAGGCCAGCGTGGCAGCGCAGATTTGTCGGCGTCATAACTGGCCTCTGCAGCTTGCTTCTCCAGTTCTGTCTTAGTCACATTCAGCGACCAAGCAGCCAAACTGTGGGCTGCTTCACGTCGGACACACATACCAACTTCGCGCTCACCTCCTGGACTGGTCTCTTTTCCAGACCCGTCCTCTCCTGTTCCACCTGTGGACTCTCCATATGCAAAACTCTGCCCAAGAGCTTTGCTCCTGAAGCAACATCTCCCATCACTACTTCACATAAACTTTAGAATCTGTCACACAGCGGGGTACAGAGCTGACTTCTAGGCTGACTCTGTCACCTGGCTCATGTGTGCCAAGTGTACATGGTATACTGTCCTGGCAGGAGTGCAAAGCCTAAGAAAGAGCCAGTCAACATGCACTGCATTCGATGCAGCACAACCTCTAGAAACAGAGTTGACATTTAAGAAAGAATCAGTCTTTCATGGGAAGGTGCTATATCCAACGGGAACCAACATACTCAACCAACTCCTCACTAAGGAAGGCAGCATCTTTATGCCATGGAGAGGGGTCCATGGAGCCCACACATGCTGACATGGGTCACATGACCATCTCTTCCTTGCCCCATGTTTTATTCAGTTTTGTTTTTAATGTCATGTTCCTCAATTGGAACCGACCATAGCCCGGCAGGGTTCCCCCAACTCCTTGCCCCAGTATAAAATCAAGTAGCTAATAATCAGGACGATAGAAGCACAGACTCAGTGTCTGATGCACCAGTGGAAAAACAGTTGACTGTATAACAACCGGGCAGAAGTCATGACAGAAGCTGATACATCTTGAGCAGAAGTAAGTCTATGGCAGCACAACTCCAGGAACTAGCCTCGAGAGAATGGGATCAGTGTTACTGCTCATAAGAATTGATATATTCGTGGGCATCAAAATCATTGTGGCTTGCTCTGCCTGTATATATATTTATATATATATATATATGTATATATACATATATACACATATACATATATATATATATATATATATATATATATATGTGGGCAACTAAAACTGTCAGCAAAGAGATGCTACAGACCCATATTGATCCAGTCTGAGAATAATGTGCCCTATGTTAGCGTGAATAAATTACAGCAGAGAGACCTTCAATCTCTAATCCTGTAGAACTGGAATGACGTTCTGACAAGTGGGAGTCTGTGAGCAGCTCTCTATAGGAAACTGCCCTCAGCAGGAAGCCCTTTTTATTGTTATTTCAGCAAAGCTATATTGTAACTAGTTTTTAAACCAAGCACCTCCATGCTCTACTCATCTCCTGCCCAAGCATACCTTTCAAATCACTTAATCACACAATACTTGCATAACTTGTCAGGTCTTTCCACAGATCAAAGAAGTAGAAATGAAGAATAAGCAGTCAACAAATGACCAGATCTTTTCTCTAGCTTCCTCTTCAGTAAATACCTGAACTCACTGTGAACAAGAAAATGTCTAGAGGAAGATCACCAGGAGTCAACAAGCCTGCACATGGTGGAGGATGGTGAAGACTCCTGACCCCCGCCGTAGCAATTAACTGAGATTACTACTCTGTCTCCCTTTTAAAGCTTTCACTGCTCAGCAGAATCTTTGGAGGTTGTTTCTTGGGGACGTTGAGTCCACCATCTCCCCAGATTGCCAGCATTCTGATTAAAGGCACCCTTCCTTCCTGCCAGCAATTGTGAGTACTGACTTTATAATTAAGGGATGAGCAGAGAGACCTGATACATTTGATTATTTGATAACAGAAGCAATCCTTTGATTCTTAACTTTTCATGCTTAGTATTGTAAAATAATTACCTCTAATTGAGGATAAATATTTGGTGACAACTATATTCTTCACTTCTAAAAAGGCATTTAAGGCATTTTAGTTACGGTTTAAAAATGAGCTTCCTGGCTTTGGTTGGCATAGTAGGGTTCACCAGAAAAGGGAAAGTGAAGTGAAAGTCACTCAGTGGAGTCTGACTCTTTGCAACCTCATGGACTATACCCCATGGACCCCATGAATTCTCCAGGCCGGAATATTGGAGTGAGTAGCCTTTCCTTCTCCAGGGGATCTTCCTAACCCAGGGATTGAATCTAGGTCTCCCGCACTGCAGGCAGACCCTTTACCAGTTGAGCCACAAATAAAGAGTAGCCCTAGTTCTCTGCAACTAGAAAAAAGCCCACACAGCAATGGAGACCCAGCACAGTCAAAAATAAATAAATTAATTTTTTTAAAAAAGAGTCATAAAAAAGTGAGAAAAAAAATTTCTGAAATTCAATTAATCAGTCAATATATTGCATGTCTCCTCTGTAGGTGAGGAGTTCCAGGGAACACAACATAAATGCTGGGTACTCTAGAGTCTGATAATCTAACTCAGAACATGAAAACTGATGGACATGAAACAGCAGGCCGGATTCTTTATGTGATGGGGAGGCTGTTACCAAAGACATGTAAGAGGAGTTCAGAGACTAGCCATTACTGTTGTCTGCACTTAGGGACCGGGAAACGGCCACTCGGACAAACAGAGAGAACTGCAGCAAGCCAAGCTGGGAGGCGGTGACAGACCTGAAACTTCAACCCAGATCTACCTCCAAACTATACGCTCCTAACCATTACATTGTAGCTTACAGAGGAAATCCCATATTCCAGGCCCTTTAGTTTTCCATGATAATTTTGCATACTATATTCTGTTATTTTAACTATTTCAGAGCACAGATAATCAGAGTATATGTATGTATTTGCATGGAGGAAGTATGAAATCATAAAAGTCAGGCAAATAAATACTATGTTATTTATGAAAAGAAAAGCAAAGATTCTAGTTGAAAGAGCAGCAAACCAAACAGACCAGGATTTAAATGAAAAGCACAGTGTATACTAGAGGAATGCTCCCATAGTTGAACTCTCTGACCTTCACCAGGGTATCCAGCCCTGTCCCGGAGGGCCTACCAACACTTTCCAGTACAGGTGTAATAGGAAAAATACAGAATCTTCCTTACCAACACCTGATTTTATCATAAACCTAGAAGAGTAAAAAAAAAAAAAAAACAAAAAAAATCAACCTATAAGTATCTTTAATTACCACCTCTCCAAAGAAGAAATCAACTTAATGACAAGTTATATATAAAAGACTCAATAGCTTTTCTATATGTTGCCAAAAGCCAGTGTAATATACACAATTATTGAGGGAGGGAATTTACCACAGGATCAGATTATAAAATATCTAAAAATACATTCAACAGAAAAGGGGAAAGAAATGTAAAAATAAAACCATAAAAGTTTTTTAAAGGAATGAAAACATTTCATGCACATTGGAAAAAATCATATTCCTAGATGAAAAGAGAAAATATTTTTAAATGCTACTTCTCACCAGAACATATATATATATATATATATATGTCTTTAATGCAATTCCCCCAAATCTATATGGCTCTTTTCTTTATGTAAAACATCAAATGCTACCAATAGAAAATCAATAAACTCAGCTTTGAAAAAGATTTAAGAGTTACTAAAATGTATTATAAAATGACAATAAAAAATAACTTTCACTATTATTGATACAGCAAATATATTAACAGGAATGCAACTGAGTGTCCATAATAACTGACAGATGTAGGAGTTTAGTGAATATTATTTAGTAAATAAGTGTTAGGAATGTTATTTACTCATTTTAGGAGTAAATGATATAAATACATCCCAGCTATATTGAAATTTGAAAAAAAAATCAAAGATGAAAACAAATAACTATGAAACTTGCTGAAAACATATAAGGCCATTATTTTATTTTATAATCTTGTGTTGAGAAAGGTTTTCTTAAGCAAGATGTAAAAAGGAGAAGTTATCAAGAAGAATAAATGAAATTAAAATTTTGGTAAGTCTCCCACCTATATTCCCCATCAGTTACTGATCTGTTTTCCATCTTTATGGCTTTGTCTTTGGAAAGCGCCATAACTTTCCTCATTTAGCAAATGTCTTAGGATTTCTTGAAGCTGTTGTTGCTATCAATAACTTGTTATTTTTTATATCTATGAAACAGAAACAGACTCACAGACATAGAGAACAGATTTGTGGTTGTCAAGAGGAGGGTGGGTGTGGGAGGTTAATATTGGAAGTTTGGGGTTAGCAGATGCAAATTAATATATATACATACAGCATGGATGAACAACGAGGTCTTACTTTCTAGCATAGGGAGCTATATTCAATATCTTGTGATAAACCATAATGGAAAAGAATAGATATATGTATAACTGAGTCACTTCGGTATACAGCAGAATTAAGTACAACATTGTAAATCAAGTATACTTCAATAAAGTAAAAATAATAGTTTGTTCTTTTCTTTTTTTCACTGCTGAATATTATTCCATCTATGGATGCACCATAGTTAGTTTCAATATTCATTTGCTGTTAGAGATTTGGATTGTTTCTGGCTTCAAGTATTACAAATAAATTTATCATGAAAACTCACATGGGAAGATGCCCTGGAAGAGGCCTGGCAACCCACTCCAATATTCTGGAGCATCCCATGGACAGAAGAGCCTGGTGGGCTACAGTCCAGAGGGTCGCAAAGAGTCAGACACGACTGAAGCAACTTAGCACACATGAACACTCATATACACTCTTGGGATAAACATGAGTTGTCATCTCATTAGGGTAAATACCCAGAGGTTTGATTTTCGGTTATATGGCAAGCATATATTTAACCTTACAAAGAAATTATGAGTCTTCCAGAGTCCATAGCATTTTGCACTCCTTCCAGGAACATGTAAGAGTTCCAGTTTGTTTGTGTTCCTGGTATTGCTGGGGTTCTGTCTGTTTGTTATTAGATTTTATCCATTCTGATAAGTGCGCAGTAATATCCCATTATAGTTCCCATTTGCATCCTCCCAGTGGTTAATAATGGTGAACGTCTTCCCAAGTGCTGTCTTGGATCCTCATTCCTCCTGATGAAGTGTCTATTCAAGTCCTCTGTATATGCTTTCATTTTAAACTCCAGAGACACCTCATCATTTTTCTAGATAAGCTCTCTAGGCTATAAAAAAATATGGCTGGATTAGGCAATCCTTTTGAATTTCTTATGCTGTCAACTCATTCTGCTTTTATCAATTCCATAAATGTGCTCTCAAAAATCACTGAATAGAAATAAACATGTGAATAGAGGAGCTTTTCAACACACAGTTTTACTTCCTTCCAGTAAAATGCAAACAGAATGCTTTGGGAGCTGCATTCTGGATAATGTCACCAAACAGGCAAAGAAGAGCAACGTCAAGGAGTAATAATGTGGTGACTGGCACCCAGCTGCCCACACAACTTTTACATTCGCATCAATTTGTCCTCTATGCCTGCTCATCGAGGTGTCCTAACACATATTCAATTGTTATTCATTTTATTTATAGGGTTTTCCTTTCAACTAGATTTGTTGTGGGGAAAGCTTTTTTGTCGTCTGCAGGCACAGCAGTGTGTGAAACGACAACTTAACTGAACGCACACAAGGCAGTCTCTGCAAATTGCGTTCTAGGTTTGCTGTGTTTATTTCAATGCGTCCTGGCTCACCTGCTCTATAATAGCTCAGATTCATATTCTAGAAAGCTCTTCCCAAACAGCCCTGTACCAACCACACCCCACGCTGAAGATGCACAAAATCCCTGATGCAAATTCATGTTGGTGGTGGTATGGTGCAAACCTTAAAATAAAGCAGAACCTAACCCCCTACCTAAGAATCTCCTTCTCTAGACTCATTATGTTAACGGTTGAATTTCTGCTACCCAGAGCTGGCAACAGTATATTTTAAAACTCCAGTCTCTGAGATTTTCAAAATTTCCACATGAACAAAATAATGATGCATGCATTTTTGAAGCCAGATATCAAAAGTCAAAGAATGGAAAAATGGTTCACAATTATGCTTTACCTATTAAAAATGATAAGATATTTTGAGGACTCTGTGGTATTTGATTCCTTATGTCCTATTTATAAAATCATAAACATTAAAAATACAGAGTTCATTTCCATAGCTTTCATTTCTCCCATAGCTTTTGAAATTCAATGCATATTTATCGCACATTTACTTGGACAAAACAGGCATGAGGCACCAACCAAGGGATATAAAAGATCCACAAAATATCAGACAAATGTAATGAGGACTGTTTAACTATCTCAAGCCCTTTCATTTAAAATTATATATTCTAATTTTTGTGCCTGACAACAAATTCTGGCTTTAAGAAAAAAAAAAGATGCATGTATTGACACAGACTCTCTCACACATACACAGATGCAGACACAGTCTCTCTCTGTTTTAATTTTGATTTTTAATTGCTTATATATCTGCAACCTTACATTATTCAATGTTAATAAATATATCAGGATACATGATCATAAGTTAATCAGAAATCCTGAATATTAATAATTTCAAGCAAATGCCCTCCTTGAAAGGAAATATTCGGAATACACATTAAAATAAAAACAGAAGAGACTGCTGATGATAGAAACTGTAGCCATTATTAAAAAATCAAAAAGTAAGTAAAATTAATGAATGTGTAATGTAATTTCCAGACTTTTACAAAAGTAGAGAATATTTTTAGAAGGTCTGCGGCTTTTTAAATTTCATGGTCCTACACAATTATGATAATCCACCTAGGATCCACCTGTCCTGATAATATCAATACATAGCTTCCCCAGTGATGCCGGCCACGTCTAGGCCCTTGGGGAAGCCTCCACTTTCACGTTAATGACAGGATTTGGAGTGTGTAATGGACTGGATCATTTATTATATTAAGAGAAAACAGTCCAACAGCTCTGACGGCCTGGGTACCAGGCACTAGTAGAAAGGCTTTCCATGTGCCATCTCAATCATCTTTTTAATCACTCTAGGAGATTAAAATGTTACCATCTCCCAAACATGCAGGAGCAAACTGAGGCATAGAGAAGTTAAAACCTTTTTTCCCAGGTCCCCAGAACTAGGAGAAGGCAGAGCTGGGATTTCATTGCAGGCTGGTCTGGGTTTGGGGTCCTCAATCTTAATCCTCTCCTGCCTCCTAGGAAGTAAGAAATGTCCAACATCCCATGGAGAATAATAGACATCTCTTCTACAAGTAAATGCTCTAGAAGGATGGAGGATCTCTCTAACCCTCATCTTGTTAATTCCTCCTCTTTCCAAGCACACTGGTTCACTGTGGGGTGGGGGGTGGGGGGTGGGGGGGGAGGTGTCAGGGACAACTCTGGAAGCTGTTGCTAATGCCAAAATGCAAAGATGCTACTGTGACAAGTCTGATTTCCAAGCAGATATCCAGTTAGTGCTTTAAGTAACATATTTAGGAAAGAATCTAGCAACTCAGCAACTACTGGTGACGCATTCTTTCTAATTACCATCGAACATTTGGCTCTCTGCAGACACTTCGCTGCCACCAAAATACTGCTATTTCATGCATGAGAGCTTGCTTAGCAAAAATATTTTCAAAAAGAACAAGGACAGCTGTCAGACACGATCACAACCTTTGCAATGTGAGGAATCCTGAAATAAGCTGTTGGGGATCTTCATGTGTGAAATGGAAGCTGGGTATAGCACTTGGATAGCAACCTCAAGTCTCCTAACACATAATACTCGCACACATCCGTAACGTTTTATAACATGAGCAAGACACATTTGCAATCTCTACAATCACCAAGCAGGGTAGCTGAGTAGGTATTTCTACTTTGCTTTTTTAAAGAGAAAAGTTCTTCAAGGCTTGAACAGGTTTAAAGATGAATCTGGTATGACCCCATGTGGCAAACTAGATTCTAAGATTAGGGTTCTTTGCACTACAGAATGCTGTCCATGTTTCAGTGCTAGGCAAGTTATATTCACACATTTATAAGTATATGTAACATCAGAAAAGGTATATACATATATGAGTGAAAGTCACTCAGCTGTGTCTGATTCCTTGTGACCCCATAGTCTGTCCATGCGATTCTCCAGGCAAGAACACTGGAGTGGGTTGCCATTCCCTTCTTCAGGGGATCTTCCTCACCCAGGGATTGAACTGGGGTCTCCTGCATTGGCAGGAAGATTCTTTACTGTCTGAGCTACCAGGGAAGCCCACGTACATAGATACAGTATGCCTATATATGTGCTTTCTGTGAATTGACTTTTCTGATATCTGTATCTTTGTCTATATAGCTATGCATGCATGCATGCTAAGTCGCTTCAGTCGTGTCCAACTCTTTGAGATCCTATGGACTGTAGTTCATCAGGTTCCTCTATCCATGGGATTCTCCAGGCAAGAATACTGGAATGGGTTGCCACGCCCTCCTCCAAGGGATCTTCCCGACCCAGGGATCTAGCCCGCATCTCTTGTTTCCTGCATTGGCAGGAGGGTTCTTTAGCACCCTGGAGCCTCCTGGGAAGCCCTATATAGCTACATCTATATTTATATCTATATTTTGTCTGTTTTCTGCCAGCTTTTTTTATGAAAAAAAGACCAATATAAACTACAGCAATATGAAAAGAAATATAGGTTTTGATTTATACAATTATTCTTATAATGATTGGGTTTGAGTTACAGACCTCAATAGTTTTGAACCACTTCCCTGTTAGGTGATTAAATCCTGGCTTGCTATTTGGTTAAGGTGTTGGACAACATCAGTCATTCAACCTAAGGTCTGCAGAGCCTTGAATCTCAAGTGTTTGGGGTCTGGGGTATAGAGGGAGGAGGTGAGATCCTAGGCTTCACATCCATCAAGCAACTTAAAAGTTCATCTCTTTGGGCTGAATTACAGACTGGGCTTCTGAGGAAGATTTCACTAGAAACTCAAGATCAAAACATATCGGAATATCTCTGATCTTTAAGGTCACTTTTTTGTCATTTAATTCCTTAAAGAGATACACTGATTTTAATGTTTACTGTGATCTTATATAATATGGCATTTCCATGCTCTACACATCTGTGCAAAATACAGAGAAGTACAGTATCACTGCTTTGATGGGGCTGACAATCTAATGGTCTAGAAACCACTGTTATCTGTCTAAAATGTGTGTGCATATCATATATATATATGTATGTATATATATATTCAAGACTGACATGAGCAGTTGCCTTACTTTGCTTACTTTAGTTTTACAAGTACTCAACAGTAATAAAATTTCATTTAACACAATACTCATCTTCAGACTTTATCCGAATCAATGAGGTTTTTCCATATTGCCTTACTTCAGAGGAGCAACTATTACCTTAAGAAAAAAATCTAAATTTGGTTTTGCTAATATCCTCTATAAGTTTTCATTATTAAAAAAAATGTTAAGGATCTGATAAATATTAACCTAGGATTTATCTTCAGATAAATTTGTGGTTGAGAATTCAGATTTGCAAATGTATGAATTATTTCTTAAAAACAATTTCAAAATACATAACATTAAACAAGTGCCAAATATCACAGTGATTTAAAACCTTTTATAAAACATACTGATAGGATTTGTACTTAAAGGAAAATACTTAAAGAACTGTTTATTCAATGGTCATCCTTCAGGAATCAATGACCTATTTGTGTTTCTTAGGAATATATTATTTTTCATAATATCCTGACAAGATTCTCAATCTTCCAGTTGACAACTAATAGTCATTGTTAATGTTAGGTGACTCGTTGAATATTTTCTGATCTCAAGAAGATGTGGGTTTGTTGCTATGTCATCAAACATGATGGATCATTTGGCTGAAAAGTAGGATAAGTCTTCATTTGAAGTAAACATTTTGTGAAGCTCCATTGTATCAACAGCTGTCACTGTATTCATTTCATTTGCAAAGGAAGGGAGCTTTCTGCTCTATAATGCATATTACAACATGGCTCAACTCTGTGGGAACAGCCTTTTGCAAAGAAATATGGCCGTGAAATAAAAGGAAATAATTTTCAAAGAGATGCTGCCACCTTTTGGTTGTTCTCCCACGAAGCATACACTCTCTCCCAAAAGCCTGCAAAAGCAGGAGATGCGTGGAATGAAATGACTGAACATGTCAGCATCATAAGCAATTTTGTTATGTCAGGATTTCTTACTTAGATGGCGCCCACTCTTGTTTACAGGTTTCAGAAAGACTCACTGATATGAAGTAATTTTTCCAAATGTTAATACAGCAGTAGAAAAGATCCATTCTAGAAATGGAGAAATGTTCTGAGTTTTATTGAGATCACACATATTAATACTATGCTTATCATACCAATTGTGGCAATAAAAAGTAATTTTTATTCTACTGAACAAAAGACTAGGAAAGATCACATACACTTTCTGTACTCAGCATTCCATTTAGACTTCAAGTCTCATTTCATCATTGATTATTTCTCATATTTGTGAATATCCTTTTACTAATCCCACTGTCTAAGTAGAGTAGGGGATAAATTTCTTTTTTTTTTTTCTGAGTTCTTTACAATTTCTTTTGTCCCTAAGGAGTTAATTTGCTTTAAACACTGAAGCAACTAATACTTCTAAAGAAATAATGTACCTACTGTAGTCTAATCAATAATTAGAATAAGAATAGGTTCCATGATTTCTTAATGACTTCACTTAATGACTTGAAATCAGAAATCTTTTTTGAGTCAAATGGTTTTATTCATTTATCAAAATATTTTAATAAATTGAAATAATAATCACAGTATGCTAAATGTCAATTCATTCACTTACCTAAACAGTTAAGGAATATTCAGTAGCACTACTGATATTCACACTATTTATTGGATTCCTTTAAAATAATTATCTAAAAAGAAATAAATAAAATAATAAAATAATTATCTAATTCAAATCAACGACTTCATATGCCAAAGACTCGCAGGGTTTCCAAAACGCCCTTGCAGCCTAACAGAACAGTGTCCAACCATGTAAGCCATGGGCTAATACCAAAGGACTTAAGGAAATTGAGATTTAATCCTTTTTTAAGGATTCTATTTACATAGTTCTTTATGTGCTGTCCCCTTTTGTGTTAGAGGAATGAAAAGTGTCATTGATGCAGAAGTGGCCTTGAACTGTCCTTCAGTGTACAGCTGAGATTGAGGCTGAGACCATCACTCCCCCTTGAGGTCTGCAACACAGTTCTTCAGACCCTTTCACTGCCCAGCCCAGTGGCGGGTGGACACCCCAGGCCCTCACTGGACACTGCATATGCCAGGAGTCATGGCAGAACTTCCTTCCTTGGCTTCTGGACCTCTGAGTTCTTACTGCTGCCTCTCCTAACCCAAGTCATGAAGCTCAGCCAAGTCATGAAGACCAAGCAATGAAGCTCAGCCCTTCAGTGATTTTTGCAACAGAAACTCACCCAAGTTCTAACTCCAGCCTCCCTTCCAGGGGCTGAAAAGGGCAGAAACGCACAGAGCCCACTCCCCAGCTTCTCCTCTGCCCCTTACCCCACACACACCTCTTCCACGGCCCCTCAACCCAAGGGCTCCAAAGATGCTTCTCATCAAGAGAAACCATGAGGAATCATCTCCTACAACTTCCTTATCTTTTCTCTCCTCTCATCACCCTATACCCTGCCTCATGGCCCTTCCTTATTAATTCTCTCACTCAGCATCCTTCATCACAATAATTCTAAACTTAGAGCCTCACATTAAATAATCCCCAAATTCCCCCTTGTGTGTCTCTCCTTACCTGGATAAAATAGCTTCATCACTATTCTGCCAAAGCTAATTTTTGAAGTTCAGTTATCTGCTCTTGTTGCTATGAGACATGAAAAATAGTGAGGACCATGAAAGTTTGTGTGTTAACCTCAAGACCTGGAGGAACGAGTAGGTTTCAAACAGCCAGGTCAGGTTCAGCGGTCTCATTTCTCTATCAGGCAGGTACCATGCAATCCTGGTTTCCAAACTCTTCACGGTCAGAATCATCACAATGAGAGTGTACGTGGTTTTCACCCCAGCAGTGATACAGGTCACCAGTGTTTTACTGTCTGATTTCTTCATGGGGCTAATACCATCAAAGCTGCTCTTTAAGCCCAAGATGCATAAAATAGGGTTATTCCAGTGGATGCAACTGCTGGCATTTTTCATTAGATCAGAAAATGCAATCAGGGTTTTCAAAGTCTTCCACCACAGATGTTAGGTACTTGGATGAAACACTATACATCTCCATGATAAACTGGGGAGAGGTCTGTATAATCTGGGGAGACATAGATGCCTCCATTAGTGCGAGTAGAGGAAATTCAGTATAGAAAGAAGCTTTTGTTTAAGTACCATATTCCCAAAGCCCTTTACTTAGTCAGTTGCTTCGAATTCCAAATTCACTTTCTCACAGACAGTGTTATATGTGATCATTAGCTCCATGTACCATTCATAGTATTACTTCCTTTTTTCAAATCAAACAGCTTTTAATTGAAGCATAGTTGATTTACAACAATGTGTTAGTTTCATGTGTATAGCAAAGTGATTCAGTCAGGTATGTATATTCTTTTTCAGATGCTTTTCAATTAAAGGTTTTACAAGATATAGTTTTCTGTGCCCTTGTTATCTACCTTATGTATGGTACTGTGTATCTGTTAATCTCAAACTCCTAATTCCCCTATCCCTTCCCCTTTGGGAACCATACATTTGTTTTCTGTGTCTGTGAGTCTATTTCTGTTTTCTAAATAAGCTCATTTGTATCATTCTTTTTAAGACTGACAGTCTCTTGAATAAATAGTACTGGGAAAACTGACCAACTATATGTAAAATAGTGAAATTATAATATTCTCTAACATCACATACAAAAATAAATTCAAAATGGATTAAAGGCCTAAATGTAAGAATGGTGACTATAAAACTCATAGGCAAAACACCCTTTGCCATAAATCCCAGTATTACTGGGCTTAGTGTCTAAGCACACTATATGGAATAGATTAAGCAGAAAGTACAGTGGGACAAGGGCTCTAATAAGCTTGCCAGTCTGAGACTGGGGTGGGCTCCACACTCAGGAAGGAAGAAAGAGAGCCGCCTGCTCTGGGCGTTTGAGTTGGACCACTTCCAGTTTTGAGCCCAAACCTCTGCCTCCACTGCCTTACTATTCCCAACACACGTCAGAGCATGCAAGGACAGAAGAAGGTAATCAGGGGCAGAGAAGGCTCAAGTCATTGGGGACGGATGGAGGCCTCTCTAACCACTAGAGCTGAGGCTAGTCTGCCTATGTGTCACCAAGCTAAAAAAGCTCAACACACTGGTGAAGAGGAAACCCCTTCTCTTCTAGGTTCAAATTGTCCTCATTCATTAGAATACTATCTTTTTCAGTGTCCGGCTGGGTGCGTCTAAAGAAAGGAAAACAGAGACGCCACTTCTGCATCAATGACACTTTTCATTCCTCTAACACAAAAGGGGACAGCACATAAAGAACTATGTAAATAGAATTTATGGTGGGACATGAAGAAAGGGGTAGGGTGCTCCAAGCTTAAGGAGGGGGATATCAGAGTCAGTGGTCAGTGAGGACCACTTTGGGAGTAACATTTAAGCTGAGACAGGACTGATAAGCAGTTGTCTAGGAAGCAAAGAATTATGAGGAGAGAAGAGGGGATGGTGTATGCAAAGGCCCTGAGACCCAGAAGAGCTTGGCGCAATTTAGGAAACTGAATGACTTGCTGATGGTAGAGCGTGGGGAAGGCGTGACAAGGCAAAGGTATGTACAAACTGGCAGGGGTGAGATTAAGGAGTCTCCCTAAAGGGCAGAAGAATTTTATATTAGAAATAAAAGACAGGTGACTCCTACTAGATCAGGGAGCTGCTTATTTTAGATATTGATTTGTATGTGTAAATCACCCATAAAACCTAGTATTTTTCTGCCAGAAACTACCCATGCATTGAACAAGAAAAATTAATGACATACTTATGTAATATTGTAAGAAAACAGTTTTATGATGTTAGATTATCTTCCAGGAAGTTGGAATCCCTTCCCATCCCACTGAGGTGGAGAAGGCGTCCATGCCCCACTGACTTGGAGCTTGGCCAGGTGACTTGGCCAGGTGAAAGAGGGAGGGAGATGAGTATCAGAGGGATACCCCTTCATCCTAGGCCCACAGAGCAAGCTGATCAGAACCTGCCTGCAGCCAGCAGGCAAGCACAGTCAGCGAACTGCATGAATAAGGCCGCTCAGCCAAGAATTTGACAGAAGTGATACGCATAACTGTGATGTGCATATAAATGCGTGGCATTATAAGCTACTGAGTTCATGATGCAGGTTGGTTGCAGCAAGAGCTAACACAAAGTTTTAATGTGAAAAAAGCCCTCATTATCCACCCCCACCAGGAACACACATCACAGATGCACTTACAAACACACACAGGCACACACATACACATGCACACAGACACACACTCATTTGCTCCACTCTGGACAACAGAAGAAGCAACAGAGAAATAACATCTAGGGGCCTGGACAGCACGTGAAGAACTATCCTGGAGGCTAACGCTAGATGAGGTCTAGTTGGACCCCGACTTTGTAACTGAATTAAACTGGGCTGCTACCACTGACCACGCGGCTCTGGCTTTATTATAAACCCATTGCACAGAATATTTCAGATTTTCTGCCAGATTATTGCACTCAAAGGGAAGGGTATCAGTAAAATGCAATGGCAAAAGAGAACTGTTCAGAGCAGCTGCACATATATGATCTCAGTCTCCAGTTTAGAGAAATCTCCATCTTTCCCAGCACATGTCTTTACAGCCAATAAGATGCTGGCACTTAGAGCTATCACATCACTCCCTTGTGTATAACTGGAGGATTTTTATGTTGCTATAATGCTTCCCACTTCCTAAGGGTTTTTTTTTTTTTTTGAAGCAAATCTTTTAACAAAGAGATTTTACTGCATAGATTCCAGGTTGACAATGAAAGGTGCCCTAAAAGAGAAAAAATCACATTGATATACTTGGACATTGTATTACTTGCTGAATCAGTCTTAAGGTCTAGATGTGACTTTTTTTTTTTTTATGTATCTGATGGCTCTTAAACATTCTACTCTCCTAAGAATTTCAAGACATTAAGATGCAGAGTTCTTGAAATCAAGAGCCAGTTACACTGTGCAGAGAGTTCTTAAAATAGGACAACTAAATTTCTTGTTCTTCCGTATATGCATTTATAGAATTTTAGAGTTGAAACAGGCTTTGGAATTGCTGTAACCTAGTGTATCTCAAATTTTGTGAATTATGATACCTCTCAGGATCGAATGAAGCCTAGATGCTTCTCCAGAAAAAATAAAAATTCGAATCAAAATTTGATGTATACTTACAGGGAATTCAGACCATTCTGAAGCCCATCCATGGACACCTCATAAGTTCATGGTCTCCAGAATAAGAGCTCTGATCTTGTTCACATTCTGCTGCTGCTGCTGCTCAGTCGCTTCAGTCGTGTTCGACTCTGTGCGACCCGATAGACGGCAGCCCACCAGGCTTCCCCATCCCTGGGATTCTCCAGGCAAGAACACTGGAGTGGGTTGCCATTGCCTTCTCCAGTGCATGAAAGTGAACGGTGAAAGTGAAGTCGCTCATTCTAGCTGAAGATAACTTTTCCTGCTCTGTCCATCTCATTCTCCATTGCCCTGTAAGCCCAGTGGTGGTTAAGAGCCTGGAGAGAGGCCAGACCACTACAGGATTACTGTTTGTCAATTTTCTTCTGGTTTATTTCAAACATTCAGAAGTATTTAGAGGGAAATTTACTATGCTGTGGTGTATCTCTTACTCAGCTTTCAATAACAGTCAACCTTTGGCTACTCTGTTTGATATGCTCCCCCGCCTTCACTTTTTTGGCTCAAGTATTTTAAAACACACCTATGGCATCCTACTCTTTCATCCATGAAATTTGCAAGGCTCATTTCTAGATGATCAAGATATACCATTATCCCAAGGAGTAGAAATTTCCAGGCCAATTAATAGAAATCTCTCCTCCTTTCATCTAATTTCAAATTCATATTAAAGTTTCTCATCATGAAGATTTTTGAAAACATCTGGCTTGTTCAAATCAGGATTGAAAAATTTGCATATTGAATGTACTTGTTAAGTCTCTTCTATTCATTAATGACATTCCCTTCCTGAATTCTCCTTTTATGAATTGGTCTTTTAAAAATAATTTTTATTATTTTTTTTTCCTCAAAGACTCTTCCACATTCCGGATTTAGTCAATAATTTCTTTGTACTCTCATTGAATTTCTTCCTCTATCCCATGAGGCCCTCAGATCTGAGAATTAGAGACAGGTGGTGCTTATTTTTTGCTTTATTCTGTTTAATCGCAAAGGGAGCAAGAGTCAATGAGAATCTTTTCACTCCTGGAGTGGAGGATCAATGGAATACATATTTTTATCTTTCAATCTGAACATTCTTCCTCTCTTTTACAGGTACATGTTTTCACTATTTCACTGATTCATTACTCTTCTGAGGAACAAGCCTTTCCTGAAAAATCAACTCACATTTTCTTGCAGGAGATCTGTTTGAAGAACAGGTGGGCTGTAAGAAAATGCACTCCACATTGTATGAAAATGTTACTGGGACAAGATGCACAGAAGTGCAGGGCAGAGTCCCCAGCCAACGGTTAGGTCTTACATATTGGCTGAAGTTGAACTGAAAAAAATCTCATTGATCATTCCCAGTAAATGTATACCAGTTATTAAAGCAAGTAATCAGTTTTCAGATTGAGGAAAATGACTCATCACAATATAAACCAAGACAGTCTCTGTATTGACAATGGCATAAGAATACCCACCCCTTCCCACCCTTCCCACGTACAATGTCAGCTTCTCCAGAACTGCATGCTTATCTGGTACTGAAAACTGATAAATACACCAAACAGTTAAAAAAAAAAAAAAACTATGAAAAGGGTAAATACTCAATACACTTTAGGAGGGTATAGTCACAGGAAAAAGGAATTTTCCGTGTACTCATCAAGATTCTGTCACCCTATATATCAACCAGCTCACCCCTCCGAGAGCTACATAGTCTAACATAGATACTGAACACCAGGTTGTGAAGTATGCAATGTTAAATGCATCTCAAAGTTGATTATAATCTTATCTGAAGAACAAAAATGAAACTGATTTTTTCTGAACTCTCTCAGGTAGACTTCAAATCTGCAACTCAGAGAAACTAAAGATTATTATTATCACTTCTATAGACAAAACCTAATGAACCCAGAAGTGAGGTCAGCATCTGGCAGAACATAAGCAGGTCAGCTGTCAGCACCTCATATTATGAAATTAATCAACAACTGCCTTTGGATATCTCTTCCGTTGAGTTTTCTTGTTGAAATTTCTGTGCTTCTCAAGCATATTTTGAAACTCCTTAAAAGCACAGAGGACTCTGGTGGAGTCACTGAAGGAGCTGGGTTATCTGATCACTCATTCATTCTCTGATGATTTAATCTTTTGTTAGACAACCTGTTAAAATACAACGCTTATAAGCTTAGCCAACATAACAGAAGAGCATAAAAAGTAACAGCTCCTGTATCCAACACTTACTTCTTTGCAGCCCTCTTGAACCCATTCGTGGGAATCTAGAAGAAGCCCCAGAGCTTTCTGAGCTCTAAGAAGGCAGAAGCCTCCAAGACAGATGCTTTACAGACAAGACCCCTACTGCTCCAGGGCAATGGCGCTGTAGAATCTGTGCTCCTGGCAAGAGCACCCACTCCTGGCCTCTCACCTGCCCAAGGATCATCCAAGCACACCAACAAGAGAAAGCAGTGAAGCCCTGCTTCTAGACACTGAAATGCCTTATAACACAATTTGAAAGTAAATGTTACACTCATAGTTTCAACAAATACTTATTATACACCTACTGTCGGATAGCAAGGAGGTCAAACCAGTCAATCCTAAGGGAGGTCAACCAAAATATTCATTGAAAGCACTGATGCTGAAGCTCCAATACTCTGGCCACATAATGCAAAGAACTATGTCTCTGGGAAAGACTCTGATGCTGGGAAAGATTGAGGGCACAAGGAGAAGGGACAACAGAGGACGAGATTGGTATCACCAATCTCAGAGGTTGGATGGTGTCATCAACTCAATGGGCATGAGTTTGAGCAAACTCTCGGAGATAGTGAAGGACAGGGAAGCCCGGCATGCTGCACTCCATGGGGTCATAAAGAGTCGGACACGACTTAGTGGCTGAACAACAACAATGCACCAGGCTTCTGTGGTGCTGGATCTGTGATGCTGAACAAATTGATACCTTCCTTCAAAGAGACTGAAGTCAAGGAATCTTGTGGGGGGAAGCAAATCGTACACAACTCATGATATACAACCAGTTCTAGCTGAAGACTGCCTTGAGTTGACAGATGAAAGACTGGTCAAGCGATGTAATGTCAGCTGTCCTGGTTGTGCAATCTACAGAGTGGCAGGCTAGTTATAATACTTAGCTACTGTAGGAAGTGGTGGAGACCAAGCAAAATTGTGGATTATTGATAAATCAAAAATGTGGGCTATATAAAAACTTACATGTGTATACGAGACTTTAGATTTCTTTTCACTTTTTTAATTGAATTACAGTTGATAGTTGATTTGCAATATTGTTGTTAGGTTTAGGTGTCAGCAAAATGATTCAATTTTAAATAAATATATATATTTATTCAGTTTTAATTTATTCAAATATATATATATATTTACTTTTAATATATATATATCATTCAGTTTTAAATATATGTGTGTGTGTATATATATATATATATATATATATATATATATTTCAGATTCTTTTCCCTTATAGGTATTAAAAGATATTGAGTATAGTTTCCTGTGCTATACAGTAGGCCTTTGTTGGTTATCTATTTTATATATAGTAGTACTAATACTATAAGTTTTAGTTGCTCAGTCATGTCTCTCTTTGAGACACGAGTCCTAAGGGAAAACTCAGCTTACCATCATCCCCAAGCTATCAAGAGTCTGAACAGGTATGGGTATGTTTTCATGCATTGTGAGAGTTGCAAGTCTTAATTTCTATGCATGCACTACTGTGACAAAACAAAGCTTAGTGACATACTGTCACTATGAGCTCTTTTAGGCTATCATGTTTAATTTGGGAATACCATTGTTGTTGGTTAGTTGCTAAGTCATGTCCATGGACAAAGGAGACTGTCGGGCTACACAGTCTCCTTTGTCCATGGGATTTCCCAGGCTAGAATATAGGAGTGGGTTGCCATTTCCTTCTCCAGATTATTTACCTGACCCAGGGATTGAACCCTTGTCTCCTGCAATGACAAGAATTTTCTTTACCACTGAGCCACCAGGGAAGCCCAATTTAAGAATATTTGCATACATTTGAAATATCCGTGCCCGAGGTGACTCCCAAATGTCACAGGTGACTTCTTTAAGGTTTTCCTATCATAAAGCTTTGCTTTCCAGCTTTTCTTTTGGATGAATTTCATAATCTCTCAACCATATGATAACATGATTTCAAAAATAAGCACCAATAAATCCATCTTTGTTAGAAATTCAAATGGCATAAGGAAGTACCCTATGATATTGTTTGCACTCAAAGGGAGCAGATCCCCAAAGGCTTATTAACCTCACACAAAGACAGCTTCAGTTATGAGGGTGAAAACATGAAGAACTTTCACCCAAACTCTAGGCAAGTCAGAGAGAATTAAAGATCTCAAGGTATCTTGTAATTAGATCCGACATTATTTTTCTTTCTCTAAACTGACTTAAATGCGCTTTTACTTCCACAATGCCTTGTTTATACCTGTGACAATTATGGAACAAATCATAATGTTCTAACGAATAGGAGGTAGAAAAAAATCTAAACTGACATAAGTTCTCCTTATACCTACGTTCCAGGATTCTGTCTTTGGAGTGGGGGTCATTCAGACAATAGCACAACATGGAAATCACTTACAGAGAAAAACCTGCCTGAATGACATCACATCAGTATTTCCATTTAAATGACTTTACGATTATCTCATCCCAAAAGATCATTATCAAAGCACCAAGGGTACGAATGAACCAGCAAGGGAAGCATGACAGGTATGATCAGCATTCTCTGCAAGGTGAACTTCTGGTTGCTGCTTGTAACTTTTACATGCGAGTAAGGTAACTGCGGAGAATGCAGACAGAGCATTCCATTCTCCCATCACAACTCCCACGCTCTCTGTGGGGCCACTTCCACTCCGTGTAAAACCCTAGGGGGGAATGGTCCTTGTTTCCCACCTCCCCTCTTCCCCTACCTTCTCCTCCTCCTCATCCTCTTTCTCCTCCTCACTCCTGCCTGGAGGCTAAGTGGGTTTGAGTCAGAGTATACACTGGTAAATCAGTCCCATAAAACAGAGTGGATGTTTCTAAGAAAACTAGCTTGAATGTTCTGGAAAGGTATTTTCAAAAAAAAATCACTGTATCGCTTATGAAACAAAGGTGGCAAAAGATGGAAAGAACCATAAGATAAAATTTAAAATTCAGTCAAGAAGGCCTCTGGATTCAAACTGCTCCACAAGCAATGCTAAGCCTGCTTCTCTTTAAAGACGCCAGAACTGGCAGGGCCAGGGCTGCATCAGGGGTGCGGATCGTACAGAATGGTCATTGAGGCAATGCAATCAGAGGCTCCCATGCAAAGAAAAGGTCCAGCTCCCCAGCAAGGGTTAGTAAAGAAATCCACACTTACACGGTCGATGTTAAAATAAAAAGCCTGATGTATGCATGTATCATATTTGTGCTTTTCTGTTTGAATCAGGTTTTGCAACTGCCTGACCCTCTCCCACCAGCACTGAGAGCTTCCACCCTGCTCTACTGTCTCCTTTGCTCAGGTTGTAGAGTCAGAAGACAAAAAGGAAAACTCCCCAAATTCTGAAAGTGTTAGTTGCTCAGTCTTGTCTGACCCCTTGTAACAGTATGGACTGTAGCCCGTCGGGCTCCTCTGTCCATGGGATTTCCTAGGCAAGAATACTGGAGTGGGTTGCCATGCCCTTCTTCAGGGCATCTTTCTGATACAGGGATCAAACCCAGGTCTCCTCCATTGCAGGCAGATTCTTTACCAACTGAGCCACGATTCCGAGTCAGAAACCTAAAACAAAACCTGTTCTTATTTTGGCTTCTCCCTTAGGTCATCCTCTCATATCTCTTTGTCATTCATGCCCCAAATTCTAAGTATATTTGTCTACTCACAGCTCCACATTTGCACTCTGTCATCCTCCAAATAACCATATGGGCTTGTTTCCATGAAGGGAACTCATGACCCCTAAATTAAACTCCTCAGTCTTTTTCAGTTGAGGAATTTCCTAGAGTCCCAACATGGGAGCCCACCCTGGTTCCTGTGCTATTGGGTTGGGTTTTCTTCTCTTTCTCTGAAGACTTGCTTTTCCTCTTCTTGAGGGGCGGCATCATGGATGCAAACCAAGGTCCTCTGTTTCAGCTTACTCTTTTCCGCTTGCTCACAACTGCTTGTGACTCAACTCCTGCTTCCTCTAGGGAGTTGCCACTGGTGTCTGGGTGCCCACCGTTCAGACCACTGCGCCTGTACACTGGCAGGGGCTGAATCAAGGCTGTGGATGATTGACCAACTTCCACCGTCAGCCTTGACTCCTCCCAGGCTTCAAATCTGGGGGCTGTGGCTGGATCGGAGCCTGGAAGGCTACAGTCCACAGGGTTGCAAAGAGCCGGGCATGACTGAGTATACACGAGACCAACAGGGACAGTTAATTACGATTCTTCTCCTTTATCTCTGCTACAGAAGTGATAATAAAATATCACCGATGATAATAAAATGATAAACATTATTTCATAAACAGTATGAGGCCTGTCAAGGACTTACGAAGTTCTGGGAACATAGCAAGCCCTCCACAAATAGTAGCTTTGTTTAACTGCTTGTGTCACCTCAAATCTGTTCAAACCATCATCAATTTCCTCAAATTCAAAAAGTGGTTCTCTTTCTTGGCACCTGTTTCAGTAACCCAATTAACACAGCTTTAAGCACAGACTACTAATCAATTTTGGAGTCATTTTTCTACTTCTTTCTCAAGCCTTACATTCGATAAATTGCAATATCCTGCCCATTTGCCAAACCTCCCCCCACAAAATCTACAAATTAAACCTTAAACCTGAGCCGCCTTCCTCTTTATGTTTCCACCAGCACTGACCTACTTTGGGTCCTCGTCATGTTTTCATCTGGACCCTGTAGGAGGCCCCTCACTGTGATATTGTGCACAGACTTCCTTGTAGAGTACCAGCCCATAATAGTTTCCCTTGGCTTCTAAAACACCCTTGTATGCTTGCCAGTTATGTCCTTACATAATCATGTCTTTAAATGACTCGGAAACTTTCAATGGCTCTTTACTATCTGAGGAATCAATCAAGGCTTCTGAGCACTGAATGGTCTGACCTCAACCCACCTTTCCAACTCCTCTCCTAGGGGCAGACAGGCAGGCACCTGTGATTCCCTGCACGAAACATTTTCTCAGATTTCCAGTCCTTCAGTCATTGTGTAGAAGAGACTTTGCTTCCATGTCTGATCATAAAATTCTACCTGTATTTCAAAGTCCATCAAAGTTCTGATATTCTCCTAAACAAACTTATATTCTCCTAAATAAACTTTCCTTGGAATTAAAGAATTCTTTATCTGTATCCATATCTCTATTCTTTATCCTACCTTCTCCTTCTTTCTGTGCTATTTCCTCAACACTGTCATAAACCAGGTATTTTTTTCATGTTTACACATGTTTATTTTGGTAGTAATGGTAAAGAACCTGCCTGTCAGTGTAAGAGTTGTAAAAAACATGGGTTCAATCCCTGGGTTGGGAAGATCCCCTGAAGTAGGCCATGGCAAACCCAATCCAGTATTCTTGCCTGGAGAATCTTATGAACAGAGGAGCCTGGTGGGCTACAGTCCATAGGGTCACAAAGAGTTGGACACAACTGAAGTGACTCAGCAGACACATTATATACAAATATATGTGAACATACACAGACATGTTACAGACTAACAAATTACATGCTTATGAGGATTTCAGTTCAGTTCAGTCACTCAGTCATGTCCGGCTCTTTGTGACCCTATGAATTGCAACACACCAGGCCTCCCTGTCCATCACCAACTCCCGGAGTCTACCCAAACCCACGTCCATTGAGTCAGTGATGCCATTCAGCCATCTCATCCTCTGTCATCCCCTTCTTCTCCTGTCCCCAGTCCTTCCCAGCATTAGGGTCTTTTCCAATAACTTATCTTAATTTTACTAACAGTGGTAGATGGGTTCAAAAAATGAATGAAAAAATATAGGAATATAGTCTATGCTATATAAATCTGTAATGATATTTTGTAAAGTATTATAAAATATGTAGCAGGAAACACATTATCTTCTCCAGATTATATAAATCCCCAAAGTTGTTAGTTGACACTGGATCACTTCTTATATAGCATAAATTTATTACAGTCTTAAAAAAAAACCTTTTGGTTGAACAATGAAGATCAGACTTCAAATCAGTTGGGCTCACTTGGTACTGTATTATTCACATGTTTTTGTTACAGCAACAGAAATCCTATAAAATACTCTAGTATCTTCTAGATCCCTCCCTTCCTCTGCTTTGAGAATTCACTGTTTTGGGTGTCACTCCTTTTGGGTTTCTTATTGTTTATTCCTCTTTCTGTAAGCTGTCAACTACAAACTGGCACTTGCCATCTACCTCTATGAGGATTCAACCACGAGCTACTGCGCAGCTGACCTTCAACTCCCGCTGAAGAGAGTTCAGGAAGGAGAGCAGAAATGAGGCCCTCTGTACTAGGGGAAAAACTGGCAGAACAGGTCTCCAGATAGTTAGATATTTTCAGGAGCTGATTTTATGAGCCTAACTCTTGTATCTCCTCATATTGAGAAAAGGACTAAATTCCTTCACGGTGATGGCTGTCTCTTGACTAGCAGAAACTTTCTGCAAAAAAAAAAAAAAAGAAACAAAGAAAAACTTTCCTTAATTGCATGTACTTCCCCTTCACCAAAATCACACATATACTGACCTTATGCTCGCTCCCCCACTTTGGAGCAATTTCTCAGAGCTATCTGAGAGGCTGTCTCCCTGGCTATAGTCCTCATTTTGTCCCAAATAAAACTTAACTTGCAACCCTCATATTGTGCATTTTTTAAAAGTCAGTAATTTTCAGGTACCCAATCTGGGGACAACCCATTTGGCATTTTTATTTGGTTTTTCCATAGAATATAGTCTTTAGCTTTATGTCTGCACTGTTCCACACACTGTACTCCTAGGACAAGCAAGTTGTGTCAACCCGAAGTTTCAGAGACCAAAGTCTCTCCTGGAACTTGACATCCTTCCCTCAACAGATGCCTGGAGTCTAGTAACCTGATAGAACACTTTGGTGAGAGACTCAATACATGGGTGTTAGGGAATGATCTCTCATCTATGTATAATAAGGGACAACTAGGTAGAAAGTTACTCTGAGAAGAAAAAGAAAAAAAGCAATATTTCGATGACTTGCTTGGCACAGCATTAGGAAAAGAAAGGATTAGTCACTCAGTTGTGTCTGACTCTTTGTGACCCCCATGGACTGTAGCCCGCTATCCATGGAGTTCTCCATGCAAGAATGCTAGAGTGGACTGCCATGCCTTCCTCCAGGGGATCTTCCCAATGCAGGGATCGAATCTGGGTCTGCTGTACTGCAAGAAATTTTTTTACCATCTGAGCCATGAGGGAAGCCCAGCTTGGCAAAGTCATGAAGTATCAGAGGTCTCTTGGAAAAGAGTCCCCTGCTGAAGGATGTGACTATAAATTGTGTCCACGGTTCAGTAAACATTCAATACCTTATGAGGTTTTAAGCACATGTACGGGTATAGATTCTCGCCCTCTGACCATTCTCTTTATGCCACAGAGTCACATGGGCCCAGCTGGGTGGTGCAGTGTTACCACTGCTCCCGTCCCCACCACAGAGTAAGCAGCCCTTAAATGTCTGTAGAAAGAACAGACGTGAAAGAGTCAAGATTTTGATTCCATCTAAGTGACAGCACTCCAAGTTGGAAAATAAGTGCTTATTCTCCATCCTGAAAAATTGTTCCAGAACCCCCAGGTGGCCGATTCCTACCTGGGGAACAAGCTGGATGACTTTGGAAGATGCAGTCACTTCCCTGCCCTGGCTGTCTAACATCCTGTACCAATTACGATGCCCTGGCTCCATGATGATGTGCGTTCTCTTGGGGAAAAGGATCTCGGATAATTTTTGAACCCCAAATAGTGCTGCTCCAAATATTGTAGGTCCTGCATTTGACAATGACAAAACGAATTTGTTAGTAACTTTGCAGGCCCCTTCCCTCTTTGGGTGGGATATTGCTTTACGAAGCCCTTTCAGTCCCCCAGATGGTAGATAAGTATAAACCCAGCATGCACTTCAGTCCAGGACTCTGAGTGTTGCTTAGTAATATGGATTGGGTATATTTTTAGCTGGGTGATGTCTACAAAGAGGAAATAAGTGTTTGATGTTTAAGAGATGTCCATACTTACCCCACACAATTCTCAGAAAGTCTGGGGTAGGGGTGGTGAGTAGGTATCAGTGGTGGGCTGATCCTATCTTAAATTCCCATTAAAGAAAAATCTGTGACTAGAAATCAGATTGAGTTTGGCCCCATATATCTTGGATTATATTGTCAGCACCTCATGTAGTTAAAATGTGTTTTTTTGGGTATGTTTTAGTTGTTCAGTCGTGTCTGACTCTTTCTGACCCTATGGACTGTATAGCCTGCCAGATTCCTCTATCCATGGAATTCTCCAGGCTAGAATACTGGAGTGGGTGGCCATTCCCTTCTCTAGGGGATCTTCCCAACCCAGGGACTGAACCTGGATCTCCATGGTTAAAATGAGGACAGTCCAAATGGGAAACACTGCCATGTTTTGAATCTCTGCAATGGACTTACTGTGTGTGTCTCCCTCCAACCTCTGCCTTACGTCACCCCATACTCATATGTTGAAATTCTAACCCTCCAGTGTGATGGTTTCAGGAGGTGGGCACTTTGGGAGGTAGCCAGGTCATGATGGTGAAGGCCCCACAATGGGATCAGTCCCTTTGAGGGACCTCAGGGAGCTCACCAAGAAGGAAAGTGCTCGCCAAAACCCTTCTACGTTGGCACCGTGATCTCGGACTTCAGCCTTTAGAATGGTGAGAAATAAATTGCTTCTTTCAGTCACTGCCCAGTTTGCAAAACTTTGTTATAGTAGCTTAAATGGACTTATCCAGGCTACAGGGTCCAAGTTGTGCCTTGCAGAGGTGGGCAGAGAAAATTGCTCAGAGAAGTGAGTGTCCCCTCTCCATCATCCAGGGGCAGGAAAGGAGCTGGGCTCCTGAGTGCAGAAGGGGTTCCTTGTCCTCAGTGGTACAAGGATGGTGTCCCGCTGGGTTTGTGAGTGTGACAGTGAGGAATACAGCATTCCCATCACCACCTCGAGGATGCTGAATGTCTGCCACAGGCTCATGGACAGCCAGCAGCCAAGTCTTAGAGCAGGGGTACACCCTTTCCTCGTGGAGTTCCCCAAGTCTTTACAACGATTGGTGCTATGGGAACCAAACAGTGGGGCTCCTGCCCACCACCTGGAGCTGCCCAGGTCATACATGCTCTTAGGGATATCAGCATTACCAGAGATTTGAGGACCAGAAAAGCAGAAGGGCAAGGGATAGAGGATGATTCCACAGCCCTGGCACTGAGGCCCCACGTGCAATGCCCTAGAACGTAGAATAACCCTGAGCAGGCTGACCCCCAACGACTCACAAAAGGATCCATGAGTCACAGAGAGCAGTGCAGTCTTATTTTGCCAGCATTAGCTGCCGATGAAGGTGGCGGCATTGTTTACTGTCTCTTTGTCTTCAGGACCTCAATTTTATGTTATGGTTGCTAGGATGTAGAATTATTTTAAGTATATGAAATAATATTCTACTATCTCTGAGGAGTTATTCTAAGGAAATAATTCAACTACTGGAAATTGCTGGGCTCTCCTCTGGCCAGAAAAATTTTGCTTACACACATTTTCTTTTCTCAGGGACAAAACTATTTTGGAGTCAAGTTTCTCTCTTCCACACAGGCATTTAAATACAAAGCTTTAGGCTAAAGTGGGTCCTGACTTTTTCCCCTTGCGTTTATGTTGATCTTCAGCTAAGCAAACAATCATTGTGTTTCTCAGAATTCAGGCTGAAACAACAGATGTAGAGCTGGGGAGGAAGGGGTTCCCCTCCCGCTTCTGATATAATGCAAAGGAGAAAATTGGTTTTCTTTAATGTAGCCCCAAACACCATGTATCAACACATTATCAAGTGAAATCATCTCTTTTATGTTGCACTCTGAAAAATTTTTAATATTCATGCAGAAATAAGAAATGCTTAGAGTTGGAAGAAAAGAAATGTAACATAAAATATTTCTCAAGAATGTAGCCCAATTTCCAAGTCATCATTAAAATGACAGTAATATTGATGTTAGAACTGAAGGGAATCACTAGAAATATCATTAAGTCAGGGTGACTTTAATATGATATTAATGCAACTTGCCCTTAATGTAGGTAACTTACTGATACATTTTGATTTTTTGAAAGCCACAGCCAATCAAGTGCTTTAAAATACAAGAGTATTATGAAGATCAAGAAACTAAGTGTTAATAATAAAAAAAAAAAAGACATTTCCAGTAACTCTAAAGTATAGCATTCCGTCAGTTTCCCTAAGGGACTGCATCAGTGAACAGATTTGAGTTTTATTGGCTAACAGGAACAGTTCTCTGTAAATACACACATTTAGATTTATAAAAGGTACTTATGAAACAGATAGAGGATGCCAGAAATTCCACACATTTAAAAAGTGGAACTATTTAAAAAGTCATCCCATAGGATGACATATAACATTTATCTAACTGGAAACAGCTATACATTTCCTCTGATTCTCATATCTAATAGAAGACTGGGGGAAGTGGTAGGAAAAGAAAGTAAGTAATGGAAAAAGTCAGAAAGGTATGGAGAAGTAAAGAATTAATCACGTAAGACGAGTTTAAAAATAGGAGAATACTTACATTCAATCATTACAGGGTGGAGAAATTGACCAATAGACAAAGGGGCCACAAAGAGTTTCAAAGTAACACAAAAGATAAATGATGCCAATGAACTTATTAACAAAATAGAAACAGACTCTCAGGCTTCAGAACGTATGGTTACCGTGGGGGCAGGGTGATGGGAAGGGGCCGTTAGGGAGTTTGGGGTCAGCATACGCACACTGCTGTGTTTACAGTGGATGGCCGACAGGGTCCTGCTGTATCACACAGGGAACTCCGCTCAATGCTGTGTGGCAGCCTGGATGGGAGGGAGTCTGAGGCAGAATGGATACGTGGATATGTATGGCTGAGTCCCTTTGTTGTCCATCATTAACTATCACAACATTATTAAGCAGCTACACTCCAAAATGCAATGAAAACTTTTTGAAAAATAAATATCTCACCTTCGCTATAGAGATGGTTCTTATTCTTAGGAAGGCAGAAATGCTGTTCGCAACTTTCAGGAACATAATCAAATCTTTACAAGGTACAAAAGAGATTATTTTTTTTAAAAAGTCCTGCATTTTGCACTAAGACTCAAATCCTTACTACCTAAAGGTGGTTGTTGGTTTCTGCACTAAGGAGTCATCTAAGAGCTTGTTAAAAATGCTGATTCTCCAAGCTATGCCATGTGAATCTAGTTTAAGATGTACTAGTCTAAACATGGAGGAGAAAATGGCAACCCACTCCAGTATTCCTGCCTGGAGAATCCCATGCACAGAGGAGCCTGGCAGGCTGCAGTCCACTGGGTCGCAAAGAGTCAGACACGACTGAAGCGAGTTAGCATGCATGTACGCAGTCTAAAAAACTATTATGAGGCATAAACTGAGTTTGTTTAGGCAGGTATCTTTTACAACAACTTTATTTCATGTTTATGTTTATATAATCAAATGATATTAATTTCTCCTTTTATTAATTATTACTGAGACTCTCTCTAGCTATACACATTTGTGACAGGCATTAAAAATCAGGCAAGAAACCAAATTCAAAGTAATAAATGGGTAAAAAGATTCGGCATAGAAACTCTGTCTCTAGCCTTCATCATCAGTTCATGAAAGAGGAATACAGAGCAGTTTCTACATGATAAAACAGGGAACTCTGATGATGCATACTATGTCCGAGAATTCGAACTTTAGGATAAGAAGGTCTTGCACAGTAAAAGCCCTGTAGTATTTCTCATTGTCTTGCTGAGAGTTGATTGCAGTTATTCTTTAAAGGAATCATTACTCTCAGCCTTTCTATCATGTTTTCTCAGAAAACATTAAAGGTCATTTCATTTTCCTAAGGAGAAAAAAAAAAATCTAACAGTTAATGAGTCAGAGACATAAGCTTCTATTTGGTTTCTGTTTGTAGTAGGCAAAGATCAAAACCAAAGTTTTAACCCAGGATGCATTGGAGAATTAGAATAATTGATCCAGAGTCATGGCTTTGGGGAAGGTTAGAGATGGCAGGAATCCTACTTTAGTACCTAGATGGTTTCAAGGAGGAAGTGATGGAGCCAAGGTTAGTGAGTGGGGAGGCAAGATGCCCTGAAGTTCAAGGACTTCCCATTTCATTGGGCTTTTTCACATTTAAAGGGTGATGAACAAGCTCATTTGGGGACCTTCAATAGATGAATTGTCTAACTTTGAGGAATGAGTAGTGAAAGTTTCCACCTTGTCTCAAATAATTGTATCATCTTCCATTTTTCTCCTGCCCATGATTTTCCCCTTTATATGCGAAACACTGAGCTTGAGGCTGGAATACTGAGATGAAAAGACCTTCTAAGAAATCCTCCCTTATTTGTTTATTTTTAATTTTATACCATATCCAATCATTTATTCATTCATTCAACATAAAATGAATAATTTATTGTGTCAGAGACATGGAGAGCAGCTAGAAAAAAATAATAGCTGATCCTTGAAAAATACAGGGATATGGGGTACCAGCCATCTCCCCACCCCCCACCCTCTGGGCTCCCTGCAGTTGAAATTCCACATGTAACTTTTGACTCTGATGAAATTTAGCAACTAACAGTCTACTGTTGAATTCCTACCATATTTTGAATCCTGGTTCCTACAGACTTCTGTCCTTGGTCATCTTTATTCTTCTTTATATATTTTTCCTGCATGCTAAATCTCTTCAGTCATGTCCAACTCTTTGCAACTCTGGGCAACCCTATGGACTGTAGCCCACCAGGCTCCTCTGTCCATGGGATTCTCCAGGCAAGGATGTTGGAATGGTTGCCATGCCCTCCTCCAGGGGATCTTCCTCATCCAGGGATCAAACCTATATCTCTTATGTCTCTTGCACTGGCAGGTGGTTCTTTTCTAACCACCCCTAACACTCAGCTGTTTATTCAAGATTTCACCTGTCCTCTTAGCTTCTGATTCATATTTCTGATTGTCCTTGGATTTTACCAAAGAATTTTGTTTTTGAGATCAGCTTAAAATCATCAGGACAAACCTACTTTGCAATCTCGTGAGACAGGATTGTTGTTGTTGTTGTTTTTCTGTTTTTTTTTTTTTCTCTTCTGAATCCAGTTTTTATTTAATGGGTTAACAGCATTTTCACCCATTCAAACATAAACACAGGTTTCCCATATTTATCTTACCTCTCACTCATTCCCCAACTAGGGCCCACTTCATGAAGGGCTCATGAGTCAAACAGGATTCTGCACTCAGAAGAACCCTGTTTGAATGCTTTGCTATCACAAAATTTCTAACAATTTTTGAATAAAGAGTTCCACATTTCATTGTGAATTGGGTCCTGTGAATTACATGACTGGCTGTCTCTCAATCCTATAAATTCCATCCTTAGCCCTGCCTCTCTATAATCTGTCCCTACATGCTGTCCTTGGAATTATTTTCCTAAATCAAATCTAGGTAGCTTTCTCACCTCCATTTTTTGTTGTTGTTGTTTGTTTTGAAAGATTAAAGTTCTGCTGTCAATTTCCAAAAGAAGAAAGTTAAAATAAAAATAAGTACCTTTGGGCCTTGACTGCAATTAATTCACCAGTGTAAATTTCCAAGCATCTTACCTCTATCTCTAGGGGGCATCCCACCCTGGTTTTCACACATTTGTGTCACCATCATATGGACATGAAGTCGCTTCCTCCTTTCTATATTTGACAGCTATATCCATCCTTAAAGATTCAATTTTACTATTTTGTATGTGACTCTTCTTTATCTTTCCTCACTCTTTCTGGGTGAACTCTACACCTTGGGTCAATGGTCTTGCATAGCAAATGATTACCAGTTGATTTACCCAGGGTTCCAGGGAAATGGAGGCTTCCCAAGCAGTCCACTGGTAAAGAATTTGCCAGCCAACGCAGGAGACATCGGAGATGTGGGTTTTATCCCTAGGTCAGGAAGATCTCCTGGAAGAGGAGATGGCAACCCACTCCAGTATTCTTGCCAGTAAAATTCAATGGTCAGAGGAATCTGGAAGGCTATATTCCATTGGGTCTTAAAGAGTTTGATGCAACTGAGCATACACAACGGAAATGAGGAATGACTCCCTTTTAGCCAGGGTTTCTTCCATCAGCATCACTGAGACAAGATCAGGTGAGGAAATGTGAGTGTGCAATTAATCAATCACTCTGGGGGCTTCCTAGGTGGCACTAGAGGTAAAGAACCCACCTGCAATGCAGGAGACACAAGAGATGAGGGTTTGATCCCTGGGTTGGGAAGATCCCCTGGAGGCAGAAATGGCAACCCACTCCAGTATGCTTGTCTGGAGAATTCCATGGACAGAGGAGCTTGGCAGGCTTCATCCATGGAGTCTCAAAGAGCTGGACACAACTGAGCACTGAACTACACTACAATCACTTTGGCTTTGACCAAAATCAGAAGGAAAAATACAAACCTAGATACTCCCAAACCACAGCTTTCAGCCAAGACCTCTGTGTAGGCTGGTCTTTTCATACAGATCCCAAATCCTTCCTTTCTCAACTTCATTCGTTCCCTGGGGTACACAACTCTCTTATACTTCTTTCCAGATCTTCCCGAGGATGGCCTAACTCACCCACTTCCAATCACGGCCAAGTTCATTTCACGGCTGTTTTCCTAGCTCTGTGCAAGACCTGACTCACCTCACTCCTTCCAGGGGCTATAGAACTATCAACAGTCCCAAATTCCCTTTCCTTTTTCCATTTCTCTATGTAAAAAAAAAAAAAAAATTAAGGACCAGAACTCATGCTCCTGAATGCATGATTAAACACCATGTTTGTTCGACAAACTAGTCCCAACTAATAACAGTGAAATTCTTGGCAACAAGGGCCATGTCTGGTATTTCTGAATCTTTTCACATCTATTTCATAAGAGAGGGTGTGAAATGTTTGGTCAGTTAGATGGAGAAAGAATTAACCTATAAAAATAGGAACTAAATTTCACTCAGCTGTTCTGCATCTCCACAAATCACTTTAAAAATTATGATTTTCACTATTACATTAAAAATCACCTCTAGTAGAGGAAAAATAAATGGGTAAAAATGTAACTGAAGATCACCAAATACATATAAATGATTTAAACATTTTTTTTGTAGTTCAGCTCTATAGTTTTAAAAATCTCTTCAAGCATCTCTTAATTTCCAAAATTGCCTAAGTTGCACCATTTAATAGACACTTATTAAATCTATACTATCTATTGTGCTTAGTCCAGAAACATAGACCTCAATCTAAAAATGGAGAGACATTTACAGATACATCGTAAAATAATAAAAAGTATGCATAAGTAGACAAGCATGTCTTTGATTCAGCAGTTCCATTTCAATATGTTTATTTATTATTAGTATTCATTTATTTATTTATTTTCAGTTGTGTTGGCTCCTCGGTGCTGCACACAGGCTTTCTGCAGTGAAGAGAGAGTTACCCTCTAGTTGAGGAGCACAGGCTTCTCTTTGCAGTGGCATCTCTTGTTGGGGAACATGAGCTCTACACACAGCCTTCAGGAGCTGCAGCTCCTGGGGTCTAGGGCACAGGCTCAGTAGTTGTGGCCCACGGGCTTAGTATGTGGGATCTTCCCGGACCAGGAACGGAACCCATGTCCCCAGCGTTGGCAGGAAGATTCTTAACCACTAGACTGCCAGGGGAGTTCTCCATGTGTTTATAATACAGAAATAATTTAAGAAGTGAGACTGTATTCATCCATAATCATCTTGATTGATATATATTAAAAGATTTGAGATAAATCCTACTACTTGGCTATACATGCAAGATAATCCAGCCTTTAAAAATAGTGTGTAAATTTATCTTATTTTGGAAAGATGTTAGTTATGCTCTTTTCCTGACAGCTGGCTATATTCACAGAATGGATGGTGAGTTACTAACATGTTTAAAAGTATGAATATCATACAAATATTTAAAAACCTTTTTCTCTCTAGATAACTGCCTAACACATTTCAAGAATGATCAGCTTCAAGCTTATTTTACTGTAGCCTTTAAACTCACTACAAAATAAAATTTTTCTCATCTTTAAATGTCACATCATGACCTCAAAAAGCAGTGCAGCATGAATGTGCAGTGACAGTTACGCACAGGAGTTGGCATTTCAGGCACATGCATGGGAAATACTAAAACAAACCTCCAAAGTGCTCATTTGCTTAGACCTGACCTCGCTCGAGCATAAGATGCAAACACAGGCTCAGACACATGCACACATGCCTACAAAAATCATATGCAGTGATTTTTCTATGGCATACATTGAAATATTTCTTGCACTGAAGTAATGAAAAGAATGTGTTCTAACGTTTGTGTCACTTAATGAGAATGTGAAATCAACCAAGTTTCCTTCAAATAAGGTAAACACAAAGAAACAAAACACGCATCCCATTAATTCACATCAGCAAAACTGATTCTTTGACAAAAAGAGGATGCTTTTCTTTGCTGGAGCTTTGTGGTCATCACACTCTGAAAGTGTATTTTCTCAGCAGGGGGAATACTGCAGTGCGTTTCCTCAAATATTAGCCCATTTATTTTCCTCATATAATAAAAGTGACACTGGAAGGTTAATGATGTGAAGCCCTGCAGACAAAATGAAGCTACTACCCTCTTTTCTGCTGACAAGACCATAGTAAAGCAATGTGAAAAATAAGAAAAGAGAGGAAGAGTCTCAGATGGAAATTCAGTCTATGATATATTTTAACCAGAGGGGCTCCACTTTGCTAGGCAGCATATAGATGTACATAAAGCTGTTTAATTCATGGTGAAGAGGACTCAAGATGTTATAATCAAGGAGCAAACTAGGTTGAGTTATACTATACTCTATACCATAATGTCGGCTTCTCACATGGCACTAGGGGTAAAGAACACGCTTGCAAATGCAGGAGACACAAGTTTGATCCCTGGGACAGGAAACCCCCTGGAAGAGGAAATGGCAACTCACTACAGTATTCTTGCCTGGAGAATCCCATTGACCAAGGAATCTGTCAGGCTGCTGTTCATAGGGTCACAGAGTTGGACATGACTTAAGAGACTTAGCATGCATGCATCACAATGTACCTTTTAATTTCTTTGTATTTGGTAATCCTAGACATAAGTGAAATATAAATATGTGCTTACATAATTGTTGAAACACAGAGTATGCCTTTTTAGGTACAAAGCATCACACTGGGCTTTAAAATAATATTAATTTGAATTTCAGCCAAAGTGCATGTGTTAATTACATGGAATATCTATTTCAAAGATACAAGTTTCTGCTAAATGCTAAAATGCTCTAAAATAGTTACAGAGTCAATAAGAAGCTCTTTTAATATAGTTAATAGAAGTCTTGCTAATAGTTTGATTCAGGTAGAATATTTACTTAACTTACTAAGCATAATAATTTTTAAACAAGTACGTGAGCAAGAATATCTGAATTTTCAGAGTCACCACCAATATATCTCATTACAAGTTACATCTTAAAACAAGTCATAACCCCTAAAACCAGGAACAAGGAAAGGAAGTTCACTATTGTCATCTCTACTCAACATGCTAATAGAGGTCCTGGCCAGGGTAATTAGTCAAGAAAAAGAAATAAATATCACTTAGATTGGAAAGAAGAAATAAGACTATCTCTGTTCATAGAGGATATGATCTTGCCTAAAGATAGCCCTAAGAGTCCAGAGAGCAACTCTTAGAACTGATAAGCTAGTTCAGCAAGATTGCAGGACACAAGGTCAATATACAAAAACTATCTGCATTTCTACACACTAGCAATGGATGATCTGAAGATGAAATTAAGAGGAAATTTCCCTTTTAGTAGCATCTACAAATAAAATACTTAGGAACAAGTGAAAAACTTACAATGCAAAAAATTTATTTAAATGTTGAAAGAAATTAAAGAGAATTTAAACGAATATAAAGACATCCCATGTTCACAGATTGAAAATTTTAAAATTGTTAATGTGGCAGTACTCTCCAAGTTAATCTACATATCTGACAAATAATCAAAATCACAGCAGCTATTATTTGTCTCACAGAAATTAACAAGCTGATCCTAAAATTCATATAAAATTCTAGGACATGGAACAGTCAGGCTAAAAAAGAAAAACAAATATGAAGGATTCATATTTCTCAATTTCAAAACTTGCTGAAAGGTTGCTGTAATTATGATAGTGATATACTGACATAACAATAGATCTGTAAATCAGGGGAATAAAATTGAAAATCCAAAAATAAGTCCTTAGATTTAAAGTCAACCGATTTTTTTCAATGGTAACAAGAAAATTTAATGGGAAAATGATAGTTATTGCAACATATAGCCACATGCAAAATAATGAAATTGGACCTCTAATCTCATACCATACACTAAAATTAACTCAAAATCCATTGCAGACCTATATGTAAACACTAAAACTATAAACCTCTTAGAAGAAAATGCTGGGATAAATCTTTATGACCTTGGGGTCGAAACAGTTTCATAGATATGACACAAAAAATATAGGCAACAAAGAATAAAACTAGATAAACTGGACTTCATCAAAACTAAAGATATTTGTGCTTCAAAGGATACCATTTAGAATGTGAAATGACAAACCAGAAAATTGTAGGAAACATCTGCAACTCAGCAATATAAAGACAAGCCAATTAATACACAGGAACAAGAGCAACACAGACATTTCTTCAGAGAAGACAGAAAAATCGTCAATAATCAATGAAAAGTTCCTCAATATTTCTAGTCATTTGGGGAAATACAAATCAAAATCACAATGAGACACCACTTCACACCTAATAGGATACTAAAATAAAATAAAAAGATAGATTCTAACAACTATTGGCCAGAATGTTGAGAAATCTGAACCCTCAATAATTTACTGTTGGGGGTGTAAAATGATGCTATCACTTTGGAAAACAGTCTGGAAGTTCCTCAAATTATTAAAGATAGAGTTACCATATTGTAGTGCTAGAGGTAAAGAGTCTGCCTGCCACTGCGTGGGATGCAGGAGACGTGGATTTGATCTCTGGGTTGAGAAAATCCCCTGCAGAGGAAATGACAACCCAGTACAGTATTTTTGACTAGAAAATCCCATGGACAGAAGAGCCTGGCAGTATACAGTCCATGGGGCCGCAAGAGCTGGACTCTACTGAGGGACTAAACCACCATCACTATATGACCCAGCAACCCTCCTCTTAGATATATACTCATGATAAATGAAAGCATATCTCCACATAAAAACTTGAACATAAATATCCTTGCAGCATTATTTATAATAGCTAAAAAGTATAAACCAACCAAATACATGTCACTTGGTGAATGGACAATGTGTCTACCTCACCAGTGGAATATGATTTGGCCATAAACAGGAACGAAGTACCAACACATGTCATAGAATGAATGAACTTTGAAAATGTTATGCTAAGATAAACAGGTCAGTTAGAAAGGTCACACACTGTAGCAATCCATTTATATGAAAGGTATAGAAGAGGCAAAGACAGAGACAAAAGTTTGATTCATGGGTAAGAGGAATAGGAAGAGGGTAGAATAATGAGTGACAGGTAATGGGTATCTGATTTCTTTGGGACTATATTATTAAATATGTTGAATAATATATTTAAATATATCATGCTAAATATATAAATCATAAATATATTAATATACTAAATAGTCACTTAATATATTTAAAACTCACTGAATATGTTAAAACTCACTGATGTGTACATTTTAAAGTGTGATTTTATGGCATGTGAACTTAATCTCAACAAAGCTATTATTAAAAATATCACCTTGATGGCAACAGAAGTAGTTCTTTGAAATGGAGGGTGTGTAACTACCCAAAACACTCATTCTCGCTCCTTGGAGACCTATATAAATTGAACCAGAGATGATACGGCCACCATTAGAAAGTGTTTAGAATGAAGACCAACTGCTTGCACATGATGTGAGCTCTTTCACATTTCCTTGCTTGCATCGTGCCAGTCTCATTACGCTGATGCTTCTCTAGACAAGAAAGCACCATGCTGAGCATTGGAAGGCCTTCCAATCACCTGTGTGCAACCAAATGATCATGCAGATAAATACAGTCCCTGTAGTACTTAATGGTAATAAATGTTACAGTTGTTTATATTAACTACCACTGACAATGAATCTTGCATATGAAATATATGTTTCCTGGGCAGGGGTACAATAATTACATTCTAATATCAAAAGGAATTTCAATATTCCAGACATCAGGAAGTTGTAGTTTCTGAATATGCAATACTTGACCATTGTGTGTAAGTTCCATATCAGATCCGAGGAGTTGAGGTCATTGCTGTTTCCTCACTCAGTCATGTCTGACTCTTTAAAACCCCATGGACTGGTGTAAAGTGGTACCTCATTGTAGTTTTGATTTGCATTTCTCTGATAATGAGTGATGTTGAGCATCTTTTCATGTGTTTATAAATGCTGGAGAGGATGTGGAGAAAAGGGAACCCTCTTACACTGTTGGTGGGAATGCAAACTAGTACAGCCACTATGGAAAACAGTGTGGAGGTTCCTTAAAAAGCTGCAAATAGACCTGCCATATGACCCAGCAATCCCACTGCTGGGCATATACACCGAGGAAACCAGAATTGAAAGAGCCACGTGCACCCCAATGTTCATCGCTGCATTGTTTACAATAGCCAGGACATGGAAGCAACCTAGATGCCCATCAACTGACGAATGGATAAGAAAGCTGTGGTATATATACACAATGGAATATTACTCAACATTAAAAAAAAATTCATTTGAAGCAATTCTACTCAGATGGACGAAACTGGAGCCCATTATCCAGAGTGAAGTAAGCCAGAAGCAAAAACAACAATACAGTATATTAACACATATATATGGAATTTAGAAAGACAGTAAGGAGAACCCAACATGGGAGACAACAAAAGGAACGCAGATGTATAGAATAGACTTGTGGACTTTGTGGATGAGGGTAAAGGTGGGATGATATGGGAGAAGGGCATTGAAGCATGTTAATTGTCATGTGTCTAATCAATCGCCAGCCCAGGATTGATGCTCGGGACTGGTGCAGCGAGATTTCCCGGGGGGGAGGGAGGAGGGAGGGGGGACCCGGAGGGGAAGCATATGTAAACCCATGGTGATATCATGACAATGTATGGCAAAAACAATAAAAAAAAAAAAAACCCATGGACGTTAGCCCACCAGGCTCCTCTGTCCATTGGGATGCCCCAGGCAAGAATACTAGAGTGGGTTGCCATTTACTCCTTCAAGGGATCTTCCCAATCTAGGGATTGAACTCATGTCTCCTGCACTGCAGGTGGATTCTTTACCACTGAGCCACCTGGGAAGCCCCAAGATTCATGGAGTACACACTGCTAAATTACCCAGCAAAAATACACTCAAATCATGTGGTTATCTTCTTATGCCATGAATCAGGAGCTTAATTTGATCTTCTATAATTTTATATATACTTTAACTACTCTATATACTTACTGATAAATCTATATAAAAAAGTAAAGCCTTTACAACTATTCCTGTTGAAACTAACTTACTTGCATACAAAATCAAGTTGAACTCAGTATGCCTAAAACCTGTATTTAAGAGAGGGGAACACTAATTTAAGTGATTATATCACTTAATTTTAAAATAATATAATTTTACTCCCAAAGCGCCTACTGTTTCTTCTCCTTTACTTTTTATCCCCTCTCCCTACCCCCAAACACACATAGGGACGTAAGTACATTGAAAGAAAATATTTAGCCCTCTGTGTCTTTCCTTAATAGGCATTATTAAGTATATAGATAAAGTAGCTGAGGCTCATGAAAGCTAAGCAACCAGTCCATTGTAGCATGGTTCACAAACAACAGAGTCAGCACTCAACTCAGCCTAATTTTATAGAACACACTCTTGGTCATCACATTCTTAACATTTACTACTTCTGTTTACAGCAAAACTTTTCAAAATCTTGCACTTCTTTGGGTGCTAGTCACCTACGAAGAACTTTTATGCTTACTGTTTCCATGAAATTGATCTTTCCAGGGTCACCCAGGGCTTCCATGTTAGTAAAGCCAACAGTTCGTAGTCTTGATTCATTGTCCACATCTTCTAAGCAGCACTGAAATCCTCCCTTCTTGGCAGCTATAACTAAACGGTTCTGATGCTTTGCTTTTCATTCTCCTCTGTGAGTTCTTTGCTTCTGCTCAACTGCTAGATATAAGGGTGGTTCAGTCCTAGGCCATCAGTACCTTGGATGCATCTGAACTTTCAGAGGTGGACAGAAGAAGCGAGTAGGCATGTTAAGTCACTTCCGTCACATCCAACTCTCTGTGACTCGGTGGACTGTAGCCTACCATGCTTCTCTGTCCGTGGGACTCTCTAGGCAAGAATACTGGAGTGGGTTGCCATGCCCTCCTCCAGGGGATCTTCCTAACCCAGAGATCAAACCCACATCTCCTAAGTCTCCTGAATTGCAGGTAGATTCTTTACCAGTGAGCCACTGGGGAAGCCCCTGGACACAAGATACTGTATGATAGTATCTGGATTTTATTTCCTTGCTTACTGATTCATTGTACAGTACACATTAGTACATAAGATCCATGAGTCATGACACATAGGAAGTGTTTAGTGCTTTCTGGATCAAAGGGTAGACAGATGAAAGGATGGGTAGATGAATGGGATGGATGGATGGAAGGAAGGGGGGAAGTAAGAGACCGTGATGTGAATTAAACTTTAATCTCTTCTTCCTGGAAAAACTGTGACCTGATCTGGTAAGGAGTGACGATAGACTTTCTCTCCTTTAGGGATCTCCTTTCTGACAAAGCGTGAGTTGGTTTTATCTGCTTTCCACTTCCTTGGTCAAACTGCATCAGAATTGTTGATTCCACATATTATCCCAGCCCTGTCTCTATTGAAACCTGAGATTAAAATAGATCAAAGTCAGACCAGGTCAGTTTGTGATAGCTGGTATGAGCACAAATTCTCCAGAAGGGAACTGTCACGCTATACCTAATCACCCTCTCATCAAGCAGTGATGCTAAAAATCACAGAGGCAGAGTGAAGTTTATACTAGTCCTATAGGGTGTAAGCACGTGGTAGCCGAATCTCGTTAACATGTATTTCTGAGAAACCTACAGTTTAGCATCAAGCCGTGATTTCAGGATAGTGAGTTTTCACTCACAGGACTCTCCATGGCTTTATTTAATTGTCTTAGAGTCCTATCTTGGGACTGCCAGGCGGTGCAGTTGGTAAAGAATCTGCTTGCCAATGCAGGAGACTCAAGAGACGTGAGTATTCTTGCCTGGGAAATCCCATGGACAGAGGAGCCTGGCAAGCTACAGTCCGTGGGGTCACAAAGAGTCGGACATGACTGAGCTTGGTTGTGGTGGTGGTGGTGTAGACTCCTATCTGATGTTGTTTAGACTGACCTCCATGTGTGGCCTTTCCAGTTCTGGTGGCCTTTATCCACTACCAAACTCATCAACCATTTTGCCTTCATCTTTGCCCAATGAGATGGGCAGCTCAGATCTCCAACTGATCCTCAGCAGCTCATGTGGGGAAAAAGTATTATTTCATTTACCATATGCCAGAGCCCAGCACCCAACAGTCTGTGATAGTCAGGATTTCTGTTTAGGACAAATGCTAATGATAACATCGCTTTTTACACTTTCACAACAGAACTATGATTCTCTGAATTTAAAGAAATAAATGAAGTTACTACATTGTGCAATCTGGTTTATGGCTTATTTAATGTAATTTTCACTGTTTTCCTATTTCCTACCTCCTATTCATGGAGAGGAGGAAGAGTCATTTGGATCTGTTCAAGCAGACTTGCACTTATTAACACTTAGAAATAAATATTCATAGCAAAGGAGAAACAACATATCAAAGGCTTTTCTCAGAATTAAGATGGTCATGTATTTTAAGGTTATTTATCTTTCAGGAGCACTTTTAATTTTGTCCCCTCCCCTAGCAATGGCAAGCCAAACAAATTCTGCCTTAATATCTCAGCACATATTAGAGGACTCTTCTGACTGAGCCTTCCTTGATAATTCTCAAGCAATTTATTTAATCTACTGAAGCATCTATTTCCTTCTTATCATTTTTTACAAAGGAATAATAATAGCTCTGACCTTTAAAGAGTTATTCTGAAGGTTGAATGAAATAATCCAGGTAGAATATTTATAATTGCATCCAGGCATGCTCAGGCACTTCAGTTGTGTTTGACTCTTTGTGACCCTACCAGGCTCCTCTGTCCATGGGATTCTCCAGGCAAGAATGCTAGAGTGGGTTGCCATGCCCTCCTCCAGGGGATCTTCTCAACCCAGGGATTGAATCCATGTCTCTTATATCTTCTGCATTGGCAGACAGGTTCTTTACCACCTGTCACCTGGGAAGCCAGTATTTACTCTTGGGTTGGTCAAAAAGCTCATTTGGGTTCCTCCATAAGCTGTTTGGTTCATCGTAAATGCTCCATACATTTTTGTCATCATCATCCTTGCCATCATCACCACTCAACAGATACTTAATCTACATCTAATTAGAATTTTTCATTAGTAGTCTTCAAAGTAGTCTGCCCCACATTATTAGGATTCTAGTCCTAACCCAGCATCTGGCAGCAAGTAAACATTTAGTATATGTACTGGAGTGCTGGTCAAGTGTTACTCTCTTCTGTAGCTTCACTGAGACAAAGCTCATGCTGAATCCCTTCTGAGGCTGGATATAGTGTTAGGATCAGGAAACTTTTCAGATGAATGAGGAATATCCAGTCAATGTTGAATATCCATTAGGAAATGATGCAGAGACCTGCATCTTCCATTACAGTGACAAGTGACACCAAATCCACTTCCAACAAGAATCATTTATAAACTCTCCTTTCTTGCCCTTTACTGATAACTGACTACATGTATAAAGAACACTGGGCTTCCCTGGTGGCTCAGTGGCTCAGTGGTGCTCAGTGCTGTGTCTCAGTGCTAAGTGGCTCAGTGCTAAGACTCAGTGTTAAGTGGCTCAGTGCTAAGGCAGGAGATGCAGGTCCGGAAGATCCCCTGGAGGAGGAAATAGCAACCCACTCCAGCATTCATCCCTGGGAAATCCCATAGACAGAGGAGCCTGGTGGGCTACATTCCACGGGGTCGTAAAAGAGTCAGACACGACTGAGTGATTAAACAACGACGTGAAGAACCCTCCTGTACCCTCTAGAGGTTACACAGCTGTCTGAGAACAGCTTCACCTAGCCAGGTTAAAGCACAGAGAAGAGAGAGATCCATCTCAAATCAAGCCATCACAGTGTGGTCCTTGGCTATTAATTCTGGCATCAAAGAGAGTGAGAATTTAAAATATTAAATAGGTAGGTAAATGTTAGAGAGTAATCCATTTAATACTGTCACTTAAATAGATTTTTGAGTGTGTGTATTGGAATAAAGATGATAAATTTTACATGACAAACATGATGGAGGTATAATTTATTACTCAGCCTCTGTGGGCTAGTCACTCAGTCGTGTCCGACTCTTTGTGACCCCATGGTCTTTAGGCCACCCTCCAGGTTCCTCTGTCCATGGGATTCTCTAGGCAAGAATACTAGAGTGGGTTGCCGTTCCCTTCTCCAGGGTCTATACTAGGTGGTTTAAGGGAATGGATCCTAGACAGGAAGTCACAGGAATACAGCTACCTAGTCTCGGTTTCATGCTTCTGGACAAGTCACTTTACCTCTGGGACTTAATTTTCACCTGAAAACTTTTGGTTCCTTTCCAGTTGTAAAATTCTTAAGTTTAAAATAATGACCCCATCCTCATGATCTCGTGTTTTGGTATTATCTGCCTCTGGAAGCATTGCCACAGATGACAGTCAACAATGTTTTCCATGTTAGGATTCAACCTACTAGCCTGGCTCTATCTGCAGGGAGACAATATCACATCAGTGCTTGCAATGAGAACCTGTCATTGCCAGCCAATTCTTCCTCCATGTGAATGAGCGTCTCACACAGTCCGAAGATATCATAACCAGTTTCCCGTTCATCTGATCACAGCCTCCTGACAACATGGCAGACAGGGCCATAGCTGGTATCAGATGGCATTACTTAGGACTCATTAAATCCCACTATTCCCTCTAGACACAAGCTCCATTCTTGGATGACAAAGGAGCAGACAGGAATGTTTGCACATTGGAAAAATTTGATATGATAAACATTGCCTCTGTAAGCTACACACACCCATATATTTTGTAGAGCAGCGCACAGAAATTTTAACTACCTTTAAAATCAAGTGTCCGTGGGAAAACGAACATTTCCAACATACACATTCTGATATTTCTGAGATGCAGAAGTCAGAGTGGAGCTGTGTGGCATGACTGTGTGCGATGGACTGGCTTCCAATGTCATTGCCATTGAATATGTCGATTTAAAAAGAAAATGTCTGGAATACTGATTTCACACATGATCCACAAATACTGGCCACATTTAGAGCTTCATTTGGAACAAAATGATGAAGGGTAACAACTGGGTTTTCCCCAATGCTTGTTTTAGCTCTAAAGCAAATCATTTTACAGTATCTGCAGTAATAAGTAGATTTGTAACAGCGCTATTTTTAAATCCTGTAAGATTATTTTTTATATAGTTTCTATTTTGGAGTTCTTTCTATGTCTTTGAAAAGGATTCTCCCATAGACATGATGCATAGAGTATATATATCGAGGCATCACTGCATAACTATCAAGAAAGTGTTGGTTGCTCAGTCATGCCCGACTCTTTTTGACCCCATGAACTGTAGCCCTCCAGGCTTCTCTGTCCATAGAATTCTTCAGGCAAGAATACTGAAGTGGTTTGCCATTTCCTTCTCCAGGGATACTCTTGATCCAGGGATCGGACCCAGATCTACAGCACTACAGGCAAATTCTTTACCTTCTGAACCACCAGGGAAGCCCCAACTATCAATCTCTCAACAGTTACTGTTCCTAAACTTCAGCCCATAGAGCTGGAACCTTCAATCCTATATTTATATTTGACCACTCTACATTAGCACAATCTCAAACCAGAGAAGGGCATTTCTCAGGTCCCCACACGTTTAGTGGGTTTAGGTGCAAACTGCCATAGGCTAGAGGCCACAGCTCTTGAGAGAGGAATTTGGGGTAAATACAGAATGCAGAGGGATTCCCTTGTGGCTCAGTGGGAAAGAATCTGCCTGCAATGCAGGAGACATGAGTTCAGTCCCTGGGTTGGGAAGATCCCCTGGAGGAGGAAATGGCAACCCACTCCAGTATTGTTGCCTGGAGAATCTCATGGACAGGAGCCTGGCAGGCTACAGTCTATGGGGTCATGGGAGAGTCAGACTTAGTGACTAAACATCAATATAGAATATAGAACAGGGACAACGCCAGGGCATCACCAATTGAGACATCACGAGGAGTATGGATCAGTCTGTGTACTGGTGTCTGAAAGACGCAATGTATGGCAGGATCCTGAATCTCCTCACTCTCTCATCCCCTGCCTCTGGCTGGAAAGCCTCCTCTTCACCTGTCCAAAACCTGCCAACCCTTCTCATTCAGGTTCACTCCCCCACTCCTGCTCCTGCCTGCTTGGACCTGGTCAGCGCACACTGACCTCTGCTTGCTGTGACTGGGGCTGAGGCCTAGACTGCCCGCACCTCCCATTTTCCTTTCCACCCCATTCTGTCTGCTCTCTAGGCTTCCACCCAGAGCCCCAGGTCCTTTATCTGTGTTATTGTCACCGTGATTCTTCAGCTAATTAATCCCCTGGTTATACAAGTCCAGCCACGTTTCAGAAGCAATCCTCATAAATCATGATGGGCAGAAATGCTTGTGCAGAAAAAAAACAAAAAACAAAAAACTCTTCAGGGCCAGCTCTTTTTAGAGCCCTCTCTGTTGAAGGTAAGATGACAGACAGGAGGCGGAAAGGCCCTGCCCGAATCTCCCCTCCCTCAGCACCCTGGCATCCCACCTGCCGCCTGGATACCACCCTGCATCTCTGCCTTCCGATACCCCCTCTGTCTGCCCCCCCGCAACATACCAGGCACTCAGTCACAAGTGTCCCCTTTCACCTCCCACCAAAAACAGAGGCATTTTGATACTTTCTTTCACTTATTACACTCTGACTTCAACACAGTCACACTAAAAGCATTAAGCCTAAAGTACTGCTCTAAGTTGCAACAGGAAAAGCTTTTGTTCTTCGGTTAACAGTTTCAAGCATCAACAAACTGTAGTGGTTTTATCATTGTTTGGGATCTAGATGGACCACTGAAGGGACACGCTGGTCCTTGCTGCCCTAACTGTGGGGAGGGCGGTGACAGTGACATGGGAGCACGGAGACCCCTGTGCTCACATAATCGCTTGCCCCAATAAAGCCTTCTTCAAAAGGATTATAGATAATTGGAAAATTAGTGCTGCAGATGAATGGGGTGGGAGACAGGTGGAGAATAGCTTCAGTCTGTTCCTTAGCAAACTCCTCTCTTAAAAACTCCACCTTTTCTATTTTCAGCAGAGCACCTACATACTTCCACTAAATTGCTGCTCATAACAAAATAAAGTAGTATGGGTACTCTCTGGTGGCAACATACCCTGGGCCTTGCATCATACATCCACTTATGTATGGCTAATCAACTCATTCTGCAAAGTTTCTCTTTGTTTCCCACTGTGTGAAAGACACAAACGTTAAAAAGAGGGGAAAAAAAAGACTACAGTGGTGTCCTTTTACTCGAATCCTTTAACTTGCATCCTTTATATGCTAAGTTCATTGATCCACAGCCCACTCACAATGCTTTGTGTGATATGATTTGACAAAGGAACTGCAACAGAATATTTAAGTCATTTTACCTAATTTAGAAAAGCAGGTTGTCTAAAGAGGCTGAAAGTGGCTTCTGTGTTTAGCATAGACATGTCTTTTCTGAGACAGTGAGGAATACATCCAAGGTACTAACTTTCTCAGAAGAGATGCATTAGTGAAGGCTTTAGTACTTCTAAATATGGTCAAACACTCATATGGGAGTTACATCCATATGGGAGCATCCAAGACGATATCCCATTCTTTGTGATCCCATGGACTGTAGGCCCCCAGGCTCCTCTGTCCATGGAATTTTCTAGGCAAGAGTACCAGAGCAGGTTGTCATTTCCTACTCCCAGGGACATTCCTGACCCAGGGATTGAACCCACTTCACTTGCATCTTCTGCACAGGCAGGCAGATAGATTCTTTACCACTATGCCACCTGGAAATCCTACATCAACAGATACACTGTCTTTTATATTATGAATAAGATCCTCACATTAAAAATATATAATCATATTTGATTTTCCCAGAGAATTTAGGAAGAGATTCCACTGAAACATTTTAGTTTAAGGTCTCAGGTTTTGCAGGTAAGGAGATCTAATTTCCCATCACATACCAGTGGGACACAAGAACCATCCAAAGCTAGAGGAAAAGTAGGACCATCATGGATGGTACACATCTCAAAAGGAATATCCATCACCAGCAGGGGCATGCTGCCTTGCTGGGAAAATTATGATGTTCTGATCTTGTCGCTAGGTGTTTGCCAAGCAGATACACAAGGCTGTGCTTTCAGGTAAAATCAACCAGCCAACACTTATCTACAGTTTGCCATATGCCTCTAAACACATCTAAGCACTTTGTGGGTGCTAAGTCACTTCAGTCGTGTCGGAGTCTTTATGACCCTATGGACTGTAGTCCGCCAGGCTCTTCTGTCCATGGGGATCCTCCATGCAAGAATATGGGAGTGCGCTGCCATGCCCTCCTCTAGAGGATCTTCTCAACGCAGGGATAGATTCTGCATCTCTTTTGTCTCTTACACTGGCAGGTGGGTTCTTTATCACTAGTGCACCTGGGAAGCCAAACACTAACATTTGATCACAGGCACTAACATTTAATCCTCACAACAGCCTTGCTCACTGGGAACTACCATTACCCTCATTTTATACATAAGAAAACTAACATGCAAAATTAAACACAACAATACCATTTAAACCATCAATTTCCACTCTCAGATATATTTGGAAAAAAAAAAAACATTGAAGGCAGGGTTTCAAATTGATACTTGTATACCGTGTTCAGAGCAGCACTACCACAGTAGCCCAAAGGGGGAACCAATGTAAACAGCCATCAGCAGATAAATGGATAAACATAATGTGGTCTATTCACACAATGGAACACTAGTCAATCTTAAAACAGAATGCTAGTCTGATATAGAGCACAACACGAATGAAACGTTTCTTAACATTTTTCTTTAAAGTTATATCTTTGGTAGTAAGCAGTAGGTAAAGGTATATCAGTGGTAGGTAAGTGACTTTGTAATTCTGCTACCCATTTTCTTTTAAAGTCTTTAATGAATTTTTTACAGTATAGTTTCTGTCGTTTATGTTCTAGTTTTTCTGCCACGAGTATGTGGGATCTGATGACCTTAGCTCCCCAACCAGAGAACAAAGCTGAACTCCCTGGATTGCAAGGCAAAGTCTTAACCATTGGGCCACCAGGGAAGTCTCTTTAATTAATTTTAAATTTTTTTTCAGGAGTATTTCAGTACTATAACCTAACCTGGCCCTGTGATTACCTGCTATCAGAATTACATAACCTCACAAGGCAATTATTGAGATCCAGGAATCTAATCAATAATAGTGAGGACATCACACAGCTAAATGACACATTTTCAGGTCAACAACATGGATGAAACCTGAAGACATGACGCTAAGTGAAACAAGGCACAGAGAAGCACAAATATTGCGACTCCATTTAAATAAGGTACCAACAACAGTCAGATTCACAGAGATAGAAAGTAGAACAGAGGTTATTAGGGTTGGGGTAGAGGGGGAAAGGGGAGTTTTCACTTAATGGACACAGTTTCAGTTTTGGATGACAAGAAAGTTCTAGAAACATAGTGATGATGGTTGCACAACGTCAAATGTCATGAATATACTTCATGATATTGAACTGCACACTTAAGATGGTTATGATGATAAATTTTATGTTATTTATATTTTACCACAGTGGGCTTCCTTGGTGGCTCAGGCGGTAAAGAGTCCACCTGTAATGCAGGAGACCCAGGTTCAATCCCTGGGTCGGGAAGATGTCCCACAGAAGGGAATGGCCATCCACCCCAGTATTCTTGCCTGGAGAATCCCATGGACAAAGGAACCTGGCGGGCTACATTACATGGGGTCTCAAAGAGTTGGACACACCTGAGTGACTATCATTTTCTTACTTTCCACTTTATCAGCATAAAAGGAAAAAAAAAAAAGTACAAAGAAGGGCCATGTCATGCTCCAAATCCCTGAGCCTGTAAACGGCAGTTTGGCATCAAGCAAAGGGGGTCTGGACCAGATGCCTATCTCAGCTACGTGCCTGCAGGACTCACGTCCACCATCAGTGCTAGTCGTGGGAATGCAGAGATGCCCTTGAACAAGGCACATCATGGCAGACTTCAGTTCACACTGGCACAGCTGCCAAGCTTTGACTAGACCCCCACAAGGGCACCTGCCAGCCTGTCCATGGATCTCACACCCCTCTGATCCATACTCTGCATCTCCTAGCATCCTCCCCACCTCAGCTAACCTCCTACACCCTCTTCTCCTGATCTCCAGATTCTCAAGATCACCTTTCCTATTCCCTGCCTGTTTCACTTTGGATGAACCAAAGCGCAGATGGGAGCTGTCCCATCAGCCATCACTGTCTGTTCCACTGACAACTTCTACAGCATTCCAGGATGCATCTTTGGGACTTTTTTGTTGTTGTTGATGCTACTCCAGTTAAAGATTCTCACCAAGCATTCCATGACTGGATAATACTCTTCTAAGTGACAATGTCACCATAGTTAACATTGCCTATAGGCCTATCTTTGAAATTCTACTGTGTCTTCCTAAAGAAGAGAGAGTGATTTTGTGTTTTATATTTCCCTTGGCACTTAACAGAGAACAGCGGGCACAGACACACAGCAAGCATTTGCCTAACGAATGTCTTCCTAGCAGGGTGTCATCAAGGTAATGGCAACAGTTTGTGACTTGGATATGGAGATGTCTTACAGGTCTGGAGCATTCTTTTCTAAACAGAATTAAAAAGATTTCTCATGAAAAGTAAATAAACTTGAACAGGTCCTGTGCAAAAAAAAGAAAGAAAGAAAAAAGAAACCATGCTGTTTGAGAATCCATATAAAGAGAGGAACATTTAAGAGCTCCCGGGGGACTTCTCAATCAATGTCATTTTCACAATCGGTCTCATACAGGGTTGAGAAAGAATGAACATATTGTTACTCTGGCAATTGTACTTGTGTCAAATAACAACATCATCCATCAAGGAGGCATCGCGGTAAATTCAAGTGAAGCCTGCCTTGGGCTGTAGGCACAGAGGCTTTTTGGAACACTGATTATTCTCAGAGCTTCAAAGTCATGCTCTTGACCAGCTTTTCATTTGTATGCTTACTTTGGGTTCATCAAGTAAAACAGAGAGGCCCATGAAATGAAGACTATTTATTTCCAACGATTCACTTAAAATGAAATTTCTGATTAAATATATTCAGGAGTTAGTCCTCCACCTCCCTGGAGGTTTTAGAAAGTCAAAGTAATTGAAATGTATCAGAGGGATTGGAACAGCCCCGAGTAGAATGAGAATCAGGGTCTCTTGGAAACCATCAAAAGGGAGATGCAGGATGCAGGGCTGGTACCGGACTTCTGAGGTTGGCCAAGGTCTGCACAAACTCTGTCAGGTGGCCAGATGCACACTGACCCCAAACTCTGACCAACTCAGCCTGACCCTGCCTCAGGGAAAATGACCATTCCCAGCTGGACAGATGGGACAGTGTCTGGACCAGGCCACATAGGATGTGAGCATCCACGTCCTTCCTCCTGTACATGTGCATATGGTCTTATGAAGACAGTAGACAAATAAAGTCAATTATGTTTCAGCACGTGCCTTGTGCTCAGTTGTGTCTGACTCTTTGTGACCCCACCAACTGTAACATGCCAGGCTCTTCTGTTGATGGGATTTTCCAGGCAAGGATCCTGGAGTGGGTTGCCATTTCCTTCTCCAGGTTATCTTCCCCGACCCAGGATCAAACCCGCGTCCCCTGTGTCTCCTGCATGACAGGTAGATTCCTTACTCTCTGAGCCATCAGGGAAGCCCGACCTCCACATACTTGCTGAGCAGAATAAGGCACTCAGGTGTGGCAGGCATTTCTTTGAATTAAGACCCATCTAGCATGATTTTAGTGGGGACACCAAGCAGCTTCTTATCATCAGCAGGGAGGTGGCCCTAATGGCCCCTGGGACCAGGCAGAGTTGCCTGGGCTTGGCAGTCCATGTCTTCAGTTTCAGGCGATAGACGTGAGGTTTTGTTCCTCTAATAGGAGGCAGCAGGCCCATGTTGGTATCAGTGGGGTGATGAAACTATTTGGGAAGATTAAAACCCCAGGCTCCCTCTGCGCTACCCATGGGAAGTGAATGCTTGCAGTCAGTGGTAATAAGCAGACAGGGATGCTTGGGCGCACCTGCCTTTGCCTGCTGCAAGGTCTGGAGGAGTAAAAGTTGCTTGTAAGTGTACCAAGTCGCATCGGACTCTTTGCAGTGGACTGTAGCCAGCCAGGCTCCTCTGTTCCCGGGATTCTCCAGGCAGGAATACTGGCGTGGGCTGCCATGCACTAACCCTTGCCTCTGACTTCTCCAGCTCTCTCAGGCAAGTTCTTTACCACTAGCACCGCCTGGGAAGCCCAGAGTGTGCTTATCCCTGACCAAAAGGTGATGGAAATCAAGGTCTGACTCAGGCAGAGCTGCCGCTGCTCTACAAGTGGCTTTTCCAAATCAGAACAGGAATGCTAATTATATACACCCTGCCCAAACGAGGGAACAAGGCTTAAGCCTGAATGTGCTATTATAAGTCCAAACTCCCTCTGCTTGCAGCAGGAAGGCCAATAAACGGGAGACAAGATATTGAGGCATAGGGTAAAAGATTTTATTCAGAAAGCCTGCAGATGGAGAAGATAGGAGACTACTGTCTCCAAAATAATCATCTTATCAGGGTCTGGATTCTGGGTTCTTTTACAGAACAGAGAGGGCCAGGAGGTGAGGAAGTAAAGTACAAAGGTCACAAGTCTTGCAAACATCTCCTGGAATGGCCAGCCTTGGGGAGGGAATGTAATTTCTTCCTTCCTGTGGCCATCCAAAGCTGGACAGGGTCCTGAACAAAGGCATTTTGGCAGGGTTCCCCGTGGCAAGCCATTATGTATGGACAGTATCGTTTTATTGAACAAAAGAAATAGGAAATAAAGGTTAAAGTAAAAGAGACAGATTCTGCACTGAATCAGATTTTGCTCTTCCCCATGACACTGTTAGGTATGTAAAACTGTTTCTTCTTCTTTTTTTTTTTTTTTAAACAGAGATGTTGTTATGTTTTGGGAAAGCTAATACATGGGATTATCTAATTTCTGTTAAAAAATCAAATGCTACTAAGTCAAAATCTTTCGATGAAGATGTTATTTGTAGCTATTCAGAGAAGGAAAACAAGAAAGGAAATTTTTCTATAGCTCATAAATAAGAAATACACACGATGGTCCTATAATCTCAAGCCATCTCTGATCTATTTTTAACTCTGCTTTGGTGCTCAAGAGAAATTCACAGGGGAAAAAAATGATTCAATAAAAAGCAATATCCTCGTGGAGCATAATCAAATAAAGCTTAGTTTGGAAATGCATTTTGTAGTCTCCTAAATACAAAGCATGTGATGGATTTACTAGATCTTTAGCAAAACCATGAATATGAATGGGAACTTCCAAGTAACCCAAGATTATGCAGATAGATTAAGCTTTATTCAGAGCAAAATTTCACATAGATTTATAAATATTTTCATAAAAAAGGGCTGTAAAGAGATTAATCATATTTCAAACAATCTAACATCATGGATTTAAAAGATCTTGCTTTGGTTTATTGTCTTCAAAAATTACTCAGAACAATATGCACTTAAATATCTAGAACTGGATTATCAAAATCCTTTTGTACTGATTACTCCACCATTCCTACATTATTTAGTAATAATAATTTACCTTGAAAAAAACATACTATATGCCATGAGATTGCTTTTTAAGCAGTATTCTTTTCTTAGCTTCAAGCTATACTGTACCTTGAAGGTAGCTCAGTTTCAGATACCAAAATCTTTCTACCAAATGGGCATCTTAGATTTTCCTTGAGTTCAACTGTTCCTTTGGTTCTTACTCTCTAAGTGCCCACATCAAACTTTTCACTGTCAAACAGGTTGTTAGAATTCTAGCTGGGAAGCCAGTGTGAGGTGAGGATTCCAGAATGGCTTATAATATCTACACACATAATGAAAACAACAATTGAAAGATTCTTTTAGCAAATATCAATAGAAATGGGTGGGAGAGGAATAATCCTGTCCCAATCATGTGGTTTAAAAGAATCCAGTTTTCGAACCATTTTGGCATCGTTGCCCAGCAGACACAGAGGTCACAGCCTGTGTTTATGGCTGGGGTAGTCTTTCTGCTTTTAGGCTTGTGGTCAGCACTTTTCAGGGGAAAGCTGAAGTTCACACTGAGCTGGACCCAGCAGCATTTGTGTGGCGGGAATGGTCATCAATCTCCAAACAATCCAGGAAATGGAGTCCTCTACAGCTGGGGAGACCTGAACCTACAAGACTTCAGACCTGAAGCCCCGAGCACTGCACCCCAAGTCCTCGAGTGAAGGGTGTTCTTTGAAGGATCTGACAACCTGTCACACAAGCGTGGTTGGGCCTTGCCAACATTTATAACCATGCTCATCTCATCTATGAATACATGTCTCCAGCATCCCTTCTGCATCGGTAAAACTCACTCTTGATAGCTGTTTTTGAAGGATTCAGTGACTTGCCTAGATTATGGACTCTTGATTGTTATTCTTAACTGCTAATCATCCATATGAAAATATGCTAAATTGCTTCAGTTGTGTCCTACTCTTTATGACTCTATGGACTGTAGCCCACCAGGCTCCTCTGTCCATGGGGATTCCCCAGGCAATAATACTGGAGTGGGTTGCCATTTCCTCCTCCAGAGGATCTTGCTGACCCAAGAACTGAATGTGTATCTCTTAAATTTCCTGCATTGGCAGGTGGGTTCTTTACCATTAGCACCACCTGGGAAGCTCCTAAGTGAACCTGTACTAGCTCACACCTAGGTGAACATATACTGGTTTTCCATACCTAGGGTGAAAAAATACTATTAAGTTGCAAACACATATTTTACACAGTTTACAATGAACTATCTTCCCACAGGGCTCAGATGGTAAAGAATCCTCTTGCAATGCGGGAGACCCAGCTTCAATCCCTGGGTTGGGAAGATCCCCTGGAGAAGGGAATGGCAACCCACTCCAGAATTCTTGCCTGGAGAATTCCATGGACAGAGGAGCCTGGCAGGCTATAGACCATGGAGTTGAAAAGGTTGGACAAGACTGAGCAACTAACAATTTTCACTATCTTTCAAATAAATTACTATATGGATAATGTAACACATGCTGTAGGCATAGCTGTCATTACAGGCTTACTCCATTTGTCGGAACGGGAAGTAATGGAAAAAGTGATTACCTTATTAGGAGTAATGATTCTGCACTTAGAAAAAGGGCCTAATCCAGTGTGCTCTGGCTAAAACAGATGATACAACCATTGCCAAAAGAGCAAGGCTAGCCAAGGAAAACAGGAATAGGGCCACGGCAACAGGTCAAGTACAGGAACAAAAGCACATAAGATGGGACTATACCAACAAATCAGATCCCTGTAGATAAAGGATGAGGAAGGAGAGAATGGTAGGAGACCCTGGTCCACAGGAGCGGATTTGAAAAGTAAGGGTGAGCCACTGCCATGGGCAATTTTACCATAAGGTGGTGACTATTGATTATTAAAGTAGGAGAGCTCAGAAAAGGATGAAGGACAAAATAAAAACCACCCAAAGATGACACTCATCCTGTTTCCAGGCTTCTCTTCTATGAATATTTTTATGCAGTTGAAATACTACACACAGGAATTTATATTGTGCTATTGTCACCAAAGATTATAAATAATATCACTTAACAATGATTTTGATCAATGATTTGCTTGTCTGAAAAATCAAGTCCAGTGACATTGTTATAATACACAGTAACTGGGATGGGTGCTGTGATGCTCTGCTCAGCTACCTCCCAGGAAAGAAGCATCGATTCCCGCAGCTGCCAGATAATCCTCAACTCTCAACCCTTGGGGAGCAGTTCAGCCCAAGAAGGATGCTTCTCTCCCTACCAGGGCGGCCTCTAACCCTTGATTGGTTGCATTCGAGCATATACAGGCCCAGCCCTCTTGCCCCAGGCAAGCCCTGCAGCTCTTGTATAGGTCCGGTGGGGGTCTCAGTTGTAACCTCATCATAGCCCAATTTCTCCTGTATGCTCCTCGTGATGTCAGAGACAGCTTCCTGGTTACCCACACCCAAAAGACAAGATTTTATTAGAAACTTATGACAATGAAATCTATGTTTTAAAGACAGCATTCTATAAGTCAATCTCAAAACTTTAAAATACTCACCTACTCAAAAGGATATTTAGGACCTTTGAACTATAAAAAAAAATATATCAAGCTACTGAGCACCTGTTGTTCCTTCTGTTAAATTGCTTCAGCCAGGAATGTTAGGTAGTTAGAATAGGAAGAAGGAGTCCAGAATGGCGGTGGCTAAAAGACAATGAAGGGAAAAGCCTGCGAAAATAGAACAAAGGAAGGTCCGAGGACCAGAGTGAGGCCCTCAGGTGAAACAAACAGCACTCCTGGCTAACCCAACTTACATAGGACAGGCCCTGGGGGAGGAGAAAAAACATAAAAAGAGGAGTCCAAACTGGGCCAGGGGCCTCTCTTCTCTTCCCATCTTTTGGGTCTGCATGCCCTCACGCCTCAAGGATGTATTTTCCTTTACTCTGTAAATAAAACTGGGCTGTAACATGGAGCTGTAACACTGGTGCATCTGAGGGCTGTAACACTGATCCATTGCTTCAGATTGTTGCTGGGACAAGACAGAACTAAGTAAATTACGAACTCTCCCGACAGGTCTGACTCTGTGAGACCCTATGGACTGTAGTCTCCAGGCTCCTCTGTCCATGGAATTCTCCAGGCAAGAATACTGGAGTGAGTTGCCATTTCCTTCTCCAGAGGGTCTTCCTGACCCAGGGATTGAACCTGGGTCTCCTGCATGAAAGGCAGATTATTTACCATCTGAGCCACCAGGAAAGCCCATTGAGCATCTATGGGTCGAACAGGGCACCAAGGTGAAGCAGGGCATCCACCCTGCCAGGGGCTGAAAACAGTAAAACAAATATGGTCCTTGATCTGTAATTTCTATGGAGATTACGGATGTGTATGTATGTGTGTATTGTACAGACGTTTGTGAGTTAGGGTGAAAAGTTAACAGAGAACAGAACTATTGATAATATGGTATGAAGCTGATGAAATTAATGGGAAAGAAGAAAACCACTTTGTAAAAATATTTTGTTCTGTCATTTCAGATTATTTCTCTAGGTTCAAAATAGCAGAAAAAAAAAAGTTAGCTCAGGAAGTAAACCTTAAGCATTATTTCATAGAATAAACGTTAACATTATAAGGAAGTAGAATGCTGGCTTTCAAAGCCATGCAAGCCTTGCTTGTTCTCTAAGGACAAGGGGGAAAAAAAAGAGGGAGGAAGACAGCAAAGCATTTGAAGTAGTCACTTTGCATAAAAGGAGTATGCAATTCAGAGAAAAAGGGGAAATTATGTGAGCAATTAACGCCTCTTTATGAAATGATAAGGCAATTAGTGGAAACTTTAACACCAGCCACTAGTATTCAAGGTGAAGTGCAGCCCCAGGGGGCTCCCTGGAGGGAAAGGCAGAAAGGCAGGTTCACTGGGACACTGAGCTGACAGCAGTCAAGGAAAGCTCCCATTCCCATGCCTAAGAGTCACCATCTTTGCTAAAAATACTGAGTTGACATGAATTCTTGCATTAAATGGCTAAATGGAGAAGCATTTTTAATAGGAAACAACACAATTGGCCATGCTTGTATTTCTGAGTTATCACTCAATGACCTTCACCAGCCCTGCAAAAATCATACTCAGGAACAGTTTCTGAAGTCCTAAGGGGATTGACCTCGTGACTCCTTCAACCTGGGATGGGACTTGCTAGGCCACAGCTGCTCCAGGAGGACACGTACTTCCAGCAGATACCCTGGGAGCTTGATCACACCACAGAGGTCCAGTTGGAGCCGGGAGGCACAGGGTGGACACAGCCTTAGCTGAGCCCTGACTTTCAGCACATTTCCACCTCTGTTGGTAGTCCAGGAAGCTTCCTTTCTGGGTAAAGGCCTCCTCTCAATGTCCACACCTGCCTCTGGCTTCATGCAGACACTGGGACTGTGAACAGTGGTTCCCTCAAACCCGTGGTAGTGTATTAATCGCTCCTCTTCTCTGACTCTTTGGGACCCTGTGGACTTGCAGCCCACCAGGCCCCTCTGTCCCTGGAATTCTCCAAGCAAGAATACTGGCGTGGGTAGCCATTCCCTTCTCCAGGGGATCTTCTCGACCCAGGAATCGAAACCAGGTCTCCTGCACTGCAGGTAGATTCTTTACCATCTGAGCCATCAGGGAAGCCCTCTCTCAAACTCTGCTGTGTACTAAAACCACCCCAGAGCCTTGAGATTCTGTGTGTCTAACAAGTTCCTAAGAGACAATGTTCCTGGGCCTGGCACCTCACTTTGAAAGCCCCGCTTTGTGATCTACACTGGAGGGGGAGGGGAAGCCTGCCAGCATTAGGGGAGCTGCCTGCATTCCCACTGCTTGCAAGAAGGAACATGGCCGGCCATTGCACACTGCCTTCCAAACTGCAGTCACTTTTACAGGGTTATTTTCTCAAATGGTTTCTCCCCTCAGTACCCTCTCTCCAGTCAATGTCCATCCTTTTCTTCTCAAATAGCAAGAATATGAAAACAGCCTTTCCATTTCCACATTTAGACTGCTTCTATTCCATAAACTCTTTCATCTTCATTAAGTACTTCGAGGAGCTGGAGCATCTTGTGGGAAAACAGAAAATGCCAAGGTTTTTGCAAAGATAATGCAACTCCCATAGTTTCTCAGACTTGGGAGGTACTAGACTGCCATATTCTAGAGGGAGTTGGGAACAGTAGCTCATGGGGGATAGGAGGGGAAGGCTGAGATCCCAGGGCTGATTCCCTACCACGGGTTCTGGCAACATGAGTGACTGGTTTTATTTATAAAGATGTTGAGGTTTTTTTTTTTTTTTTTGATTTTGATTGAAATATAGTTGATTTGCAATGTCATATTCATTTCAGGTGTACAACAAAGTGATTCAATTATACACACACACGTATACTCTTTTTAAAATAATTTTCCCTTCTAGGTTATCATAAAATATTGAGTATAGTTCCTTGTGCTACATAGGAGGTCTTTGCTAGTTGCTATTTTATATATGGAAAAAAAAAGTGGAAAGTGTTAGGGGCTCAGTTGTGCCCGACTCTGTGCAACCCCAGGGACTGTAGCCCACCAGGCTCCTCTGTTCACGGAATTCTTCACGCAAGAATACTGGAACGAGTTGCCACTCCCTTCTCCAGAGGATCTTCTTGACTTAGGGATCAAACCCAGGTCTCCTGCACTGCAGGCTCTTTACCTTCAGAGTCACCAGGGAATAATAGTATATAAAATTTAATCCCCAGAGCTAATTTGTACCCCTGCTTCCCCTTTGCTAACCATAAGTTTGTTTTCTGTATCTGTTAGTCTGTTTCTATTTTATAAATAAGTTCACATTTGTATCATTTTTTAAGATTCCATATATAAGCAATAGCATGCATTTGTCTTTCTCTGTCTGACTCATTTCACTTAGTGGCATCGTCTCTAGTTCCTTCCACGTTGCTGTGAATTGCCTGATTTCATCCATTTTCATGGCTGAGGAGTACTCCATTGAGTATACATGCAGGAGATCAGTCCTGGGCGTTCATCGGAAGGACTGATGCTGAAGCTGAAACTCCAATCCTTTGGCCACCTGATGCGAAGAGCTGACTCATTGGAAAAGACCCTGATGCTGGGAAAGATTGAGGGCAGGAGGAGAAGGGGACGACAGAGGATGAAACGGTTGGATGGCATCACTGACTCAATGGACATGAGCTTGGGTGAACTCCAGGAGTTGGTGATGGACGAGGAGGCCTGGCATGCTGTGGTTCATGAGGTCGCAAAGAGTCAGACACGACTGAGCGACTGAACTGAACTGAACTGAACTGACTAGGCATTTAAAACAAGAGTCGCAGACTCCTTGTCTGAAAGTAGCAGCAACGCCTCTCTAGTCGTTTGTTAGCTGTTTGTGGTCTAAATATTCTAGAAACACATAAGCTATCTTTTTCTCAAATACTTTTCTAACAACCCCTACTCTGCTTTAACTTTGTTTCTTAAACACTTAAAAAAGTAAAAATGACTACATCTACTTCTTAGGGTGCATTAATCTGTACAAATCTAAAGTAAAAAAGAAATTCTAATAAAATGATTCACCATCAGCAGATGAATGGATAAGGAAGTTTTGGTACATATATACAATGGAATATTACTCAGCTATGAAAAGGAATGAATTTGAGTCAGGTTTGATGAGGTGCATGAACCTGGAGCCTGTTATACAGAGTGAAGTAAGTCAGAAAGAGAAAGACAAATATTGTATATTAATGCACATATATGGAATTTTGAAAGATGGTACCAACAATCCTACATGTAGTGACACAGATGTAAAGAACAGAGTTTTGGACTAAACAGGAGAAGGCGAGGGTAGGATGATTTGAGAGAAGAGAATAGCATTGAAACATGTATATTACCATATGTAAAACAGATGACCAGTGCAAATTCACTGCACAAAGCAGGGCACCCAAAGCTGGTGCTCTGGGACAATCCAGAGGGATGGGGTGGGGAGGGAAGTGAGAGGGGTGCTCAGGATGAGGGTGGACACATGTACACCTGTGGCCGATTCGTGTTGATGTATGGCCCAAACCATCACAGTATTGTAAAGTAATTATTCTCTAATTAAAATAAATTACTTTAAAAAACATACAAAAAAATACACTTTCTCCATCTCCTCGACTATATTTATTTCTTTGTCATGAAGCAGGCTGCAGCATGGTATAAAACAGAATTCAAAATACCCCAAATAACACACAACACTGTCCTGTGTGTGTCTTAGGATTATGGTGCATTTTCTTCTCCTATTTGTTTGTTTATTGTATAGAATTTTCCCCCATAAGAAGTATCATGCTGAGTGCGAAATCTTGCCCTGTTTTCATTACTCTCCATTATAACTCGAGCATTTTTTACAAGTGTAATCTTGTAAGAGGCGGCTTACTTCCCTGCTTATTTCTTAAGTATTTATAGACTGAAGGGAAAGGGACAGCACTGCCTCATCTGTGATCTCACAAAATATCATCCAAAGGTATGTCAGTGCCATGCTTGACACGTCAAGGAAAAATGCAGTTGGTGGTCCACGAAAACTGTGCAGTAGGAAAATTATGCCATTAGTAAAATATGTGAAAGGGTTGACCTATAAAGTTCATTCTCTTCTGGTATTACAAGCATGAACTCTGGACCTTCATTACTGAGCTCAAATCTCAGACCTGCCATTTACCAGTTAGGTGACTTGGGAAAGAAAGTATCTGTAACCCTAATGACCTTGTATCCCATCTATAAAACAGAGCTAAGCCCAGAACCTCCCTCATGGACTTCTTGTAAGAATTAAATGCAATTCTGTATGCAGAGGGATTATAAGAGCCCTTGATTCACAGTAAATACTCAATAAATGTGGCATTTCTTACACGCAAATGCATTTAATCGCTGACAGCAGTGATTCTCAAAGTATGATTCTTAGACCCATGATATCGTCATCAGCTGGAAACTCGAAAATACAAACTCTTGGGCCTGATCCAAGACCAACTGAATCAAAAAGAAGGGGGGAAGTGGTTAGTGTTTAATAAGGCTCCTGGTCATTCCCACGCACTTTGAAGTTTGAAAACACTGGGGTAAAGGCAGCACATTCCGTTGACCCTTTTTATAGATATGAATCCCCAATGGCTTTTCAGTTTTGTTTTAAGGATTAATTAATTTGAGGTGGTGAGGGGAAAGTTGGTTAACAGCTATAAAGCTCTACCTAGAGGTGACCCAGGTATCTTTAACATTAATTAATGATCTCTATGAATAGTAGGTCTTCTGAGACAAAATTCATCCTCAGATGAATAACTAAATGCCTAAGATATAATGTTAAAATTTCCCTTTTTGGTATAATAGAATACCAGATAAAATTAAGAGCAAATACTGGTACTGAAAACTCAGTTTTAATCAAAAATCTTTATGTGACTGAATAGAACTTATACACATGTACCACTCACAGTTGTGAAATCCATTAATTCTCAGATATTAAATGATTTGTTGTTGTTCAGCTGTTAAGTCATGTCCAAAATGATAAATGATGCTTAATGATTCGTTTCGAGTTGGGCATTAATGTCTTATAGGCAGAGAGTTAATACTTACCTTAAAATTGCTATTTCTCTTTCATTCTGTTTTGATATAGAAAAGAAAGGCAACGACCAAATGATAAAGACAGTCTCACTTAGGTTGGGGGAATCAGAACTCTTGTAGTGGGGATACAGGGCTGTACTCTTCCCAAGAGCAAGAAGAAAGGTGGAGCATATATTAAAAGCCTAATTTTTAGTAAATAAAATTATGAAAAGCTTATCTTCACATCCTCCATCAAAATAAAGTAAAAGCAAACCATCTAAATATAGATTCAGGGGCTGGTGCAGCGAGATTTCCCGGGGGGGGGGGGGGAGGAGGGAGGGGGGTTCCGGAGGGGAAGCTTATGTAAACCCATGGTGATATCATGACAATGTATGGCAAAAACAATAAAAAAAAGATAAAAAAAAACCTTTATAAATCTTTCTCCATTACATTCTCCTGCAAAATAGTAGTATTGAGTTTGGAATCACAAGTGCTGCTTTTGAGCTCATTTTTTACCAATTTAAGACTCTGTGGGTTACCCTGTTGGTTCAGTGCTGAAGAATCCACCTGCCAATGCAGGAGCCTAGGGTTTGATCTTTGGGTCAGAAAGATGCCCCGGAGAAGGACATGGCAAACCACTCCAGTTTTCTTGCCTGAGACACCCTGTGGACAGAGGAGCCTGGTGGGCTGCAGTCCACAGGATTGCAAAAGAGCCACAATTTAGCAGCTAAACAACAATAACAAAGACTCTCTATCATCACCAACAACATTCCTTGAATATCCTGAAGCTACACCAGAGCCTCCCTACCATTTGCTGGATTCACCATGAACTGAATCTGAAGAAAGTTTTCCTGCATGAGCACCGTTTTGGAACAGGACATCCATCCAGGCTCACACTGGTTTATTCCAAACAGCCAAGTAGCAGGGTGTCCATAAACCAATTCCTTCCCTGAGAATGGAGGACGGACCATAGCCTTGAATCCCACGATAATTAGATAAACTCAATGTCTAATTATAATGAAATAGTTTAGAAGTCAGGATTTTCATCAAACAGAAACGTTTGGGGAAAGGAAGAATACTGCATGTATCTCTGCAGGACACCCAGCAAAGCATACACATCTATGCTGACTGTGTAATAATTTTCCATCAACAAGCAGGGCTCCTGCAAAGAAAGCCCAGCTATAATTTAAACTCATTTCAGCACTCTTATCAGTGTTAACAATTTGCTCATTTAACCAATGGCCATTCTCTTTAACAGTATTCTTAGCATATCAACAAGAAGAATTCTGTACAAATAGGGCAAAGAGATTTTCTACATTAGTTTTTTCCTGATCTTCATTTAAAAGATTAATTGCTTCTGTTAATGCTGCTGCTTCTGCTATTTTCATAACACTGTCTGGATGCTAAGAAATCTAGTAACATGTCCGTTGAGCAATTTCATTTTATATATTCTATCATTACTCAGTGGGATTTTACTTGCGATACAGATGCTTAATGAAGAGACATGTCAGTTATTTCTTGGTGTCTTTTTAGTTACTTTCTTGAAGAGCTCTTTCCTAATCAAACTGGCTGGGAGCACTTAGGCCCATGTATCCTGTTTTGTAGAGCTCTCCAACAAGTCACAGGCTATTATTTTTAATGACAAAGTTCTCATAAACAATTCTTAATAGTGTTCCAGTAGACTAGCAAGATTTTTCACCTGGCTGCCTATTATAAGAATTAACTGGAATCAACAAAACCCATAGATATTTCTTATTAAAATGATGTGCAGCAGGTACATTCACTGGAAAAGACTCTGATGCTGGCAAAGATCGAGGGCAAAAGGACAAGAGGGTAAAAGAGGATGAGACGGTTGGATGGCATCACCGATTCAATGGACATGAATTTAGGTAAACTCTGGGAGAGTGTGATGGACAGGGAAGCCTGGTATGCTGCATTCCATGGGGTCACAAAGAGTCGGACACGACTTGGTGAATAAACAACAACAACAGCATGAACATACTCTCAGTTTTTTAAAAATCCCTAAGTTATTGTTATGATTAATTAATTACTTATACTATTAACTGTTGCTTCCTAGAGGCACAGCGTATACTTCAACCCAGTTTATCTTAGAAGTGTACAATGGTCTTTGATGTCCTATGTTCAGACTTTGGGGAGGATACAGGGTGGAAATGTCAAAGTTATGATCAAGGTGCGCCCCCAGGAGATGTGAGTTACAAGATTCATCAAACGGTGTATGCATGTGAAGACTGTTCTTTGACTTGGAAGTTACCTAGTTGACTGCAGAGTACACCCACTCTTGAGTTCTTACTCTTTCGTGGGGACTAGTGTCTTGCGAAAGAACTCACCCACCTCCGAGGCCCAGAGCCCAGCCAATGGTTTGTTTTGTTGGTTCAGTTCTATTAAGTCTTGAGAGCTCTCAGCCCTAATGAAGCATTGACGGTAACTCTCCTTACCTATTTTAACTTGTCAATTATAAGGGGTTTAGCGACTTCTGAGTCATTCTGTACTATGGGTATTTGGGGGACCATCAGTACAGGTCTGTGGTCTAGATGAGCAAGTCATTCAAGTGCAAGACTTGCCTGGATGTAACAGTGATGTAATTGGCAAGCCATGAATGACACCAATAGCGAGCAGACATCTCGGCCCTTCCTTAAGATGATGCTATCTGGTTGGTGTCTACAGGGATTCTCATGGCACTGCTCCTTGCTAGTCTCTCTGTGGCAATCACCCTCTCTCAGAGGCTGAGCCATATGAAATTGCCATGGCTGTGGATCATGGGGCCTCACATTGGCAATCTCATAAGTTTGATCAAATGCTTTTACAAATCTACACCACCCTATATAACATGGCTCCAATTTCAAATGAGCTACATTCAGAATCTCCTGTCTTGATGCTCACTTCAGCTGCAAGAAATCTCTCTCTCCTGGAAAGTCTGTGAAGCAGGGCTCCTCCTGAAAGCTGTGCCCCTGCTGTTCACCTGGCATGTTACAGATCCCATTGGTCCTCTTAAGCATGTGCTTAACAATTCTTTGCAAGACCCAAAGGAAATCTCAGAGGAAGAGAGAAAATGGTTATGACCCAGGCCTGCGGTCATAATGCCCACGTTTAAATGCCAACATAATTCTTTCTTACTGGTTTACTTCTGCCAAAAATGGAAATAACAATCCTTTATACTTTCCTACAAGAAGTAAATACACTAGGGAATTAAATAAGTTAACTTCTCAAAAAATGCTTAAAATAGGCAAGGGTTCAGTGGATACCAACCATCATTATTATTATTTCAAAATGACAAATTCTGCAAACTAGTCTCCTGTAGATTTAGGAATACTGGAGACTAGACTGCAAACTAAGAAGCTGTTGGTCTGATTCAAAGTCTCATGGGTCAGCAGTGGACATCATCAATGAAGGACAGAGTTTCTTTCAGAGCTCAGAGCACAGGCTGATGCCCCATCTGCTCATGGGGTATCAGCTGGGACACCTTAAAAGTTCTGGATTTCTAGGCTGTTACACAGACTAGAGAAATGAGTCTCCCTGAGTTGAGGCCTGGGTATTTTCCAGGTGATGCTCAAAGCACAATCAGGCTTGAGAATTCTAATGTAAAACACACTCAGACCACACAATCATTCCTCATGGTAGTTTGGTACTAGTTCCTGGGATAACTGTAAACAAACATAAAGAAAAAGCCATTCAAAGTCAAAGTTATTTTCCAAGGTTGTCACACCCAATTAAGAAAATATTGTCATTTCTGTTCCTTTAATTTCCTCTAGTCAGGGAATGCATTTTCCAAATTAAACTTAGGGACTGAAATTTAAGGACAAGAACTTAGGGATCAGAGAAAAAGCACAACTAAGCTCCTAGCCCTAGAGAATTATAAACACGCCTTCATTTTTCTATAAAAGGGTATACATAAGAGGCAGGAAATAGTTTCCTTATCTTTGATAAGGGGACACTTGGATATCACACCTAAACTAAATTGATTTTATTATTTGACTAAAATAAACCTTTCTCAGGGCATAGGAATCCAAACGCATATCAGGTCCAGCAGTGGGATTTTATATGAGACAAATCTCCAAACCCTCATGTATCGTATTTTTCTGCCTTTTTTTTAAAATTATTGAGTCCCTAAGGAGTCTTTTTAGACTTTCTCTCAAATCACGCCCATCCATGCGGTTTTATATCATGTATCTGTTTATATACTATGGCTTTTGGAAGATCACAAACCACTAGAATATCTAAGGTTTACCTCCTTTTCCCAACAAAAATCAATTTCTGCCCCTCTTGGGGACTTCTTGCCTGCACCCATTTTGAGAATGCTTTTTATAACCTAAATGGCTGTATCAACCAAGAGCATGAGCTGTGAGGAGCTGCTTCAGAGGAAACCTGAGAGAATATTCTTAAATCTTGGAATCTGTAAATACTCATAATCAGTAACAAATTGTGTCAAGTTAGTTCTAAGCCCTCACCCACATCATGTTGCAGAATCCTACTGTTCGGTGAAAGCAACCTTCTACTGAGGGAAAGGTAAGCCTGTGTAATTGTAAAGAATAACTTCACTGATTCATTATCTCAAATGTCCCTCTAACATTTTGGACTTTCCTGATCAGGTTCTGAGTAATCTCTCAAAATGAGAGTTATAAGTATTCACTATAGTTTTAAAATAAACAAATTTGATGACTACCACTGCCAACATAATCTGGGGATATATAGCAGTTAGTAATGCAAAATATGTTATAACTATCCCTAACAGCTGTCATTTATATTGGACTTTAACATTTTAAAATGCTCTTGCTATATTATCTTCTTCAAATAATGGAGAGGTGGTGAAAGGATTACATGTTTACAAATAAACTTACAAAGGTCTATAATCCAGCCAAGTTATGATAGTTACTACACATTTGAAATAAATGAAAAGGTCACTATAGAACTCTTAGGCAATTTCTCAATAAACTGACAACAGAGGCTTCCATTTTCACCCTTTGTGTGTGGATCAAAACCCACGCCGCTTCTGGAAAATGACAAAGCCTTAAAAATGCATCGCCTGACCTCTCTGATTTATGTGCAGTCTGCAAACCTCACAGCAATGGGAAATTGAGGTTGGGAACAGGCTCTCCTTGCCCTTTATTTCTGGATTCCAGTTTTCTTACTTCTTGACATTGGATTTTCACATTAAAATCTCAGGCTATGCAAGAAATGTGATTGTCTGGCATCTGTGCAACTTGGATAAACACATGTACACCTCATCTACCTGTGCTCTGAAGCTACGAACAGGTATTTCAGGTAAGCAAAATACACTTTTGCCTGTGAGGCTGCTAAAACGTCTGCAGTCAAATCGCTGAATTCTTTTCAGGTCTAATTTTGAAAACTACTCACAGGGCCAGCCAAAACAGGTGGGATCATCTTAGAACTCTCTATGTAGGTTAAGTCATCAAACATTCCAGGCTCATAAAAATGCTTCTTTAGGGCTTTCTCGGTGGTCCAATGGCTAGCGGTCTGCCTCGCAATGCAGGGGACAGGGGTTCAATCCCTGGCCCGGGAAGATCCCACATGCCATGTAGTTGCTTGGTCCACACCACAACTACTGAGCCCGCACTCTAGATCCGGTGCTCAGCAGTAAGAGAAACCACGGCAATGAGAAGCCCGTTCACCACAACCAGAGAGGAGACCTTGCTCACCACAACTAGAGAAAGCCAGTGCAGCAACAGACATCCAGCACGACCAAACATTAAAAAAAAAAAAAAAAATTCTAGAGATTAAAAAATGCTTCTTTATTTTGAAATATAATAGGAATCTATCAGCAAGATAATAGGTGTGCTTTCCACTCAAAGTAAGTGTTCTCCACATATATAGGTAGTCTGTGATGCAAACAAGGTGGCGTTTAGGGCAGAAGGTACTTCTTTTAACTGAATACTTACATATACATCCAGCCCTACATTACTGATACTTGTAAAATTCATGTTTGCAACAGCTAAACACTTTGGAGGTGTATTGTTTCCCTCCTTGATTTGTTTTACTCTGCTGTTCCCTATTTATTCATTTATTGATCAAAAGGTAGATGATGTCAACAACTTCTGTTTAAAGCCACAATATGTACTGGAACAATTAAAACAAGTATGATGTACATCTTTTATCAGAGAATCATAGACATCACAAAAAAGAGAAGTCATTACTCAATTGTGATTAATGACATGTTTCTATCACTTGTGATGGTCTCCAAATTCAGGCAAATAATTTAGTTTAAAGTGGTTTTAAGTCACCATGCTATCTCATATTTAGCAGCAGAAATGACACATCTTACTTGGAAGACCACTCTTTAAATTTAGACTCAAATAATTCCCATGCATAAATTCCTAGGAACATGAACCTGCCATCAGAAATCACAAATGCAAGAGTAAGTAAGTCCCAATGAGCAAGACTAATTAGAAGCAATAAACAGAAGAATAAAACCCACAAAGATTGAAGACAATGGAATTATCAGAATCAGAACACGAAAAAAAAATATTTAATAGGTTTAAAGATATTAAGGGGGCTTTAAATTAATATAAGAGATTATCCAACATTCCAAAGTAAATGTGAATAAAATAAGAACAACTTGAACTTAGAGAAATGAAAAATATAAATTAGCATATTAAAAATAGCTTAATAACTCTCATAAGCTGCTGATAGGATTGGAGATGGTACAATTACTTTGAGAAAAAGTGGCATCCTCCTGAAAAGTTAAACATGCACCTGCCATATGAGCTAGCCGTTCTGCATGCATATACTTACCTGAATCAAAAACAAGTGTATGTTATACAAAGACTTGCATATGAGGCTTGTTCATAGCAACTTCATTAGTAAACGCACAAAACTATAAGCAACTCAAATGCCTATCAACAGGCAAATGAATACACAATTTGTGCGGCACTGATAAAACAGAATACTACTTGGCAACAAAGGAATGAGCCACAATTAAATTTCAGTAACAATTAAATTTCAATAATTCTTTATGATAAAACACTATGCAAATTAGGAAAAGGAATGCTCTTAACTAGGTAAAATAACTCTCTTTTTCTTAAAAATTACATTGACATAGCATGACCCAGCAATTCCACCTATAGCTTTACACCCAAGAGAAATGAAATCATGTGTGCACATAATAAAGTGGACGTGAGTGTTCACAGCAGCAGAGTCATAGTATCCAAAAACTGGAAACAATCTAAACAATCCAACGTCTGATTAATGGATAAAGTAAATATTATTGGCCACAAAAGAAATGACATAGTGATACATGGCACACAACATGGATGAATTGTGAAAACATTATGCTCAATAGAAGGGCCAATCACAAAAGAACTTACATTGTAGGGTACCATTTACATAAAATGTCTAGAGCACTTCCCTGATAGCTCAACTGGTAAAGAATTTGCTTGCAATGCAGAACACTTGGGTTCGATTGCTGGGTTGGGAAGATCCCCTGGAGAAGTATTCTTGCCTGGAGAATTGCATGGGCCTGGCAGGCTACAGTCCTTGGGGTCACAAGAGTTGGACACAACTGAGCGACTAAGCACAGCACAGAACAAAATGTCTAGAAAAGACAAATCTATGGGGGCTAGGAAGGGTACGAGGCTTCTTTTTGGGGGCGGTGAAAATGTTCTAAAGTGACTGTGATAATGGACTGCAAAATCCTATACATATACTAAGAACCACGAACTTCTACATTTTAAATGAGTCAATTGAATGATATACGAATTATACACCAACAAAGATGTTATTTTAAAATAGAAAAACATGCAGCAATTCTTGTAATGATATAGGAAATCCATCAATTAAAAAGTGGCTTGGCCTTCTTCATTTCTTACCAATACAGAAAGAAAACCAAATGAAACGAGAGTTAAAAGATCTTATAAGAAAATTGAATGCAGTTATCTTCACAGATCTCTTATATAAAACCCTGAAGGAATCTACAAGCTCATTACAGAAATATTAAAGAGGTTTTAGCAAGTTTGCTTGGTATCAGATCAACACCTAAAAATCAGCTGCATTGCAACATAAAAAAGCAGCTCTTCGTAGATGCTCCTTATAAAAAAGGCAGCATTTCCAGGAGCAACAAAAACTGTAAGGAGCCTAAGCCTGGATGGAACAAAGAATGCCAAGCTTTTAAGAAGAAATATACAAACTTCATTGAAAGATCTTGTACAAAGTGAATCGACATCAAGTTCATGAATAGGAAGACTGAAATAATAAAGCCGTAATTTCCTCCAATTTCCCAGATGTAGATCAGACATTGGTGAAAATCTGACACATGACAGAGAGCATGGTAAGCTCAGGGAAGAATTGACAATCGACTTAAAATAGTAGGCATTAGGGCAATGGGCTATTTACATTGAAAAAAAAAAACTCTACATTTTTCATACCAAACAAAAAGAAGAGAAAAATCAATTACAAGTGAATTAAAGACTTTAATACAAAAAAGTATAGGAAGTTCCCCAGTGACCTAGTGGTTAGGATTTCAGACTTCCACCTCCAGTGGCCTAGGTTCAATCTCCGGCTGGGGAACTGAGATCCCACAAGCCACAAGGCACAGCTAAAGAAAGAAAAAAGAAAAGGAAAAAAAAAAAAAAAAACAGGATGATTCTACAGTTATTAAAAGAAAACTTAGGAAATTGTTTTCATGCTATTGTAGTCCTTGAGATTTCTTAAACAAGATTCCCCCAAGCATGAATGCTGAAAACAGACCGATCAACCTAACAAAACTAAAGTCAGCCCTTCTGTACGTCAGGGGATACCATAGAAAGTGAACAAGCTCAGACTGGAAGCATATGGTGGTAAACACACTCAACCAACAGAAGATGAGTGTCTGAATATACTGAGAATTAAAATAACTAAGGGAAAAGAAAACCAGGACTAAAAACATGTGTAAAAGATGCTAACAGGTATTTAATCAAAACACAGGACTTTCCTGGTGGTGCAGTGGATGAGAGTTTGCCTGCCGATGCAGGGGACATTGTTGGATCTCTGGTCCAGGAAGACTGTTCGATCTCTGGTCCAGGAAGACTCCCACTCTGCAAAGCACCTAAGCCCATGCACCAGAGCTACTGAGCCCACGAACTGCAACTACCAAAGCCCTCGCACCAAGAGCCTGTGCTCCTCAACAAGAGAAGCCACTGCAATGAGAAGACTAAGCACCACAACGCAGAGTAGCCCCACTCTTTGCAACGAGAGAAAGCTTGAGTAGCAACGATGACCCAGCACAGGAAAAAAAAAAAGTCAAAACCCAAATATCTAATAAATATATGAAAACTTCTACAGAGCAGAAGGTAGGGAGATGCAAACTTCAAAGCTACCAGATTTGCAACAACAGTGCCAACAAAATTTGGAAAGTAGCTAGTTTTGCTGAGTATATGGAGCAATGGCTTAGTCATTGCTGATGGGGATGTAAATCTGTACAATTTCTCCTGAAAGCTCATGAGCTTTATGAAGGAAGTTGAAGATGTTCAAATCCTACAAGGCTGCCAGGGCTGCTCTGTGAGAGCCCAAGAGGAATACAAGCACATATACATCAGAAGTCCCACACACCCATATGGCTTGGGGCCATATGTTCCCAAAGAGAAACCTGCAAACTCTGCATATACTCTTCTCAGGAGAAAGGAAAAGCTCACACAATCAGATGATGAACTAGGAGGCATCAGTGAAAAAAAAAAAAAAAACAAACAAAGCCTGAGCTACAAGCATCCATGAATACATCTGCAAAAAAGGCAGTGGGTAAAAAACAAAAGCAAGTTGCAAAGAATAGGTAGTATAATTATATAAGATTCAAAAACAGGGGAACCAAATAATATTTTATGTATTTGGATGTTTGCATGTGGGGAAGTACAACAAATTCCAAGGGAATAACTAAACATAAAAGTCAGCCAAGAGTTTATGTCTGAAATGGTGAGGAGGCAATTTAAGAAAGACAGAGAAGTGCCTCCAATAATCATTGGTCAAATTCTATTTTTAAGTAAACCTAGGGTATTTTTTAAAACATCCATAGAAACATTTTACACATTCTCCATCAGTTCAGTTCAGTCACTCAGTCGTGTCCGACTCTGTGAGCCAATGAACCGCAGCATGCCAGGCCTCCCTGTCCATCACCAACTCCTGGAGTCCACACAAACCCATGTCTATCGAGTCAGTGATGCCATCCAACCATCTCATCCTCTGTCATCCCCTTGTCCTCCTGCCCTCAATCTTTCCCAGGATCAGGGTCTTTTCCAATAAGTCAGCTCTTTACATGAGGTGGCCAAAGTATTGGAGTTTCAGCTTCAACATCAGTCCTTCCAATGAACACCACTCCCCAGGACTGATCTGCTTTAAGATGGACTGGTTGGATCTCCTTGCAGTCCAAGGGACTCTCAAGAGTCTTCTCCTGAACCATAGTTCAAAAACATAAATTCTTCAGCGCTCAGCTTTCTTTATAGTCCAAATCTCACATCCATACATGACCACTGGAAAAACCATAGCCTTGATTAGACCAACCTTTGCTGGCAAAGTAATGTCTCTGCTTTTCAATATGCTATCTAGATTGGTCATAACCTTCCTTCCAAGGAGTAAATGTCTTTTAATTTCATGGCTGCAATCACCATCTGCAGTGATTTTGGAGACCAGAAAAATAAAGTTTGACACTGTTTCCACTGTTTACCCATCTATTTCCCATGAAGTGATGGGACCAGATGCCATAATCTTAG